>VYXD01004358.1:23079-68581 GCA_013397195.1 Hylia prasina | reverse complement strand
CCCGGAAACTTAATCAATTTCATCAACTCTCCTGGAGAACCTTTTCTGCAGACCTGAGACCGACTATCAACCACGATGAAACCTGTACACACTGAAAAGGACACCTTTGTTATACCCTGGCCCTAGCCCGGGGCTATCTAAGGGGTATAAAAATAGAACGGAGGGACAGACAAATCGTGGACAGAGGAGGCTGGCGAGAGAGACAGACGTGTGCTTCTCTGTTCACCAGTGTTGACTCCCGGGCTCAACACTTTGCCATTTTGCTCGTGGTCTTTTTATCCTAAATTTCTGTAATCAATAAATCCTTTTTATACTAAATTCTAATTGGTGGCTCATCTATAACAGAAAGGAAAGGAAGAATCTCTGCCCCGGGCCAGAAAAAGTGTATAAAAACAGACTGAATGTGGACAACTTCGTGAACTCAGAGGGACTCGCTGTCAGAGAGAGAGGGATACTCCCGAGTTCACCCGGTGCTGACTTCCTGGGCTCAATGCTGTGATTTTTATTGGGGAAATTGATGACTGTATCTCGGTCATTCAATAAAAATTCATCTTTTCAATTATTAAATTCTGTCTAATTGGCTTTCATTTATAACCGTTTACATTTCATGTAATATAGACTGAGCCCTTTTTAAAGGATTTTCTGTACTTTGGGGAAATGGAAAGGAACTAGAAAAAAAGCAAGTATGGTGGGTCTGTTTTCACTAATGTATCCACATGTCAAAAACCAGATGAATATTTGAGCTGCTGAGTATTGAAATGCTTGCCTTCTCTCTTCGTGCAGATTCAAGATCCAGCCCATATTATGGCTGGCAGTGGGTCCAGATCAGGACCAGCCAGTGGGTTGTCCATGAAATCACAGCTTCAGATCACTGGTGAGCCTTCTGAAATTACCTGTCTTTTCTGGTTAGAAATGTGGCAGCGTTTGTTTTTCCACAATTAAACAGTTTACTGTGTTGCATTTCAGGAAGTTTTGCATTGTAAAACGCCCAGGAGAAGTCAAGACTGATGTTAGGCCATCATTACTTGGTGACTGTTTTATTCTGGATTTTATCTAAAATGCATTTTGAAATTACACATATTTGTGTAAAAGAAAAGAGAAAGGAATAATTCTTTTTGGGTGCTGTTAAGTAAATTGTAGATGCAGTCCTCCTAGAAATGTAATAGTGCATTATGATATTGCTTGCACTTACTGAAACTTGGCATAATACCAAATGTAGCACTTTTTCCTGATACTGCTGTATGTTAAAGTTGACTTACAGCTTCTCCCTTGTTACATGTTTTTATGGCCACCACTGAAATGGTTAAAAAAAGGGATAAAAAAATTAATAGAATTATTGGTGAGAATATCACTGTAATTGAACGCCTCTGGATTGTTTGGAAATGGATTTACATTACAGGCTTGCTTTTTGTTGTGCCTCACCAACAGAGCAGCTGTTGAAATTTATTTACCAAGGTTTCCTCACTTTTGCTCTCTGGAAATATAAATGAGGCATCAAAAGTGTATGGGAGTGTGTAGGTCTTTGTTTAGAAGCATCAAGAATAAATTTTGCACCCTCAGTGTGAAGATCTGTGGGCATATGCAGTAGTTTCAGAAAAAGGATATTGTGGGGATGAAAAGAATTGTCAAAAACAGATGGGAAAGCTTTAGACTAGAAAGGAGGTTAGATCTCATGAAGTTACACAGGCTGCACTGTCCCTCTGAGGCAGTTGTGAGGCTGTAGAGAAATCTTGTCCCTACAGGTTGGTATTGGAGAGAAATTGGAAGATGTTTTCACAGAGGTACCTCCTCCACACAGGAATGGAGAGCAGAGCCAAGGACTGATGTGGTGACTGCTGTCCAAGGCTTTCCCTGTTAGAGGCCTGGGACTCACAAAAAGACAGTGAAGCTTAATAAATGCCTTAGTGTTTAAAATTGAGACTACTGAGGTATTTCAATTTCAGGTCTGAATTTCTGTAGATGTTCAGCCATGATCTGCAGCAAACTGTTGCTGGTGTTACCTCCCACCTGCCCTACCCTCAGCACCCCATTCTGCTGCCCTCATTAATTTTAAATGAATTTTCAGGGTGTCTGGGTAGGAACAAACCTTGAAAGTAAGTACAAATTTGCTGATTTCTGCTGCTGCAAAGCAGGTCTTTGAGATAATTAGAGATGTTGAGGTATGAGGTGCTATAGCATAGAAGTACTGGAGAAAGGAGGGCAAGGATGAGGAGCTATTTGTGAAAATTAATGAGTTAAATTCTGTGAGATGTCTGTAATACACAGAGAAAGAGTTTTCTTTGGGAGCAGTTCAGAACAGTTTATACTAAGCTACTTCTCTAAATCTCTAAAGAAGCATAGACTATAAAGGGAATCTGGGCAGATTAGCCAGATGGGCCTGAATTAGTCATCTCTTTTTTAAGGATGTAGTGAGGCTGTGATGGGTGACAAACAGAGAAGAGCAAGGGGGTTTTTTGTTAGAACAGTGAATTTAGGGGCCAACTGGAAATGACAACATCTTTGTGTTCAGTACTTTTTTGTGAGTTCAGTGTTGCCGGTGAATCCAAGAACACCTGGGACTCAAACATCAGGGTAGACCCACATTGTGAAAGAGGCAGCATAGCAGTGGTGTTTGGAAAGATGGGAATGCTGCAGTCAGTAATACTGAATGCTTAAAAAACCCCAAACACCAAAAAAACTCCCAGTCAATACCCAGCAAACCCCCTCCCCACCAAAATTAAAGCTCTAGAGCTGCAAGTCCTGTCCAGATTTGTTGTTGCTAAAACAGGAGATAGTTACTGGAACCCAGGGTTTGGATTCAGCTGTTCAGTAAGTTTGCTTAGCTTCAGAAAAGTTTACACAAAATTCATTTTCTCAGTGATGTTCTGTTCTTGAGAAGTTGTGGCAATTTTTCACAGGGCCTTGATGAGAGGTAGGGTAGATCATGTTTTGAGCTTTTTAACAAGCAATGTAATAAACTGCAGGAATTCTCCTGGCTGGTGATAGACAGGAGAAGGTTGTAGAGGATATTTTCTGCTTTCAACACCTGAGTACTTCTGTGGATCTTATAGTGGTTATGATTAATTAGAGTGTCTGATATTGCAGAAGTATTGTTGCATGTTTTAGGCATTTGTGCGAGCTGTGGCAGTGTATAAATGAGCTGGAATGCAAGAGGGTTTTTACTCATCTGATACGTTTTGTTTTCTTGAGTCAGGCATCAGTGACCTGACACTTGAATACTGAAGCACCCAACTGAAAAATACTATTTGCAGTTGAAATCTTTGAGTAAATTACTGGTTTTTCTCTTTCTTAACAGTTATTTCAGCAAAATTAAAAGAAAAGAATAAATGGTTCGGACCTAGCCCTTACGTGGAAGTCTCAGTAGATGGACAGTCAAAGAAGACAGAAAAATGCAACAATACAAATAGTCCAAAGTGGAAACAGCATCTTACAGTGTAGGTTTGGTTTTATTTTCCAGTTCATATGAGCTAAATTAAAGCAATCGACAGTGGGCTTGAAGACTGTTTTAAGGAGTGGAATGTTGCATGAGGTGGTGACATTTGTATAATTTTTAGAGTAAATATATTTGTCTGAAACGGATATTTACAAAATATTACATTGCTTGTGCTTGTATTTTGTATTGCTATGTGTGGCATGTCAAAGGAGCTCTAATTCTGTGAGTGGTAAGGACCAAGTAATTTAATATTAAAACTGATGGTCCCGTGCACATTTTCGTTGTCATATTTAAAGTTACAGTTTTCAGAGTTCTGTGGCTGAAAAGTGTAGCTGTTCTTTGTGTCCCACTCTGGTGTACCATGCCATAACACAGGTAGTTGGCTCTGTCTTGTGCATCTCTAAATTCAAGCTCAAATCCAAAATTCCCAATTAATTTATGCAACTTGGTAGTATAAAATTAACATCAGATTCAAGATGAATACAGCTATTGATGTTTGCTTGGCCCAGTATTTGTGCATGAAGAAGGTACACAAGTTCTATAAAATTTAGTTTTCTCCTAATGTCACATGGAACTCTGGGATAAAGATCAATTTGTGCTTGCACTTTGGATAGGGACTTTCCATAGGGGCATGCCAGATAGGATATTAGGAAGAAATTTTTCCCTGGGAGGGTGCTGAGGCCCTGGCACAGGTTTCCCAGAGAAGCTGTGGTCACCCCATTCCAGAGAGCATTCAAGGCCAGGCTGGATGGAGCTTGGAGCAACCTGGGATAGTGGAAAGTGGGCTGGAATGAGATGGACTGTAAGGTCCCTTCAATACAAACCATTCAGTGATTCTGTGATTTACTTGTACTTAAATTGTAAATTATTCTTCTTGAAGCACCTGGAACATTCCTGAGGAAAACCTTTTTTGTATCTGTACTTTTGTAATCTAATTTTAATGTAGACTATTGTGAGGTTTTAGTTACTGCTATTGACTACCTTACTTTTCACTGAGATATAT
Organism: Hylia prasina; assembly: GCA_013397195.1. Classification (NCBI taxonomy): domain Eukaryota; kingdom Metazoa; phylum Chordata; class Aves; order Passeriformes; family Sylviidae; genus Hylia; species Hylia prasina. The sequence continues at coordinate 64,145 of VYXD01004358.1, read as the reverse complement.
TAAGAAAAATAAAATCTTGCACTTTATATGTGTGTAACTGTAGAAGAGCAGAATTTTTTTACCTTTTAAAACTTGCCTTTTTTGTATTTTAATGGGAATGTTTGTGGTTTGTGCTGTGCAAATCCACACAATAATACATGGGCCATTTTTGCTCTTGTTGAGTAAGAGCAGAGCACAGACACTCCCTGTATATCAACTTCATTGAAAATTACACTAAGGTTGCATGAAGCTTAGTGAGGTTAATTGGTTTTTATGAAATATTTTGGCACAGCTGCCTGTATTCAGATTCAGGATAAAAAGGGAAAGTGTAGTGGCTTCTGCAAATGAGGGTGGATCCTCTTGGGGTTCTTCTCCTTGGAGTCTGTTAGATGGATCTTCTGTAGGGATTGGCTGACTCTGAAAGTCTGGTCTTATCAACCATATACGCCTGAAATTATCCACTGAAAAAATAAGCAGTCGTTTGTACCCATTTCAATTTATGAAAATAATTTAAAACTATTTAAATGTTAGAGTGTTTGTTGTAGAAAAAAGAATATCAGTATTAAAAATTACTTTCAAGTTGCTGTCACAGAACTTACTGTGTATTGCTATGGTAGTTCTTCTATATTTCCCTTAAAATAGTAATAGTAAAAAGTCTATTTAGTCTATGAACAGTCTTTTAACAGTCTTGATTGACATGACATATCAACATGAGAATGTGATAATTGGAAATGGTTTGATGTTACCACCATTATTTCTTTGTTTTTAAGTGTCTTCTAGTGACAGTGGAAGTAGATGGCTCAGTTCACCCCCTTGTCTACCAACAAATGCCCTAACAGTGCTCAACTTTTTCTTTTCAGAATTGTCACTCCTGTAAGTAAATTAAACTTTCGAGTCTGGAGCCATCAAACATTAAAGTCTGATGTTCTTCTGGGGAGTGCTGCTCTGGATATTCATGAAACTTTGAAATCCAACAGTATGAAATGTAAGTCCAAGGTGGAGGGGTACCTTGGAATGCCACAGAGTTCCTCAGGATTGTCTGTTAGTGGACATGAATGCTTTGTGCACCTTTGGAAATGGTCCTTAAGGGTTCCTTTTGGTACTTCTGGTTGCTTTTATGAGCTTCCTCCTACTTCTTCAGAGTAATCTTTTTTTGGTTGTACACAGGCTGCTGTGATGTCGCTGAAAACGAGATGTTTTTCACTTTGCTAGTGTGTGCAAGACTGAGAGAAAGGCGAATTAAACAGGAGAGTTTCCTTTTACATAGCTTAAAAATTAAAACTATGGTTGGAACTGGTGCTAGACAGGAGGTGTGTAAAGTTATTTTTGTTCTAAATAGTGCTACAGGTGTGTGTTGTATTATTTCATTAATCTTGGAACTAGTTAGGCTTTGGGCAGTATGTGCATCCTGGGAAGCTTGAAGGAGAAATACAAAGTTCTACAGAGCCATTACAGCAGTCATGGGGCTGCAGCACTGAGCTCTGTGCTGTCCTCCTTTTGTTCTGTTAAAGAAGTGTTGGCTTCCCAGCTGTCACACATGGGTGTTGCAGATGGAGAATGTTGACAGCAGTGAGAGCTGCTCTCCTGTCAGTGTCTGTCCTGCTGAATCTGGGTGCAAACCCCAGTGGGTCAGTGCATTTGCTGTCTGACACCAGGCACCTGTTGGAGCTCACTGCGGTTTGTTTCAAACCCTTTCAGCAAGAGTGTTTATTTACAGTTGTGTTTCACTGAAAACCCTGAACATACCATTCATCTGGGGATATGATGGAAAATGTTCACATTCTGAGTGTGAATCTGGATGTCATTAGGTAAATATGAAGCTTTTTAGTCAGAAGACAGAAATAATATCTGCTCTTAATCAAGACTATAGTGAATTACACTTCCTAACTCTGTATTGAGGGCAGGTGCATTAATTGCTGTAGAAATGTGAGACTCAATCTCTGCTGTAATAACAATCTTTTCTAGGCAGCAACAAGGTGATGCTCCAGTTTTGCCCTTTTTGTAGAAACAGTAAATTTCTAATGATACATGAAAATGCTCAGTTTTANGTTTGGGGTTTTTTTTCCCCCTTGATCACTAAGGTCTGCAATTGGCTTCTTGAATAAAAGGCCCTTTTTTCTCATGCTGTAAGATAAGCTCCCTTTGTTCTGTGTTGTTTTCCAGTGGAGCAGGTAGTGGTGACGTTGCACCTCGTTGGTGACAGGGAGCCAGCAGAAGTGGTGGGAGATCTCTCAGTCTGTCTGGATGGGATGCAGGTCGACTCCGAGCTCCTGACCAATGGGGAAGCCTCAAGTACAAGAAGTAAGTAACTTTTAGTCCAAATTTACATATATCTGCTATGCAAAGCCATTTTGGGGGAAGCTTGAACCCAGTCTTTAAATAAGTCCAATAACAGCAGTTTCTATAACTTTCTGTTTATAGGCATCAGAAATCTCATGCATTTTTGTTTGAGGCGGAGTCATAGTTCACAGGGCAGACCTTCAGCCTTATTGCAACAAAAAGCAGATCAGGGTCTTTATCTTCTGGACTTTGCAAACTTTTATCTAGTGATCCCAAATGTTAATGAAAGTATCTAGCTTCCCTAAATTTTAATATCATAAACAGAAAAAATATAAAGTTAGTTTGATCTCAACATCATTCTAGTAATAAGTATTCTGCTTACTAGGAGACATGGGTTTATATTAATTTTTCTTAGAATAGCTCATTTAAATAAATATATTCACAGATTTATTCCCTGTGGAGAGCTGCAGAGAGGGATCCACTTTCTATTTAGTTGGTGTGTACAGTTTTTTAAACTGAAAACTTGAATACGTGTAAAATATCTGATTACAGTAAAATAAAAAGGTAATTTTAATTCCCTTGGAGCAGGACAGTGGAGCATTTCTGAAATGCCATACATTGAGCAGTAGAACTAGGTAAGAGTTACTTTCCTAGAAAGCAGCAAGAGAGTTTGCAGTAGTGACCAGCTGGACACTTAATTGGCAAGTTCTAGGTTTTTGTGGGGGCTTTTAAAGTCCTAGATGTAGTTGCTTTGAATTTGCATCTGAGTATCATAGAAAAATTAAATTTAAACACAAATTCTGTAACTATTATTTCTTAGAGCTTTTAGGCTATTTGCTTTGCATTTTGTTGGAAGGATTGGTTGCACGGACTGGTTGTGTGGAATTTTTAAGTAAAAGCCAGATGCTGGGATTTTGTGGGACATACAGAGCAGGGCTGGGATGTAGGGATAGAAATACCTAGTGAAAATACCGAATTTTCCTTTTATGCAATACTTGATTTTCCTCTCTGCTTCCTTGGATTTCCCAAAGTTCTGAGAAAAAGGTGGGAAAAGCCATGCATGTACAGGAATTGAGTATTATTTACAGGGTTGGGCTCGACATAGCAAGCCCTAAGTTCAGTAGAAGGTTCCCAGGTAATCAGGGGACTGGAGCACATAAGGAAGGAGTTAAATGTTAAAGTAGTCTGGCACATTGTACAGACTAAAGGCACTTCAGGCAAACACATTGTTTATGGAGTTGCTTTTAAACTAAGATTCTCTTGCTGGGATTTAATTCCTTCCATGCACAGTCCACTAACAGCACGTTATATCCTAAGCCTTTCTGTGACTAGATCCTTGTCTTTGGCATAGATCTGTCCACAGTTCCTATCTGAACTGAAAACTGATTTCTTTATTAATGACATTTGTTTAAATCTATGGAAATAAAGTATTGGTGCTATCTACATGAATGAGCAATTCTGTGCTGCATATTCCAAGTTTACAAATGCTGGCACAAAAGGCAAATATTTCCAAGCTGGCTGAATAAGCAGTTGCAAAACATTTGCAAATCTAGGCTGAGCTGCTGTAATACTTTTGGAGTACAGCCATATTTTGTACCTGCTTCAATGCCTTTATGTTAATAATTTACTGAGAAGGGGAAGGATCTGGGCTAGAGAGCCCCAGAAAACAATCCTGCCAGCCAACCAGAGAGCAGATTTTAGTGAAGTTTTTGCCCTTTCTGCTCTGCCTGCCATCGCTCAAAGGGAGAGGGAGTATGAGAAACCAGCTCCACTTAAAAGAATGAACACTGCTTTATACTGCTAGAAAGACAATGTTATTAAACTCTGTGTGTGTGTTTGGGAATATTCATACAGTCAAATGATGTTACATCTTCCATAAGGTGGAAGTATTACAGTGGCAGTGGTTTAAAAAAATTGTATTCACACACACAAATAGAGACATGCAAAATAGGTACAGCTTTGAAACCCAGTAGATAAGCAGCATGCAGTGTCTCACCTCCATACTTGAATGAAGTGTGAGCATTATAGGCTGCTGCTTTCCTTGGAAATGGTTCAGTATTCCTTATGCTTCTGTTGTCTTTTTCTTCTTGATATTTAAGGTCCTACACAGAGTGAAAGCTCCAGAGTAAGGAGTGATACGCGGTAAGACCTTTTTCCTCTTTTTTTTTTTAAATTATTCTGCCTTTTAGTATTTGCAGTTTTGAACAAGGAATTGTATGGTTTGTAAAGAAGGCAATGAAAAGTTTATGAATATGCCCTGCAGAAGTATCTGTTAAGATCTGAGCATGCCCTGAACAAAAATACTAAACTGTTGGTCAGCTCCATTGTTTGGCCTCAGTTTTGCCTCCATACCTGACCAATGGGGTTTTTTCCCTTTGTGTTCCTCATCCTTCTCCTAGTGATCACCCAACCTAAATTATATATTTTAAAAACCCCAAACAAATGGCACTGGTTGTTTTTACACTGATTTGCTTTATAGCATGGAGGTATCAGAATTATATTTAGCTCTTTTAAGAAGATCCCAAAAGCTATCTGGCACTTAAAGTGCGCTAAGGCTGATACCGGATTATGAACCTTGCTGCCTGGTAGGATAAGAGTGTGCCCAGCACCATGTCACTTTAATTAGTTCCCAGTATTATGAGTATTTTAAGGATCTGTACAAGGCACAGCACTCTGGATGACATCTGGAGTAGCCAAGCTAAATTTCACTTTTTTTTAATAGTGTGTATTCTTGGCCATGTTGTCTGAAGGCTTCCCATGAAAGTTTGGCTTTGTTCTTTTTCCTTTTACTGTTTGAAAGAATGTTTGGATGTCTGGACATTCAGAATACCTGAGTGTATATTAGAATAATAACAGTAATAGTAATAATGATTCGGTTTTGGACCTACTTTCAGAGTAATTTACTTTAGGATTGGTGTAGTATGAATTACATGCACCACATCTGGTATGGAGCAAAAGTGTGTTCGACCATGATATTGAGGTTAAATTAACATGATTTTACTTGGTCCTTTATGACTTGTGATTTACTTAGCCTTACCTACTGGTTTTATTTTGTCTACATTTAAAGGAATGTAATTTTAGAGGTATTGGGTTGAAATTGTAACCTCTGCCTTTATTTCTGATGGCTTACGTGCTTGACCTTTAAATCCACTAGAATTTTGGTTGGCAGCCTTTTTTTTTTGCCCAACATATTCTGAAAGTAAAATGCTTTAGAATAACGATGTAGATACCTCTAACTCTGCTTAAGGAGCTACAAATATATCAGAATAATACTCAGCTAGATGTAAGTGAACAGCACAGCATGGGTCAGTACTGCTATGTAGTTTCTTAATTCTTGTAAGGTTGAGCAGTTTATATTCATAGCTGTTGGTCAAAACTTTAATGCTTAGTCCTATATTCTCCAGCCTGTTCCAGAATTGAGTTTAGAGGAAAAAATTTGTATGCATAAGTAAGTTTTCTAAAAATTTGTAGCATTTTGTGTGTTCTGAGCATATGCCAGCCCTGTGGAGTAAAGGCACACAGGCTGTTCTCTGGCGTTAGCTTCTCATCTCATTAGGGACTCGGGCAGAAGTAGCTGAGCAGCAAAATCCTGAGCCTGGCTTAAGGGCAAGTGTATCAAATTGGGAAATGAGGGGAGGGTTTGGTGACAGATGTTATATACATCTGTTTCACCACATTTCCATCAACTGAGGTTTCAAGTACCTCAGGAGATAAACTCAGAGTATGTTTATACAGATGTATAGATACTTGGAATTATTGTGAATGTTATGAATCTCACCTAGTTGTAACTGTTGCATTTAAATGTCTTTCATGTATCTTTTCAACCCGGCTGAAAGTGTCCCAGGCCAGGCTGGATGGGGCTTGGAGCAACTTGGTCTAGTGGAAGGGGGCTGGAACGAGATGAGCTTTAAGGCCTGTCCCAACCCAAACTCTTCCATGATTCTGTGATTTGCAAAGTTTCATGTCACCCATGCACTACTAGAACAGTTCTCTGTGTCTTTTCCTACAAAAGGACTAACTCAAATGGCCTTGAAAACTGTGAGGATGCTGCTTCCAGTGAAAACAAGACTGTTAATGGCAGTGACTCTCCGTTACTCACAAATGGAAACTGCAAACCTGCCAGACCTCCCAGGCCTGCCAGGCCCCCGCCCCCCACTCCCCGCAGACCCCCGTCGGTCACCGGTACGTCCATGGGGCTGGGCACTCCTTGTGTGAACATAACTGTTTCTGCTCCTGATGTTTAACTGCACTTTTGCTGGTAAATGCTTTGGCAGGTCATTTCTGAAGGAGTATTTTTTAGCTTGCATTCGGTACGCGTTGTTTAGTCATTTTTCCCGTTAGTGGAAATTTCTTGTTTCCACATCTGCTCAGGCGTGGTGGCAGTCAGTGATGGTGCTACACAGAGTGGGGCTGGGACCAGGAGAACACACGTGATTGCTGCTGCTGCACTAAGGCATCCACTGAGGGTGACATGAGATCCACTGAAGGACTCACAGAACTGCCTCAAGCTGATAATACTGAGTTCTGAGATACAAGTTACTCGTTTCTACAATTGTAGTTAGATCCTGGAAAGTTGCAGCACTTTAAACATTCATTACTCTTCTCTGCTGAAATGGATAGATTTTTTTGTCTAGTTATTTAAAAACTACCTGAAGGCCACTAATTCTGAAAAGTTATTTGATGTTTTGAGGGTAATTCCTTTACCCCCATACAATGCAATGTTTTGGTAGTCTCATTATTACAATTGATAAATGCTGGATCTGGATGGGCCCTGCAATACAGTAATTACTTTAAAAGATTATTCCAGTGGAGTTAGTTAATGAGACATGACCTGTGTTCAGCTCCTAACTCCACCCACCAAATGGTATTAAGATAAGACTGAAAACATTTAAAGAATGTCTGTGTTCACCTCCCATTTTGATTGTTACTTTCCATGCAATATCAAATCTCCTCTTGAAAATTTTATGCTTATCATCACTGAAATTATTATTCCAAATAATAAATGGAAAATAATTAATTCATTAGTACAAGGAAGTAGTTTTTAATCATCATTTTATATTTACAGAATGCAGACAAGGTAAATATTTGTCAGAAATATTAAAATACTGGTGATGGCCATTTTTGGATTAAAGTATTTTTCCAGTGAAACAGAATTGCTGTTTAGTTTTTGTTTGAGCTGCAAAATGGCTGTGGAAACAGCTGGTCTGGCAGGTTTGCTTTTGTTACGTGTAAATTCTACAATAGATTGGTGATACATGTCAGTTTAAGGCTTTTTCTCTTCTCTCTCTGACATCATAGCAAGTGCAAATGGTCCTTCATCCACATCCGCAGAAAGCGATGGGGCCAGTGCAGGATCACTGGCAGGTACAGCCTCAAATACACCTTCAGAGCAGAGCCCTGAGGGGGCAACAGCTGCAACCACAGCTCCTGCCACTCCTGCACTCACCACTCCTCCAGTGTCGAGACAAGTCCAGCCAGTAAATCCTTCACCTCAGGCCCTTACTACAGTCAGCCAAGGTCCTCTTCCACCTGGGTATGGGTTTAATGACTTCTTTCTCCCCGTGTGTACTGACATTTCTGGTTTTACTTTTGTTTTATTTACAGTAGGTGTAACAAACCATTGATAATATCTGCCTTTTGCTGCCTGACAATAACCCTCCAATATGAATTTGGAGGATTTATAACTGTTTTGTAGGTCAGTCTTCAAGCATTCAACAAAAGAATTACTTCTGATATTTATCATATGTTCCCATGTCAGTGAAATGTAGGTTTAAAATGGTGTGACATCTTGTTGTCTTCAAATTAAAATAAAGTCAGGTAGGAAAATACTGGTATGGATAAGTAGAAGAAAAGTTGCTGTTGCACTCTTGAAGTTTTGGATTTCATGCTGCAGCTCCTGAGAGTAGCATGGACATGCTGCTGTGCTTTTGGTAAATGTGGAATTTGTCAGATGGTTGGCCTGTTGCCTCAAAGCTCTGAACTTTAAAAAAAAAACCAATACAACAGCAAAAATATGTCTGTACTCTTCTGAGGGAGGGAAATCAACAACTTCCCAATGCGAATGGTGTAATTGGAGAATTACCTGCCTTGATTTGCAGGTAGTTAAACCAAAAGGTAGGAAAAGTCTGAATTGCCTCACAGGATAACAGAAATAAAAAAGTGGTCTTGAAAACATCAGTTGTTGCTTTATAATTTTGATTTCAACAGAAATGGCAAATAGCTTTTTTTTCCCCTCTGTGATGTTACATCTGATGCAAATACAGGGGTAAGTCATTATCCCAAATACTGCATATGCAGAAAGTGACCAGTGCCCTTTTGGTGATTTCTGCATATACTTGATCACTGAAGAATGTGCATATATTGGATTAATGCTACTCTAAAAGGGGATTATGATCTTTACTTGGTTCTGTTCAACAGGTGATTGATACACGTGATATTGAATGCAAAATTTTGCTAAAATTGTACATCTAGACATAAATTTGAGCTTTTGTTTCCCAGAAAGGTGGTCATGTAGAATGGTTGTTTTTTGGGTTTTTTTTATGTTAGTTGACATAGAATCACTGTTAATATGAATGGTACCACTCTATGCTGCACACTGTTCTGGTGCATCTTATGAGCCAAGGGTTAGTTTTAAACATTTTGTCTGGAAATAAGCCTTTTATGAAAACAAATGTTTCTCATCTTTATGCTGTAGATGAATGGTTGGAGTAGTTTGATCTTGAGGAAGATTAAACTTTTTGATCTATTTTCAGTTGGGAGCAAAGAGTAGACCAGCATGGTCGAGTGTACTATGTGGATCATGTTGAAAAAAGAACAACATGGGATCGACCAGAGCCTCTTCCTCCAAGGTGAGCCAGGATCAGCTGTGAGATCACCTCAGGTGTCTGGGTTTTTCAGGAATTAATTGCCTGACAGTTTGCTAAAGCTTGAACAGATATTTGAAAATAGAAATGTGAACCCAGTTGCTCCAGGTTGTCTCCAATGAGTGCATATGGAAAAGAGCTGAATGTCAAAAATAACCAAATCTGAATTTCCTGTCAAAGATTAAGCAAGTGCATCTTTACTGACTGAGAAACAGATTTCAGTTAAAGACAGTAGACACCCCCAAGAGTAAAAGAGAGCCAAAACCACAGAAAAGTATTTTGGGACTGATGTAACTATCAGCTTGAGCAGGAATGCTCTTGGTTACCTATTATCCCGAGGTTACTCTTTGCAGGCCTTTGATCTTGTCTCAGGGCTCCCAGCTGCCAATTTATTATGCACATAGAAACCAGCTTTCATCATTAAACTTCTCCAACCCTCGGCATCAGAACAGCCAGTGATGTTAGTTCACAGTTGCTGTTTCTTATTTTTTAACAATATAAGGAAAATACAAGAGTTGTTCTGTTGCACTTATTCGTCCTCAAATGGTTCACACACTATAAAGAATTACAAAATGAAAACGTGGGATGGTAAAGAGAATTTGGTATTAAAGAACAAAAACTGGAAGTCTCATAAATGGAGCCCACCTGACATGTTTCAAGTTAATTTGAACTCTTTGAGCCGATGAACTTGAATATTGCTTAAGCTTACTTAGAATAGGAATGTTTTCTTTCAACTTTTCTAAGTAGTACTGATCTCATATGAACTGAGAATTAGGAAACCCCAAAGAAGATCAAAACAGAGCACCAAATCCCATGCCCAAGCCTTTCTTTTCTGCCAGATCAGAGTGTGTCTTGTGTTGAATAGCTTAAAACATCAGGGGGTTTGCTGTGTTTTAGGAGAAACCAGCAAGGCTTGCGTTATGGACTGGGTGGGATAACTGCAGTGATGCCAGCACAGTATGGACAATGGTCTAGACAGCTCTTGAAAACTATTTCAAAAACCCCTAAAATACAATAAATGGAATGGGTCTGACTTTGTATAGTGTGCAACAAATACAAATGATTCTTATAAAACAATCCTAGCTCTTGCATAATTTTAGCAGAGGGTACAAGGAGAAAAAACTGCTGATGAGCCCATGCTTTCTGTTCCCTTCCACCACATTGGTCTCCAAGTGCCTCTGAACCCTCAAATTGCCAGCTGTTGACAGCTGTGGCTTGTCTTTTCTTTCCAAAGCTGGGAGCGGCGAGTTGACAACATGGGAAGGATTTATTATGTTGACCACTTCACCAGAACGACGACGTGGCAGAGACCAACGCTGGAGTCTGTCCGGAATTACGAGCAGTGGCAGCTCCAGCGCAGCCAGCTCCAGGGAGCCATGCAGCAGTTCAACCAGAGGTTTATATATGGGGTAAGGAATACATGGGTGACTGAGGGTTAGGGTGATTTTGGAGTTTGGACATGCCTGTGGGTGACCTTTCTCCATAAAGGCAGCAGACTCTGTTATGGTTTATGATAATATATCTCTGTATGTCACGTGGCAGGGAGGGCTCGTTGTAATGTTAGTTCGTCTCCTTGCAGTCAGGACATGGGGTTTAGTTGTCAACTCAATATAGGGCTTCTTGGATAAAATTTATGTACAATGCTGATAAAGCCTTTGGTTCAAAACAAACTACAGCTTAGTAATAAGCTGTTTTATTTGTATTGTATCTTGTGTTACTTTACCCAAACAGCTGGGAAGTAAGCAAGCTCACAGGCCATACATTTTTGCTCTGGGTAAAATGAATTATGGCACAATGAATGTTAGGAGGGCAAGGAAACTGAAAATAATCCTTCCAGCATTTTTAATTCATTGTTTGCCTCTGATGAATAGCAGACATTGGATCACTCCAACTCGTGCTACTCGTGCTCATCAAGAATGGTGTAGGTTCTGATTTGCTTTATGTGTGAAAATAAAATGGAGCCTGTAAGTGGTGATAGGCAGAACTATACTGAGTGTAGGAATGAAGTTTCTGATTGTTTTGGGTGCTGCTGTACTAATTTCCTCCTGCCTAGGCAGGGGTACTAAACAAAGAAAAATTATTTCTTGGCACTGTAGTAAGTTAAACATGCCAAGGTCAGTAAAACAGGCCTTCTCCGTGGAGAAAAATAAATAGTTGGTGTCTTTGCCTGTGTGTAACATTAACAAAAATGCATTCAATAATTCAGGATGGCTATGGTAGAACATCTGGAAAGCAAATGACTAGTCATTAATGCCTCATTTGTTTGTGTGACTTGCAGAACCAGGATTTTTCATCCACACAGAACAAAGAGTTTGATCCTCTTGGCCCTCTGCCACATGGATGGGGTAAGACTAACTTGAATGTGTTTTGTAATGCATTGTAATTAAACATTAAAACATACTTCTGCCAAATTATTTGTCAGCTGTTCTAAGCTAGTTTTTAAAAATTAAAGTCTGGATTAAAAATATTTAAAAATTAGATCTAATCAAATGTGTTATTAAAACAGAGTCCTGTCTAGGCTATGCCATTTCAAAATGGTTTAGAAACTATAAAGTGTTCTGGTTTACTCCACTGGTAACAAGTGTAATAGCTGCTTTAATACTGTCATCCTCTTGAGACTTTTTCATTCCCCCCCTACCATCCTGTTCCTGCTAAATCAGGCTCCAAATCCTCTCTAAACCAAACAGCCAAATTCTCTCTCCAAGACAACTCTTGAAGAGTTTTGTTGGTCTGAAAATGTTTTTTATAGTGACAACTAACCACTTCTTGATTTGGCCCTCTCCCTGAATAAATTTGTTCCTGTACTTTACAGGGTTGAGAATTTACAATTAATACAAATTTTGGCAGGGTGTAATAAGAAAATAGGAGTGTAAAACTGCTTCCTGATGTGACTATCAAGCAGATACAAAAATTCAAGTTTTATGATACGTAGGCAAAATTCTCAGAATTCTCTTGTGGAGTTTGGAGCAAGTAATTACTTGGCAGAGTTGGACCTGAGTTTTTGGGTTCATCTTCTTTTCAAACAACTATTTGGATTTTTAGTCCTGGTATCAATGCAACTTTGTGCCATAAAATTGTCATTCCCCACACTTGTGGGGAATGGTATGAAGAGCTGCAGAATTGTGCAGAGGAGCAAGCCAGGGCATTTCTCATAGGCAGTGTTAGGTCAGTGTATGAGAAAATATAAATGGGTTTTCTTGGAAACTGCATTGACCATTTTTTATTCCCTTCTATAATTTGAACTTGAAGCCCCCTTGTACCTTCTTGATACTTCTGTTTACATCTGTTCCCTCCTCTGTGTTTGCTTTCTATGTTGCTTGTCAGGCACATCACAGTGTTTGACACAGCTGAAATTTCCTGTGGACAAAACAGCTCAAGGTTTTCTCTTTTTCCAATTAATGTTTTCTACAATTGAAAAATAAATTACATAGTAAGGAATAATGTCAATGAAAGTGAAAATATGTTGGGTCAGAGGAGGTGCAGAGAAACCTGAGAGCCAGAGAGGCTGTGGCAGGGTCTAGTGATTGATACTATTTATTTGATATAGTCTCAGCAATGTATTTACGAGGGAATTGAATTTTTTATCCCCTTACATCTTTTCAGAAAAGAGAACTGACAGCAATGGCAGAGTGTATTTTGTCAATCACAACACACGAATCACTCAGTGGGAAGACCCCAGGAGTCAGGGGTAAGAAATCAGTTGCAGTTGCAGCTGCATGTATGATGAAAATGTAAATGAAATTAAAATGTAGCCAAGTAGTGAGAGTAGAGTGAGCCAGGAATTGCTGCCCCCAGGTGAGGCATGGATTGTGCTATACCAACATGAGACAGTTCAATAAAAAGTTGAGATATTGGAAAATCTCAACTTTTTATTGAACGAAAATGGAAACTGTCACAATATCACTTTGTCATCCTGCAATTACCAGGAAAGCCTTGGTCAGCAGTAAGCAGTAAGTTCATTCCCCAGGACAACTTCCACTTTTCATAAGTAATCAATTACATTTGTCTGAACATTTGTGTCATTGGAGGAAGGAGATATTTCTTTGTATGATGATGGGATAGTGCCGAGTCTTGAATAAGACTTTGGTTGTTTCCCAGTCATGGAATGACAGAATGGTTTGGGTTGGAAGGAGCCTTAAAGCCCATCTCGTTCCACCCTCCTGCCATGGGCATGATTGACACCTTCCACCATCCCAGGTTGCTCCAAGCCCCATCCAACCTGGCCTTCGGGACACTTCCAGGGATAGGTAGGAGACAGAAAGAAGACAGACCCAAAAAACTGTAGCACCTTTCCTTACACCTTTTTTAAAAAAGGAAGAATAAAGGAGACAGAAAACGTGAGGTACTACTAGAAACACTAAAGTTCCCTTTATTTTGGGCTCTGAAGACTGCGAAGTCTTCGAGGTAAGGAATGGAGGCAGGAAGGTGAGGGTGAAGTGTGTTCAGTCCCAACTGCTGTTTGAGCTGAAAACATCTGTGTGGTGAAGCAACTTCACCTGTCCTCTGTGGAGGAGGGAAAGGGGGACACCTTAGGCTGTGTTAGAGGAGTCACTGCTGTAGGCACTCATCTCTGCAGTAGCCAGCCGTGGAGAGCAGTTACTCTTGGAGCAGCCCAACAACAGAATGTTTGGGCTGCACAGTCAGGACATGGTATTTATGGAGCGAAGCCACTGGGGAGCACTTCACAGTGCTACTGCTCAGGCCTTTCAGATATATTGAGATCTGCTTTTGTGTATAGCAAAACTGAGTTGCAAATTGTCAAAAAATTCTACGTGATCAGTATTGGCATTTTCTTTTATTTTTGTCATTCTGAAACATTTTTGGCTGCTGAGATTATGTATGAGGTACCAAAAGCTGGTTATTAAAATTATGTCAGTCTTTGAGTAAAAGCCTCATAGTTAGAAGATAAAATTCTGTTGTTTGTGAAGGAAACAATAAACCTTGCTTACAATTTTCCCCTAAGGTTTTTTCTTGCCTTTATTCAAGGTAGTGCAAGCAGATGAGCTAAAGTTTACTTAACTGGTCATTTTGGTCTAATTGAGACCTGACTGAAAATTTAGGAGGGGGGGATAAAGCTAAAATAAATCCAAATGGAAATTTTCTCAATCTGTAGATTTTCTAGGTTTTCCAAAACGCTTACTGTCGCAATTATTACTCCATTGACTTAATAGATTGAGTTGATCAGTTACATGTATTTTCTTGTATCCACAGTCAGTTAAATGAGAAGCCCTTGCCAGAGGGCTGGGAAATGCGATTTACTGTGGATGGAATTCCCTATTTTGTGGATCACAATAGAAGAACCACTACATACATAGATCCCCGCACGGGCAAGTCTGCTCTGTAAGTGTTCATTACATTTTACTAAGGTTTCAAAAGTCAGTTTAGCACACATCATTTTTGAAATTTTTATTTTTTTCCTCTTACTACATTACTAGGGAGGAAGATTTACATGGAGCAGTGCTTTTTAATTACCTGGGATTTTTCATTCACTCAAAGTCCCTGAAGAAGGCAGAATTCTGAACAATGCAGAATCCTTCTTGCCATGTAGTGTATGAGTTTTAAGAGCAATCAGGAGCTGCATCTGTCCTGTTGATGACCAAATCCCTTCCGTAGAGTTACTAGTCTCTCTCTTTAGAAAAGACCCAACCCTTTCTTTTTCTGAATTTTTTTTAGGAGCCAGAATGAAGTTGAAACCAGAATTTATCTCCTAAGTTAAGCAAATATCATCATATCTTTATTGTTAGAATCTTTTTTTACAGTTAATGATCAGGCAGTGCTTTAAATGTACTGTTAAGCATTCCACAGTTCACAAGGGAAGATTTTTTTCTTTCTAATTTAAAAACAAGAAATTACACCCCAAAATCAAAAAATGTGACGAGATAGCCAGCTAAACCACACAGATGTATAACTAATACATTTGCAGGTTTTTACTTCAGTTATAAAAGCACTTGGAAATTCATTCTTTTCCTCCTTTTGATTGCAGAGACAATGGACCCCAGATAGCTTATGTGCGTGATTTCAAGGCCAAGGTCCATTATTTCAGATTCTGGTGTCAGGTATGGATTCATCTTTTGGCAATATTTGCTTGCACTTTTGGTTTTGTGTACGTGCTTTCAATGCCTTCTTCAGTGCCTTCCAATAAAGGGAATCAAACTGCTCTAAGGTTAGAAGTGAGTTAAGTTAGGAGGGAGTAAATGTATAATCTCATGTAAGCTTTAAAGTGATGTAATTTTTGGCTTTAAAGTGTTTTAGAGTAAAGAAAAAATCAACTTTCTTTGAAGTGGTGGGTTTCTGAATAGTGTTTTGCTGCTGCTGTTGATACTTGAATATATGGAGGCACGGTATTTTTAGAATTAATACAAGATCTACTTTCTATATAAATACTCTCTTTTGGCAGAAAATGCAGAGCATTTGCAACACAACAGACATGTCTAAGCACTGAGGGATGTACTGTTAGGGTGCTCTAGCATAATATCAGATTCCAGTGTGTCAGTCTTGGTCCTCTAAGATCTTATAGCAAGAGATGAAGTAACTTGTTGTTTAGGAAAAAATCTTTGGTTTAAACGTTCCAGTTTGCAAGAGTCACTGAATTATCCTTTGAAAATAGTGGAGACTAGCCTTATTTTTCACTTGGAACTTCGTGCAGTGTAGCCTCAATGTTCTAATTTTTTATTAAATTAACAGAATCACAGAATAGTTTGAGTTGGAAGGGACCTTAAAGATCATCTCATTCCAAACCCCTGCCATGGGCAGAGACACTTAGGTTGCTTCAAGCCCTGTCCAGCCTGGCCTTGGACACTCCCAGGGATCCAGGGGCAGCCACAGCTGCTCTGGGCACCCTGTGCCAGGGCCTCAGCACCCTCACAGGTGCTGGGAATCCCTTCCCAATATCCTACCTAACCCTGCCTCTAGCAGTGGGAAGCCATTCCCTGTGTCCTGTAGCTCCAGGCCCTTGCAGTCAATAGTCTCTCTCCATTTTCTTGTTGTCCTCACAGTCAGGTCACCCTGAAGCTTCTCCAGGCTGAACAATCCCAATTTTTTCAGCCTTTTCTCATAGGAAAGGTACTTCATGTGTCGCATCGATTCTGGGTTAGAAAGCCTTCCTGAGCTGGAATATGTTACTGATCTTCATATTTTCTAGTATCTTGTAGGAGTGCATTATTTAACGTGTTCTGAGCAGCATCTGGAGGTGTGTTCATGTCACAGTAGACAGCAGTGTTGGAACCAATCTGTTCTTGGATTAAATTACAATTGAGATACCTTGATTGCTGGGTTTGTTTTATATCAATTAATGAAATCCAACTGTACCTTTTAACGTATACAACAAATAGCAGTCCAAACTCAGTAGTAGAAACTTTAAGTGATTGTACCCTTCACCTCTAAAAAAATTTCCTTTCAGCAACTGGCAATGCCACAGCACATAAAGATCACAGTGAGCAGGAAAACATTATTTGAGGACTCATTTCAGCAGGTATTGTATTAAAACATGGGAGTAATGGGCATGAAAAGTGCCCATTATCAAATCTATTTTGATAGATGTCATCTATGTCAGATGTTATTTTTGAGCATTTGATATCTTGCTAATGTTACTTTAAGTCAGATTAACAAAAAATTACTAGCTTAATAGTTAGGCTGCATTCACACTTACAAGATCTAGAAGATGAAGTTCTGGCACTGATTTATCTGACAAAGGTGATTTTTTTCCCTCAGAATGATGTAAAATGTGAGTAATTTTGAGGGGCAGAGCAGCATCCAATTGTCAGGATGTTTTTGTGCTGTGCTTAAGTTTGGTGGTGCATTTTCCTCGCAGTGTGTTGTACTAGCATGGGCTATGTACAAAAAATATGTTAAGTTGATTTTAGTCTGGTTGTCTTGAAATGAGTAATTAATTTTTTTAAAAACAAAAATTATTAATTCTATTTGCATTATTAGGAGTGAAATTCTTACTAATCTCTGTAGACCTAAGGTTAAAATGTTACAGTTTTGTTGAAGTCTGTAGATCCTGATTAAAATTTTTCCAAATTATTAAATGCTCTATTGTTTGTTAGAAAATAGTAATAATTCTAACCAGTGCTTATAGCTGTTTTCTTAAAAAGAACTGATTGTTTTTCTTTCACTAAGATAATGAGCTTCAGCCCTCAGGATCTCCGGAGACGTTTATGGGTTATTTTCCCTGGTGAAGAAGGTTTAGATTATGGAGGTGTGGCAAGGTAAACTACATTAAAATGGCAGATAATAACTTGTTCTGCAAGTGATGATGTGAGGGCTTCCCCAAAGTAGATAATTAAACTGCAGTGCTTTCACAATAGGAGTGAAGTTTATTCCTTATCTTGGAACATCTGAGGAAGGCAGTTCTGCAAGATGCTTGCATGTCTTAAAACTGTATAAAATTATTTTCAGTTTGCATTAAGAATGACTTTAATCATCTCTGCAATTAAAGAGGTGCAGTTTACTGAACTAAGGTGATGCTTGGACCCAACTGTTAATGTCAAAGTAGAGTTTATTGAAAAAGTGAACAGAAATCTACATTAAAATCCTAAGTCTTGACAGAAATGTAACTGAGAAGTGTGTATGTTAATTGGCATTCCCCACCCCTGGATGTTTAGATCAGTGGTAGACTTGCAGTGTGCTCATGTAGATAAGAGTGGATTTTATCCAAGCCATTGACAGTTGTCTATCATTGCAACTTTGTGTTTTAATTTGTAATTTGCAGTAGTTTCCCTTTGGTATCAGTGTGGGCCAGCTACTCTCTGGGGAAGGAGGTAGACTGTGCCAACAAGAGCCTGAGTCAACATGAGTTAGCTACAGTATTTTCTGCTGTGATTTATTTTGAAATGTGTTTTTATTGTTTGTGTGATTTCAGGGAGTGGTTCTTTCTATTGTCACACGAAGTCTTGAACCCCATGTATTGCCTGTTTGAATATGCAGGGAAAGATAACTACTGCTTACAGATAAACCCAGCCTCTTATATCAACCCAGACCACCTGAAATACTTCAGATTCATCGGGAGGTTCATTGCCATGGTAAGTCCTAAAGCAGGAAGCAGGTCTGTCCTGTAATTTCCCATAAATAAATGTTGTGTCATCAGATGGATAATTAAATAATCCATTTTTGAGTTGGGAATATCAGGTGTTTTGGCTATAACTCCTGTTGGTAAAAGCTACTGCAGCATACTGGTAATCATGGTACTCAGGTTGGTTTAATTCTTTGGCTGTCAGATTTCATGGGCACAGAAAACAGAATGTTGTCATATTAAGTACTGAAGCATCCTTTGCGTTATTTTGTCTGTTTTTGTGTTCCTCAGGCTTTGTTCCATGGGAAGTTCATTGACACTGGTTTCTCTCTACCATTCTATAAACGTATCCTGAACAAGGCAGTAGGACTCAAGGATTTAGAATCTGTTGACCCAGAGTTTTACAACTCTCTCATCTGGGTAAAGTGAGTTTGACTTCATTTTGTTCTTGAAATAGCAATACAATGTTTTTGGTTTTCACTTCTGCCAGGAAATAGGTGTAAATCTATTACTAACAACTCCACAGAAAAATATAATCTAACATTGCAGAGCAGTATGGAATTTTTACTGTGACTGATAACACAAAGAATGATTTGCTAATGCAGAGCCTTTCTGGTTCATTGAATATCCTGTGTGGCGTGTTGTGTTTTTGTTGGCTGCTATTAATTCTAGTTAGACATACAGATGTGACAGTCTTGAACATGGTTACAAATAAAATGGCTTGAATAAATTCAACTGAGACTTCTCAGATAACTGATTAAAAGAAATCAGCAAAAACCCATTTAATATTTCCCTAGTACCTGGTTTAGTTAGAATGTTTAATGCGACAATAACACCAAGTTAACAAATGTAGTTTATTATTTACTGCCACATAATTCTTCTGTTAGTCACGCTTGCCATTTGACTTCAAGGTTGGTATTGAAGATTTAATGCTTTAAAGAAATTCTAGCTGTCCTGGTATTTTTGCCCCAAGTTCAATGATTCCAGACCATTCCTACCTACAGCCTTCCATGTCTGCATGGTCAGGCACCTCTGTGTCCATGCTTTTGTGGAGTCCTTCTCTTCCACTCCCTTGCAAATTCCTCTCCAGAGGCTAGCAAGTAAAAAGGATGTGGAGTTTCTAGACCCCAGTTACTTTGGAATTATGTATTACAGATATTTTAAGAAATAATTTTAAAACCCCTTTGATCTAAAACATTGTAATTCTGTACTGATTTCGTCATAGGAGGGTGCTGCATGTTTTAGTCCATGGTTGATGTGCACCATTTGTTTCAGTAACACAGATTTTTTTTTCTTTCAGTTAAAAATGTTAACAATATATTAGAAGAAAAAGAAAGACAAACTGAATACATTTTTTTTGTCAGCTATAGTAAAAAAATTTTGCAGAAAAATTAGTCTTTCTTGTGACTAGAGACAAAACATTTCACTTAAGAATCACACTAAGAATAGTTTGAAACATGATTTGAAAAACTGATAGAATGTGTGAGAATAGATTGGGTTTTGAAATGCAAAACTAAATATAAAAGCCAGAATTTTCATCTCCTGTAGTGGTGATTCTTTGAAGGTTTATCTTAAATACTGAGGAGCAGAGAAAGCAGCATATGAGATGTTTAAGAATTCAGATAGGAATTTCATTTGCTTTTCAGAATAGTATGTTCTGCATTCCATGGATGTGCTGCTAATGTGCCTTCATTTTAATTCAAAGCAATTTCTGTAGTGATAGAAATCTTCTGGACTGGAGTCCAGAAATGGCTTTGGCCCTTTGAAAAAACACTTAAGGATGTGAAAATTAGAGAAAAGGCTTCAACTCCAAGGGCTGCAGAGTCCTCTCAGTCCAGACCCACACTTCAGTGTAGCTGAGCCTGCTTGTCTGTAGTGCTGCTTGAGGTACCCCTGAGGAAAGGACTGCAGATTTACAGGGGAGAAGGGCCATGTTTGTCAGGGCAGATATAATTTTGTTCCTCACAAAAAAGCAAATTTTATAACTTTGCAGGAAGCATTCCTTGACATTTGTATCAGGGGGCTGTTTTTCTCATTCCCATGATTTTAAAGATTTCACCGATTGACTGAATTTGGAAGGGGACTTGTAGAGGTCATCTGCCAAACCTCTGTGCCCAAACTGAGCTGGAGAATGTAGCTTCCATTTTAAAAGGACAGTGAAATAAAATCAGTGCTTCATCTTAAGCCTTCCTTCCTCACCCAAGGGTTCATGCAGTACACCATGTATTTTGGAAAGATGAAGTTCAGAAGTGCAGTTGCATGATGGGGCTGAATAAACCACAGCCATGTTTTCAGGACTGGCATTGCTGTGTTATGGGTCAGGACAAATATCTGGATTTTGCACTTTATTTTGGAGGAAAATGATCATCAAAACCTCTGTATATACAGGCAGTTGGTTCTTCACTTTGCAAAACCATAAATCAACATAGAAACTCTAGGAATTCTTCCAAGGCCATAATTATTGTGTAAGGAATATTTCCTTATCTTGACTGTTTACCTTCTACCTTGAAGTTCTTCATATTCATCTCCTCTACTGTGTGCAAGTTCTCAACACAGTTATTTAAAACTATATTTTTTTTCCTTCCAGGGAGAATGATATTGAAGAATGTGGCTTGGAAATGTTTTTTTCTGTGGATAAAGAAATACTAGGTGAAATCAAAAGCCATGATTTGAAGCCAAATGGTAGCAACATTCTGGTCACAGAAGAAAACAAAGAAGACTACATCAGGTAAGAATAAGTGAAGACTCTGTGATTTTCTTTCTTGAGTTCTAGCAACAAAAGATTGTCTGTGTCATCTAAAGCATTGCTGAATAATTGCTGATGCTGGCAACAAGTGGCAAGTGTTTGGATCTCATATTTGAAAGAGGAACATTGATAGAAAGAAATAAGTTTCTCAAATCCACTTCTCCTAAAGATCATGGTTACCTTTTTTCCTAGAGGTATCTCAGTTTAGCAGAATACCATGACAAGAATTGTGATTGTCATGTATTTCATGAAATGTTACATGTGTTTATTATTATAATTATATTGCTTCATAGCCTGCTGATGTTCTAGCCAGCTATTTCTGGTTCATATGACGTTTTGAGGGGTCAGTTTTTTAGGGTTTCTTTTTGAGAACATTTTTGAATATTTTTGTGAAGATTTTTATTTTTCAAAGATACTTGGAATTACTGTTAGTTTTATCTGAACTGGTCTTGTAGTTGTAAGTGTTATGAATGATGTCATAGGTTGTATTGTCATAAAGTAAGGATCATATTTGCAGCACCAAAATGTTTTAAAGCAATGGATTAAGAGCAAAGGAGCCTAAGAGTGATTAAGGAATAAAAATGTGATAAACAATGACCTGCTTTGCCTCGAAATATCCCCTCCTTCCTCAATGTGCAGCAGTACAGCAGCTCTGGTTTAAGGTGTGAACTTCAACATAAAAGCTTGGAGGATGTGATTGCAAAAAAAAAAAAAAAGTCCTCACACATTGCAGGCACAAACTAAACTGAATCACAGAGAATTTTCCTCTTTGTTATGATGTGTTCTGTGAAGGCTTTTTCTGTGGGCAGGGCGAGGGAGTCGGGAGTGGGCTCTGTTTCCATCGCATGAGAAATCTGCAGACATTTCAGTGATTCACAAAAGAGGTGGTGTTTGCACAAGAAACATACTGGCATTTGGCAGGAGGGAGGATCTGCAGAAAATCACTCTTCTCTAGTTTGTAAGAACCCAGGGAGAGCTCAGATTTCAGTTTGATTCAGATTCTTCTGTCTTACTCCAAGTCCCGCTTTAAGTACCCCAAGTTTCTAGGACTGAAGTGAGAAATAGCCACCTCTCCTTTAGACTCCAGTGCTCCTACAGGTTAGGCTTGAATTCAGCATAATATCTGCTTCTCCCTGGGTTCAGGTTCTCCGCGTCTCCTGCCTGCTTTTCACCCTTTTATTAATGGAGAGTGGAGTTTCTGCCACAGAGCAAAGTTTCATGATTAACAGAAACAAATATGGAACTTTCCAAATGGACATAGTCACTGCTTGGTAAGCTGGCAGTCCTGCTGCTCTTCACCAGTACAACTTGACTTGTTTTTCACCTTGTCATGGACAACAACTGAGATTTCTGGGGAGAATATCAGACAAAATCTTCAAATACCTTGGGACTGCTGTGTTCTCATTAATGTAATCAGTGAAGAGATGCTGCCTCCTCTTTGAGTCCAAAATACTTCTGTAGCAGAACAGTTGAATGCTTAGGGTAATTTAGAGAAAAAATGAAATAATTTGCACAGAGTAAAGGCTGCTGATAAAATTATACAGTGCTGTATCCCCAGAACTTTCCAGACTTTCCATGGGTTTTTTTTTACTTAGCTTACAGTTCATGTCAAAATAGGCAAAGATGTAGACTTGGGTTAGCATGGGTCATTTAAATCATCTTGGTGTGTCTTCTTTTCCAGGCTAGTAGCAGAATGGAGACTGTCCCGAGGTGTTGAGGAGCAGACACAGGCTTTCTTTGAAGGCTTCAATGAAATCCTGCCACAACAGTATTTGCAGTATTTTGATGCAAAGGAACTGGAGGTAAAGGACTGCTTGGCTATTGCTGGATCCAGGTCATTATGCATAAAATAAACTCCAGTCAGTACATCTGAAGAGCAGAATTCACTGAGGCTAACAACTCTTTTATAGGGAATATGGGGGAAACTTCATGGAATAGTATTAGATCAATGTGTTTTCCTTAACTTTCCTCTTTGCAGCCAAGTTAGATATTTCTAAATGCCAATATTCTGTCAGCAGAAATTTCTTACTTTGTTTTAGTGACTCTTTGCCTGTGTTCAAAGAATGAGTGACTTGACAGAATGAGAGATAAAATCAGATATGCAATGGATGCTTGCCTATAGATTGGGCCAAGTTCTTGGTTTGGGTTTGATCTCTCAAAATTACACTTTCTGAAGCATCTGTTCAGTTTGAAAAGTAAAACCATCAAAACAAAACACCCCATCCATAGTGAAGAATTGTATGGCTGGGCAAAGATAAACTGGCTTGAATGTCTACATAGAAGCCTAGAATGGTTTGGGTTGCGATCTTAAATCATCTTGTTCCAGCCCCTCTCCATGTGCAGAAACACTTTCCACTATCCCAGTTTGCTCCAAGCCCCGTTGAGCCTGGCCTTGGGCACTGCCAGGGATCCAGGGGCAGCCACAGCTTCTCTGGGCACCCGTTCCAGGGCCTGCCCACCCTCACAGGGAAGAATTTGTTCCTAAAATTGCAAACGACTACTCCATTTTTCACAACAGAGGTGCTCTCTAATTTGTGGCCTCTCCAAATACACTTCATGAACCATCACCAGTCTTTGTTTATAGAAGTTTTGGATGAAGTTTAAAATTAAAACCAAGTGAACTGTTATTACAGGTACTGCTTAAGTGGGGGTCCAGTTACTCTCTTCTGCTGTGTGCGAGGTCACAGAAGGAAAGTGGAAGTTTTTACACCTCTGCTTATTTCCCTTTCTCTGCTCTAAAGGTACTTCTCTGTGGAATGCAAGAAATCGACCTGAACGACTGGCAGAGACACACCATCTACAGGCACTACACCAGGACCAGCAGGCAGATTGTGTGGTTCTGGCAGGTTTGCAGATTTTGCTTTATTCTCAGACCAGCAGAAGTTACAGAGCACAGCTCAGTGAACAGTGGTCAGAACACTGAGCACAGCTGCAGAGTGTAGATAGGAACTGTTACTGCTAACCCAGCTGTTCCCAACAGCTACCTTACTGTTCATCTGTCGATGGTGATGTGAAAATCTGAAGATTGAATCTATCCCTAAATGTTTATTTAAATTACTGTTTTTCAGTTTGTGAAAGAAATAGATAATGAGAAGAGGATGAGACTCTTGCAGTTTGTGACTGGAACATGCAGATTGCCAGTGGGAGGATTTGCTGACCTCATGGGTATGTATTAATAATAACCCTTCTAATGCAGGAGATACTGCTAAAAATAATCAAATATATATTTATGGCATTTTAAATGAATTTTATATTAAATGCTGTTTTGTAAACCATGCATATACATGAGCTATGATGGAAAAAGATGGAAGGAATGTTTACACCTCTTTATTGCACTTTAAAATCACTTCAAATTGATGCATTTCTACACATGCATACTTTGACCCAGGCAGAGCTGTACAGTGAGACAAATGTCCTTTCTCTGTGCAAATAATGGTAATTGTCTTTTTATTTAAGCCTTGGATGCTTCAGATGTGTGTTATAGTGATACAAAGGTAGATATGCCTTGTCTGTTGTAATTTGTTACAGGGAGCAATGGACCCCAAAAATTCTGTATTGAAAAAGTTGGAAAGGAAAACTGGCTACCCAGAAGTCATACCTGGTGAGTACATAACGAATCAGAATATTGCCATTGCTCTGGTTTTGGTGAGCACAGTCTGCTTTGACATTTTAGTAAATGGGTAATATTCTGAAATGGTTGAGACTGTGAAAGTAAACGCTAATTACACCAAGGGACTATGTTGTTGCATGATAGCTGAACTTCTGAAAAGCTGTTGTGGTATGGAATAGATTACATTGTGAATTCCGTGGATACGTGTAATATATTACTGAACAATTAAGTAATTAGCAGCACTGTCTAACAAGATTGAGACTATCTTTTGTTATCACTGCACTCCTTAGTAAAATAGCCACATTCACACACTTCCAGAGAAAAGGTCACTTCTACTCTTTTCTTTGGGTGTTAGTGGTAGGCAAAACCACACAAATTGAAAATTTTGTATCTGAATGATGACTCTAATTAACCACCTAAAGGTTGGGTTTCCTCCAACTAGGAAAAGTTAATGAAAACTATCACTGCATGAGCACTTTAATCCTAATGTCTGCCCTCAGAAATACATACATTTATATCAGTAGTCAGCTTTTCTTGGGGTATAAATCCCAGTATCCATCTCCACAGCAAAAATTCAAATTACCCATATTCAGAAGGAATTTTTTGTTCCTATTGGATTCTTCTTCAGTACTTAATTTTTTTTTTATTTTTCAGTTTCAATCGCTTAGACCTTCCACCATATAAGAATTATGAGCAGTTGAAGGAAAAGCTGTTATTTGCAATTGAAGAAACAGAAGGATTTGGGCAAGAGTAGCTGAAATTTGCACCCTGAAGAATGTGAACCCAACACAATGTATGTGCTTCACTTCTGCTTGTTGCACACTTCATTGTAAAGTAGACATGACTTGGATTTATTTAACAATACTAATGTGTAAATAAATGGATGTTATCCTGAGGTTATCCACATTAACTCTGGATTTCTACTGAGCACTTTCAGAAATCAAATGCGCAATCAGATATGGCTACAAGTGACTAATGACTGAAGTAGAAGTTTAATACAGCTTTGGGCTCTGCTTTGTTTTACCATTCATTAATTAGAATGTGTCCTTAGCGACTGACAGATTTTTAACAATAGTTTTGTCTTTCCTTTTTAGTAGCATTTTTGCTACTGATGCACTGGGAAGTTCATTGGTGGCTGCAATAGTGCAGCAGCATCCTGAGCCTCTTAACAGAGGTGTCAGAGCCAGCCTGGATCCACCTCTGTGCCGTGAGCAGCTCCATTCCTTAAGCTCCTTTTTCTAACTCAAGTGTGGCCAGACTGTTTTTTCCTTGCCTGGAGTCTGCTCACATGCCAGCTGGACTGAAGCTGCTGTTAAGGAGATGTCAGACTGTGTCACAAATCCAGGGCATAGCTTCGCTTTGGTTTATCCCAGTCCTGCTCCTGTCAGCAAAAGAGACACCTGCCCAAAGTTGTTGGAACACTGCTCTGTGCCCTCTGAAGGGTTCTGGGCTTTTGCTGTGTAATACATTTTAACTTTGAAATCAATATTAACACTGTGGTACTTCACTTGTTTTTCAAAAGACAAGCCCAGCTGGGATTGCACTGATTCCATTGAGGTTCCTGTTTGCAGGCTGTTTGTCAGCAGTGTTAATGGACATTAGCCTCGGTGTTTTTCCTACATGTTGCAGTCAGTTTGCTCTGAAGAGTTCATTTGGCTCTCAGGAAGAGATACAAAACAACTGGATTCAGAAAATGATCCTACTCATCATTTCTGCGGATGAACTGACGTGTGAGACTGGCTGAGGCCAAGAGGATTAGAAAGTTCAGACACGGATTACAGGTTTTTGGGAAGCTAGAGCATCAGTAAATAGTTCTATAAAGTTCAAAACTAAAGTTTTTGGGGAGGTTTCTAAGCTAATTCACCCTAAGCTGCTCACAGCTAGTAACTTTTGTAGCGAGTTAACATCTTTTATTGAATGAATTAACATCTTTTATTTCTTTTTAGAATCTGTTAATTCTTTTCCAGTTTACAGTAACATTTTGCATTTTACTGCTCCTTTAGACTGAATGCACTTTTTGGGTCTGGTCAGCCCTTTCCCTTCCCCTGAAGGGAGGAAGTCAGACACCAGAGAAATGAGCTGTAGCCACAGTGAGAGATGTGACACTTGAAATAACATGTAGCACATATTAAAGCAAACTTGCAGCTCAGAGCACTGAGGCAGGAGCTGCATTTAAGACTCTTTCAGATGACAGAGCTGAAACAGGACAGTGGGAAAGTGTAAAACTGAACATTTGGTCTGGAAAAGAGTATTTCTTTCCTGCTGTCTCATCCATCTAAACTGCAAGAGGGAAAAACTGATTCAGGCCTAAGAAGAACCAAGACACTACAGGTTTTAACTGACTTCACAAGTGTGTTAGGGTTCAGTGATAAATGCTTTGGGAAGGCAGGAGGGTGGGACTTGTCAGGCTTAATCGAAGGAAGGCCTGGGGAGAGGTGCTGATACAGAAATGCCCCTTGTTTAAAGTTTCATTGATGGTGAGAATTCACCTTCCCATGTGAGTGGGAGGAGAATTGCCAACTTCCACAACATTTGGATCTATCACAGTATACAGCTCATGAGGAAAACAAAAAAAGCCTTATATATATTTTCTGTTTATATTAATTCTTACAATGAAATGTAGTTATCTAACATATTTACAAGAGATTAAATTAAGCAAGATAATACAAGGTTAAGCTATGAAAAATAGTCTATGTTCTGCATATTGCTTTACAATTTGTGTAGGGAACCTAGAACTGTTGTTCATGTATAAATATCACCCAAAAGGCTGTCAGCCCTATATTTTTAAAATAAAGAGTAGTTATAATTGAAATAGCCTTAGCCCTAGTTCTATAGGGTTTGGCTGTTGAATATTTTTATGGTTGAAATGTTTAGTTCAGGAAAAACATACCTGCTTGTATATATTTTTGATGTCCAGGATTCCACTTATTCCATTGTTTCTTTAATTTAAATGGCACGTTTATATGTCTTTTCTGCTGTACCAGGATGGGCGAAAGGGGGCTGGATATCCCGAACACCAGATATGATTTTAAGATATTGCAAATAAAGTATTCATTGAGAAGGGAAAATAATCAGTGAAACATTGGATTTGGACAAATATAAAAAGTTTAAAGCAACTTTACAATGTTGCATTGACAATATTTCTGAAGGCACAAGTTCAGATTCCTTAGGGATTTGACTTGTGAATACTAGCAAATCTGTTAAATTTTTACAGCATGTTGTGTAAAAGTTAAAAGGAATTAATACAAGCCACTGGTGCACTTTTCAGTTCTTTCTGGGGATCTGGTGAAGCAATACAGGGATGTGCCCAGAGCAGCTGCTGTCCCAGGTAACAGGTTTTTGTGAATTGGGTTTACAAGTGAGATTTTCAGTAGAGATTAATGAATTTGTCTCCCACTGCTTGACCTGTTTTAGCAACCTGAGCTGCATAAATTCATAGTATGTCACAAATGTACATTCATATGCAACTGTCACTTGATACTAATTACCAGTATTAAAAGAAATTTTATTTAGAATTTTCCCTCGTGAGAGTGACATGAGAGAATGAAATACTGAGAATTAACAAAGCCTTATTGTTATGAGTAGCTCAGGAACTGTTCATTTACTAATGACATGCACAGTAAATACATCATGTCTTTATCTGATCTAGTATGGAAGTTTGGGGGTTTTTTAATCCAGTTGCTTGTGTTTAAAAAAAACCCCAACCTTTTTATTATTTTAAGAAAAATAAAATATTGGGAGGGGGTTAGGATGTTTTTTGGAGATTTTTTTTGTTTTGGTTTTAACTTTTATTTTATTACATGCTGCACTGGATTTGTAATCTCAACTCTATTATATTGCTATCTCCAGCCCCCTTTTTCGTGGTGTCTTTTTAATTTTCTCCAAGAATCACTGTTTGTGTATATGTGCTCTAGTGAACTCGTGTCAAAACTGGGATCAGCAGCACTGGATTGTAAAATACTGTACTGAAATCCATTGTCGATATTTCCTTGCATTGTAATTTCAAATACTCAGGTAACTGTAACAGTATCTCAGTAAGTCAAATACTTTTATAAAACTACTTAAAGAGCTGGTGGTCTGGTCCTTATTCCTTACATGTGACAGAAAATCCAGGTGGAAATGAATTGTCTGTGTGCTCCTGAGGGTGAGGGTGAGGTTGCTTGGACTTGTCATACCACCAGGATTCTTTAGGAATCTTTCTTTCCCAAGACCTTGTCCACCCTTGTTGATTGCACTGAATATTGAACAGGAGATTTTGGACACAAGTTGTGGACTTCTAGTGCTTGTGGATGCTGCCCTGAGGAGCCAGTGAGGGCTGTGAGGCTGCTAAGGCCTGAGGGAGAGGGGGGTAGAGGGAGGTTCTGCAGGAGCCACAAGCTGTAACATCTCATTGCAGCACAGCTGCAAGGATACAGAGGAGGAGTGACACTGCAAGTGGTTTGGATTGACAGAATGCCACAAAGGAGGGGGGAAAAGCTCCAGTGAGACCAACTGGCCTTGTAGTCTCTGATCCTCCTTAAAAGGGGAGGTGGCATTAGATTCCTCCTGTCATCAGAACCTCTCCTGATGGCCCCAAGCTTACCCAGATAACTGAGATGGGCTTTGCAGTTTCAGTGCTCACAGGGATGTCCCGTCAGGCCTTAGGTCATAGGTTGGACTTGATGATCTCAAAAATCTCTTCCAACCTAGTTAATTTTGTGATTCTGTCTCAGTGGCCTGATGCTGTCCAGTTTGGTCAAATGGTCCCTAAAGTGCTCATCAAGTAATATTCCCTGCTGCAGACCTTCCCAGTGGGTTCTCCCTTGGCTGACTTTCCCAGATGTTCCCACAGGCTCAGTTAACACAATTTTGTCAGGGGCAGCAAATCCCAGGGATGATTTCCTGTGCCAGGCAAATACACACAACAACAACTGGCTTATTTCGGCAGCGGGGAGGTTGGTGTGGAGTTGCTTCCTCCAAGCTTTGAATGGAACCTCTTAAAAGCATCCTAGTAAGCTGTGTAAACCCAAAATTTGACACTGCTTTGGGCAGCTTTATGTGAGTACAGCTACAAGGGTATTCCACATACATCTGAAGTTTATTTTAAAAAGGCAAAAATTAATCACAATGCAGTGTATGATAAACGTACATCTCAGCTGCACCATTTTTTTTTCCTGTTTGCTGTGATGATGAGAGTGCTAATGACAGCACTGGCCCTGTGTGAGGATGTTGAAGGTTTTGTTCATGACAGGATGGGAATGGTTGGTTGAACAAACCCATGTTTGGTTTGGGTGTCTGATGGCAGCTGTGTACTGCTTATTATTTCCCAAATTATCCACCATATCCTTACTATTGCCCTAATCTTACCATCTAACAGACTAGAAGTTAAATGAATCCACAGCAAAATGACTTCTTGTAGCCAAGCTGTAAAACTTGCTGCTGGACTGCTAAGAGAGAATAGAATTTAACTGAATTAGATTGCAGAGTTGTAAATAGCCATATCTCTTGAATCCTAAGGAAGGATTTTTTTTTTTTTTTCCTGATGTGCTATTTTGTTTTGCCATCAGACTGTGGGTCATCCCCAGTCCTTCCCCGAAGGGAGCTGAGAGCTCTTCCTTTCTCGCTGGCAGGGGCAGCACACACCTTTTCCCTCAGGACATGGATCCCCCAGGCTGTGGCAGGGAGGTCCCAGGGCTTTAGGGTGCACCGTGCCTTGGAGTGGCTCTGCCCCTGTCCCGGGAGGCCTCTGGCAGCATATGGGGAGACGCAGCTACCTGGGGGGGAAAAAGAACTCCCCACACCCGTTATCATGGAATCACAGAATGGACTTTTTGAAGGCCATCTCATTCCCCACCCCCGCCATAGGCAGGGAGACCGTCGACAATCTCAGGTTGCTCCAAGCCCTGTCCAGCCTGGCCTTGGACACTTCCAGACCTCCAGGGATGGAGCAGCCTCAGCTTCTCTGGGCAACCTGTGCCAAGCCTCGCCACCCTCGCAGGGAAGGATTTCTCCCTAATATCTTATCTAACCCTCCTCTCCTTCAATGTGAACCGATCCCTCCTTGTCTTGTCACTCCAGGCTCTTGTAAATAGACTCGTCCCACCTTTTCTGTAAGTCCCTTTCAGGTACTGGAAGGCTGGGGTTTCACGCTGATGTTCCTAAAGCGGGATCCGGGACCCACCCCATGCCCGGGAGCTGCCTCGGGAGCCTGGGGGAGATTTGTGAGGGTTCGGGGAGGGGTCTCCGGAGCGGTCCCGCCCCGCGCTCCAAGCGCTTCCGGGGCAGCGCCGGGGCCGAGACGGAGCGGAGGCGGAGGCGGCGGCTCGATCATGGTGGGTGAGGCCGGGCCGGAGTCCGGGCGGGGCCCCTGACCGCCCTCGGGCGTCTCTGTGCCTCCCCGGCCCTCGGGGGCTCCTGCGGCTGGCGCGGGGCGGTCCCGGCTCCCCTCAGGCACAGGCGCTCCCCCGCGGCGGGGCCCGGGGAGAGACGAGACCCCGCCGCGGGCCGCGGGGGCTCTGCGGGGGGTGGGAGTGCCCGGCCCGGTTCGGTTCGTGCTGGGTTGTGTGTCGGGTTCTGTTTCAGGCCCCCAGACGGGGTCGTGTTCGTGCGGTGCGGGCCAGGGGGTCCCGCCGGTCCCCGCCAGCGCCGGGCCGGGAGCGCTGCGCGTCCCGGCGCTGCCCCCGAGGGGCTTCACTGGCTCTGCCCGGCCCTGAGTCACTGCGGGGAGAGGCCGAACCTTCACCCGATCCAGCCCAGCCCTGTGCTGGGGAAACGCTCACAGCGAAACCTGCATTTCCTGTAGTTGCCAGGGTACATCTCTAAAGCTGGAAGCAGGCCGGAAAAAGAGACCGATGTATGATGTTTAGTAACGGGGATTATATTCGTTCTGTTGTGATTGTATTGGAGGCTTCTCCCTGCTCAGATGTGTTGCTGGCTATTGCATGTTGATGAAACTGGGGATCAAAACATACATCAAAATTTCTAAAGAAATAAATGCTGACCCAAGTTGCAGAGGGAAAATTGAAATGATCTAATAAGATTTTTTTTTAGACAAACCTGGGAGTTCAGGTATTCCAGATGAAAATAGGCAGATAAAGGCTGCTGTTGTACATGGAGCAAAGGCTATGTAGCAGCAAAAATGGTGTTGAGGGAGTGTTTATTCTCCTTTTGTAGAGTGCATATCTCCTTCTCCATGTGCCATCTCTTGTAGTTATTGAGCCCTTTATTAAAGTGGGGTTTGTGTATTTCATGAATTAAATGTGTAATTTTTTCTCAGTACTATTTTTGTTGGTCTGGTGAGCTGGCACTGGCTTGTGGAGGTGCTGGACAAGCCCCACGTGGTAATGGAAGGAACAGTGAACTGTCAGAGCAGATCACTCATCTGTGATTTAGATCAGCTGAAGGTGTCAGAGGAAATTAAAAATTGATATCCTTCTTTATGGATGCTGCTTTGCATCTGAAAAGGTTTGTTAAGGTTCTGTGAAGGAAAGTATTTAATCAGGACTTAAATAGTGCTAGTAAGAAGGCAGGAAATCAGATCTTAATTTCTTAATAGATTTAACATTTTGCCACTATATTTTCTCAGCATTTGTACACCCTTTAGTTTGTTCTTTATTTAATTTCCCTTGTTTTCCATTTGAGAATAGTCCAGCATTCAGAAATAATCAAGAGTTTTCCGAAAATACTTGAATTTTTCTGTGCTGGATCACAGAAATACTTCTGCTTCATAAAAACCAGCTCGGGGGGTCCCATCTCTTGTGAGCCACAGGTAGTGTCACCAACAGTGCCCCAAGGAAAGTGCTGGTGGTGCTGAGCTGATGGTGTATTGTGCTATGCTATGTTTGTTGTACAATGTCTCTTCCCAGGGAACAGGGCATGTGAAATCTTTGTGCCCTTTTTCTGTGGGAGGAAGTGGAGAGGATTGTTCAGGGTGCCCAGGGAACACAGCCTTGGCCAAATGTCCCTTGTAGGTCTCACCTGTTTGGGTGATTCCTGTCTCCCTTCCTAAACTGGCCTTGCAGGATCTGAAAGATGCTGCTTGTTTCTGTTTCCTTTAATGGGAGTAAAAAATGCCAGTTCCAGCTGTGGAAATCAGCTCAGGTGCAAGGGTTTCCCACCTTACTACAGATGCCACAGTTATATTTTGTTGGGTGTCTTATAGCAGGAAAGTTGTGCAGAAGGTGCAGAAACCTCCTTTGATGGTTTTTATAGAGTAGACAAAGGGCTATTGCCTTGGCCTGCATTGCATTTTTCCTTTTATAGGTTGTAAATTATTGGCAGTGGTTACAGCCTTGCAGTCATTGCAGCATAAATCAGAATTACAAACAGTGTTCATTCATTATTTTCCCCTCACTTCTCTTATTTGTAATTACTTTTGGCATTCATTTGATAAAATGGAAGGTCATCTTGTACTCACAATGTATCTCTTGCCTACTTTTTTCACAAATTCCATGTCCATTTTCAAAAATGATTTTTGTTTGACACCTAAATTGTAGCAGTCTGACTGCAGTTTCCAGCTGCAAGCCTTCAGCAGGAGGCTTGGGGAGGAGGAGAGAGGGGAGTTCCAGGATGATTATCACAAATGAGTGAAGAAGAAAGGCAGATGGAAAATAACTAGAAAGATCATACAGAAAAGGTGGCACCAAAGTACAGACACTTGGCTGTATAAACCCCTGTAGGCAGTGGCTGTTTAATCATCCCTGTGCAGCTTTGTTTTCAGCCAGGCTGTCCCAAAGCTTTGGTGGGAGGCAAAGAGCAACTGTAACCCTGTGTTGATTTGTGCTTTATCTTTCAGGCTGAGGTGGAGGAAACACTGAAGCGAATCCAGAGCCAGAAGGGAGTGCAGGGAATCATCGTGGTTAATTCGGAAGGTGCTGTGTCAGCCTTACTTTTCTGACCTATCACTTAGTCCAGCCACCCACTTTGAGGGCTGTTGCTTGTACCACTTGCACTTAGCTTAGAGTCTGGCTTTGGGAGAGGTTTTCCTGTAGCCCAGGGAGACAAACAGTAGTCAGGCTACAAGAGAAAATTGGTTTCTAATTTCTGCAAGCTCACTTCATTATTTTAGGAAATGAATTAAAATAATTTGCAAAAATGTTGGGATATTTGAGTTATGGCAGTGTTTGAAACTGAGTGTGTGAAAACTTTAATCAGTAGCACTGAGGCTCTCACAAGATGTAAATCTTGCTGCTGGGCCTGTCCAGAGCACTACTGGCCTGGCAGACTCCAGTTCTTTAGCACTATCTAGTGCTTCTGGTCTCATGGAGCTCATCAGCAGGTTGTCTCTTTTTGGAGTCTCTGAAGAATTCAAGAGAGCAGCTCCTTTGGAGCACTCTGAATACACTGTGAGCAGCCCAAAATTTCAATATTTCCTAGAAATAATCCTTAGAAAAGATGACAGTAGCTACAGGTGAATATACTGAGGATCAGATCATGCAGCTTGGCTCCTGCTCGCTGCTTTTCTATGGTGGTTGAATGGGTTGTGCTCTCTGTGCTGCAGCTGCAGTTACTGGAAGACACACCTGGTTCTGCCCTGCAGAGTTAGATACCTGGCTGCTGTGTTCTGACCCAGGAGCTGGGGTTTGACTGGCTTTTTGGAAAACACATCTAACGGGTGGCTGAAGTGTAAGGAAAGGAAAGTTCTGGCTGAACAGTGTGTCTGCCCTCCAGGCTGGTTATCACTGAACCAGGGACCTCCCAGGACTACACCACCTCTTAGGGCTGAATTTTGGAGCTTCAGCCTTGGAGCTGTGTGAGGCAGCAGCTGATGTCCTCCATAATCACTGATCCCAGCCTGGCCTAGCTCAGTATCATTTCACTGGTGTTGGGGAGCCTTTCTGAAGTAAAAAAAGGTGTCCCCAGTCAGGAGAAAAAACAGCAACATTGGTATTTTCTGTCTCCTCTACAGGTAATTACTTTTGTTTAATTTATTTTTAACTCTCAAAATGGAAAAGTAAAGCACTGATGCTACTAGAGGTAAACAGTTCTCACCTACACCTGTGGTCCCATGTCTCAGCTTTTTCATATCTTGTTTTTCTTCATGTTTTCCTCTTGCCTTCAAAGAGAACACTCCTAAGCCCTGGTGCAGTGACAGCCGAGGTTGGACCTGGTGATGCCCAGTGCGAGGTTGGTTCTGGAGGTTTGTCACTGAGCCTTGCTGTCCCTCTCCTGCAGGTATTCCCATCAAGAGCACCATAGACAACTCCACCACCATTCAGTACGCTGGCCTCATGCACAGCTTCATCATGAAGGCCAGGAGCACCGTGCGGGACATTGATCCCCAGAACGACCTCACATTCCTGCGGATCCGCTCCAAGAAAAACGAAATCATGGTTGCTCCAGGTAGGAGAGAGCAGGGTGAAAGCAGGAATCTGGGAATCCAGCAGGATTGTTTTCTCTTGAGACCGACACTGGCAGCCTGGAAAGAATCTGCCCGCTGCTTGTGTTCACATTGGATAATCCCTTCTTTCCAAGAAGGGATGTTCTACTTTCTGGAGAGTTGAAAGGTTTATCATTGACCTAAGTTTCCTTTGTCATGTTTGAATGTGGCAAATCCCTTCCCTCATTTTGTGTAAATTAAAGTAGAAAGTATTAGATAATGCTTGAGAGAGTGCTGCACCCTCTCATGCTTTGTTTTTCAGTATAAAACCATAGGATTTCGAAAGATATGTTCTGGGAGCAATTTCCGTTCAGAACTGTGGACTGACTTTCCAATTCTGGGAAAAGTATTAGAGCACACTGTAGCTGTAGTCATGAGTCATGGTATGCAGCAGCAGCAGTAACCTTCTTTTCAGGAAGCATTCTCAGTATTTTGCTGAATTCCAAACTGGGGAGCAGCAAGATGAATGCCGGTCCCTCATGTGGCAGGAATTCAGCCTTGTCCCTGCATGCTCTCTCCTGGGATGGGGCTGGTGGAGAGGCCAGGCAGGGCATGGCAGTTCCCTAGGCAGGCATGGGTCAGGGCAGATCTTACCATGCTGAGGCAGCCTCGGATTTCCACAGGAAGGATGAAAAGAGGAGTAAGCATTGCTCCAGAAAAAACAGCTGCGGCCCCCAGTGTATCTGTGAGAGAAGGGCAGTGGCCACTTTTCACCAGTGTGGCACGTGCCAGTTACTGTAGTTTCCTGGCACAAACTTGAGTTAAATTCAGCTGCCCTGGGAACATGCGGTTTCTAAAGCTGAGAGCTTTTCTCAGTAAAACCCATAAAATAAATGATCTGACACTTGGAGCCTGTTTTGCTCATTGAGAATGAATGTCAGGGCTCTGGAGTTCCCACAGCACATCAGAGAGATGTGAAAGATGTTGGAATTTACCATTTCTGTGATCAAATACCAGCAGTGAAAGAATAATTTTCTTTTTTTTTTCTCTCCAGATAAAGACTATTTCCTGATTGTCATCCAGAATCCAACTGAATGATTACACTGACTCGGTCTGTTTTTTCCCCTTTGCCTGTTTTATTTTCCCTGTTTTATTTTTTATTTAATGGTAAAGAGTAGAACATTAGTGTTAACTGTGCTGTGACTCTTCAGTAAGGTTTAGGAAAATAAAAGCAGTGGTTTTGTTGTCCACAAACAGAAAAAAATGGCACTTTTTCTATCACAAGTTGTTTTGAGGGGGAGCTGGTGAGTTGGAATTGGGCAGTAAAAAAATGCAACAGATTCTTTTAATAGCTTATATAATATAATAAAATTCTAATAATAACCAAAAAAAGACTATTCTTTGTATGCTTCTATGCTTCTTTAACCACTGAGCTCTGCTTTTACACTCTTAGTTTTGAATGGCTGTAAATATGACTGCCTGTCCTCTAGTTCTGTCTTACTCTGTTGGTTTTACTTCAAAAAAGTCTGACCATAAGAAATTAAAAAATGTCACCAGTAACTGGTTTTGTCTCATATTTTTCTTCAGAAGTTTTTAAGTTTTCTCATGATTGATTGAGTTTTTCTTCAAAAAACAGAACTTCCATATGACTGGTTTTGTTTGTCTCTTGCTTTGGCCCAAGGGCATGTGCAGTGCACTCATAATTGGTTGTTGTGTTGCAGCGTTTTCCTACCACTTTCTTTCTATTCCAGATAGAATTTTCACGGTTAAGGAAGGCCATTGAGGCCACCCGTGGGAGAGCTCACACTGTCACAGCT
Source organism: Hylia prasina (assembly GCA_013397195.1). NCBI lineage: Eukaryota > Metazoa > Chordata > Aves > Passeriformes > Sylviidae > Hylia > Hylia prasina. The sequence continues at coordinate 27,540 of VYXD01004358.1, read as the reverse complement.
CAGTAGCCAGTCTGATCTGCTATTTTCCTTTAGTATTTTTTATTGATGCCATTAAGGACAAAAAAAAGCCCACATGGTTACTCCAAAATGCTCAAGGGGTTGTTTTGGTGCAGTTTTTTTCAGAAAACAAAAACAGGACTGGGGGATGCTGTGAAAAGTGCAGCTGTGGAGATTTTGGTAAAAATGTTGGTGTTGACTTGGGCACTTGTGGCTTTCAGAGCCCAGTGAAGGGTGGATATGTGGGCACTCAAATAGCCAAGGTAACCTGCATGTGCAGGGTTTTCTCTGTGCATTTGCAGACCTGGACATTAATTTTCAGACTGTGTCTAATCTAGGTGGTGGCCATGACCCTGAAAGTTAGAAATGCCTGTTGGGGTCTGTAGCATCAGTGCCTTGGGGGTCCCAGCTGCTCCTGTGACTCACTGCCAGTTGTTGCTGTTCATGAGCTGTTTCTCCCTTTATACCAGGTCTGGTTTAAACCATTCCATCAAAACAGGGAATAGGGTCTGGAATACTGCTTGGCCTTTGGAGCAGCTCTTGCTACACAGCAGTTTACATAAGGCCTGTGATCTGCAATAATTGAATGCTGCCTCCAAAAAATATGACCTCCAGCAAGCTGCAATCTGGGTAATAACTGAACAGTGAGGCAAGGCAGAAGAAAAATGTGACCTCAATGATCTCCTCTGTTGTTTGTAACCCAGAGAAATATTTCCTTGATGGTGGTCCCCTGCTTATGGATTTTGGCTTTCCCAAGTAGATGGCAGTGCTGCTTCTCTGAACAGTGAAAAATCTGAAGTGTCCTGCATTCTTTTGGACACTTCCTTAAAGACAGCTGTCCACCAGTAGCTTTGTGTCACAGGAGCTTGGGACAGAGACTGTTGAGTGTTGGTTTTACTTAAAACAAGCTGTAATAACCTATTGCAAAACAAAAGATCATGGCCCTTTTCTGTTGAGATCATAAACTTGCAGTGAAATGACTGAGCTCCTTTTGTGTGCTGGTTGGTTGGAGGGTTCGGGGTTAGTTTGGGGATTTTTCCTCAGGGATTGAGAACAGCCTGGTATGAAATATACTTGGGAGTTTGAATGGAAGGCTCTTAAGCTGAGTTTGGAGTCAAAGAGCTTGTCAGATCCATCTGGGCAGGGCCTTGCTTAGGCCATGTAATGTCACCTTTAGCCCAGCATCCAAAGTTAATTCACATTTATTTTTTAAAACTGGCTAGGGGTGAAGGAAGCTGAAGAAAAACAACTTCCATTTAGTTACTGTGCAACAAAGTAACTAAACTAAATAGTAATTAAAGTAATAAACTAAACTAAAGTTTATTTGGATCAAGATCATTAGAGGGTCACAGAGCTGGCAGCGATTTCCATGTATGAAAGTTAGGGGAGGGTTTCACTTTCCTACGTTATCATGAACAGGATGGAAAAAAAGGATGGATGGATGGAGCTCAGTTTCTGGCCCTGTGTTTCATGAGTCTGGGCCTGGTTATTTGTAGGGTAAAACTACGGCCAAATTGAGGAAGAGTAGAAAAATGAGCATTATGGTTCCAGTCCTTTTTTGTAGCCAGGATTACAGGAGGCCTGAACACCCTGTGCCACCTGCACCTTGGAGCTGCACTGCTGGGGCTGGAGACTGCCCTGGTTTGCTGTCTTGGAAAAGTCAGCTTTGGTTTTGGTGGATCCCTATCAAAGGCTAAAGAAGCATCTGCTGCTGGGAAACTAAACCCTGATGGATTAACAAGGTAATGAAAGGGAGTTTTGGGCATGGCTCTGGGCTGGGAAGAGCAGCACTTGCGGCCTAAGGATGTGTCTCTTGTGCTGCCTCTGTGCTGAGACAAGGAAGGCTCTGACAGAAAAGTGGAGGTAACACTGTAAAAGCTGAGCTTGGAGACACCTACTGTGGATTTGTGTTGGCTCCAGAGCCCTCCCAAGTAACTCCTTCCTGGCCTAAGGTGGCTGATGACAGTGTCCTTCACATACAGGATACAGAGGAGCTGTGGCTGCCCCATCCCTGGATGTGTCCATGGCCAAGTTGGATGGGCTTGGAGCAATCTGGGATAGTGGGGGATATCCCTGCCCACGGCAGGGGTGGGATTGGACAAGATTTAAGGTCCCTTCCAACCCAAACCAGTCTGTGATTTATGTTTGATCTTGTCTTAGCTACTTCTCTAGGGGACAAAGGCAAAGCTCTCACACCAAGAGAGGCTGGGCTGAAGTGAGCAGAGCTACAGCAGCTTGTGGGATCCACCAGCTGCAGAAGAAGCAGAAGCAGAAGTAGCTGGGGGTACAGAGGCAGGAGCTCAGCACTGCCCTGGCCAGCAGGAGCCTGAGCATCATCACAGTTCCACTGACAAAAATACACTTTACCAACATTACAGGATTCCTTCAGGCAGATTTCCCTCACTGCTGTGGTTTCACAAGACCCAGAAGTGCTCATTATCAGTGGTGCTACAGTGTGGAATGCTGGCATGAGGGAAGCTCCTTGTTAATTCCAGGTCATGTTAGGACAGCTCGCTGGTGCCTTAAACCTTTGACTGATCTGGGGGACGGGGGTTGGGTCTGAAATGCACCTCCTTAAATAAGGAGTTTTGCCAGTGACATAAGTAAGACCAGGCAAGAGAGGCATTAATGTGTGCAGGATTGTTCATGAAGCTGAGGGCTGAAGGAAGAAGTGTATAAATTAAACCAAACCTCTTTGATCCAGATCCTGTTTCTGGAAGTACATTAACATGCTGAGAAGCTCCAGAGCTCCTATAAAATGGGATCTTTTCTCCCTCTCCAGGTGTCTCAATAATAGTCTGTGGAATTATGGCCCCAGTCCTGCAATGAGGTCTGCATGGATAAAACCAGGGGCCACGTCACTAAACTGGAAAGACTTCCACATTCCTCTCATCAAAAAGAGGTTTACACTTTATAGCAACAGTAATAAACCCCTTTGCTGAGGATGAAGTCTGTAAGGGTCATCACTTGCCATGTCTGATTCAACATTCCTGCTTTCCCTTCAGGACCTGTATCAGAGATTAACATCTCTGCTTGTATCTTAATTATGAAAGTGAATCTGAAGCGTTTATACTTCCTTACCAGTATGTGCTTGCTTAACTACTTCTTGGTCAAGGAAAATGCATTATATTGGCCATGAAAGTGTTTTCTTTCTTGGGTAAACTCAACAAAGAAACAAGAATTTCTTCAATTCTTGTGAAATGTATATTTGTTTTAATTGGTGACACAATAATCGGAGCAGTTCTTTCAAAACTGCATCTTTCATTTATTTTTTTTTACCAAGGTTGTACTTAATCCTTTAACATTTTGTGTTTGCTCCTGTTTTGTGCCAATTCACTCTAACAATGAGACATTGCTTCAGCATGATACAGCTCCAGTTGTGGCGTGCAGTGAGGAGGGATATTAGACCTGGTGAAACACTGACGCTCTGTTTGCAGTTGTTTTTGATTCATTTAGCAGCTCCAGAAATAGCTGCCCTATTTGTAGTCATGCTGCGGGCTTTAATATATTCAGCATAGCCATCCATGGCTGTGAATGCAGCAGGGAAAACAACAGGCTTGTTAGCACGGAGATGATTGAGGTAGATGTGGGAATTGCAAATGTCTGAGTATCTGTGTGAGAGTAGTTTGTCCAGGTTTGTTGGCTAGAATCTGTGGTCTGAGCTGTTATGGCTACATCCCCACACAATCCCTCCTTCTCCTCCACCCTTCTCACAACAGCCACATTTGCTGCCCAAAGCTGGCAGTGACACTTGGAAGATGTTTGAGCTGAGATGTCCAGAAGATGCCACTGCAGGCTGGACTCACGGACACCTCTGTCCTTCGAGCACCTCTGGAAATCCCACCCCATGTGTATTCAGCTGCCTTAAGCAAGGCCCTCAGGTGCTCGTTCCATCAGGACTGGAAAAAGATGCTCGTGTTTGGGGTCATCTCTGAATAAACCATTATGTCCCATCGGGAAATGGGGATGCTCTGCCATGGAGCTCCTACTGCACGGCTGTCCCCATGTCACCAAACTGCTCTCTCTCATGTTGGGGCTTATAAAAAAGAGAGGGGCAGACAGTAATAGGACAAGAGGAAATCGTTTAAGACTAAAAAAGGTGAGATTTCGATTAGATATTAGGAATGAGTTCTTTCCTGCGAGGGTGGCGAGGCTTGGCACAGGGTGCCCAGAGAAGCTGTGGTTGTCCCACCCTTGGAAATGTCCAAGGCCAGGTTGGACAGGGCTTGGAGCACCCTGGGATAGTGGAAAGTGTCCCCGCCCGTGGCAGGGGCTGGGCTGTACGTCCCCTTCCGGCCCAAACCCGTGTGTGGGTCCATGGTTGTCACGGCACCCGGGGCCCTGCGGGACCCATCGGGGTCGAGCTCCGGGGTCGCGGGGGGAGCGGGCGGAATAAGCCCCGCCCCCTATGGGCGGGGTCCGGTGACGTCACCGCCGCTCCGCCGCAGCCCCAGCGCAGACGGA
>VYXD01004358.1:0-23030 GCA_013397195.1 Hylia prasina | reverse complement strand
CGGGGGCGGCGGTGCCGCAGCCGCTGCGCGGTGATGTCATCCCGGCCGGCTCCGCACCGGGGGGGCCGCACCGCGCCCGGCCGGAGCGCAGCGATGTCCTCGGGCCATCCCCGCTGTATCGCCGCTTCTCCAGGGGACCGGGGTCACTGGGGCGCGGTGGCGGCCGCGCGGGGCCGTGGAATGCCCAGGACGAGGGTGGTGGCCGGGTGTCCCTTTTGACTATCAGAGCACAAAGACCTTCTCAAAAATCGCCTTCCACGCTCCCCATCTCGTCAGCGTTAGGGCGGTTGTTTTTCAAGGATGCCACACGCCCTCTGTAATGGTTGTGGAGACCCAGAAGAGTCAATGCTCACATCCTTCCCGCCTCTGTCAAATGTGCGTGGTGGGGAGGCTCAAAAGGTGAGGAGGTGACTGTAGAAAGTCCCAGATTTTATCTTCAGACCGGATAGTGGAATCCGAGGAAACATCAACTGCTGTTTCTCTTGCCCTTTTCCAGCTGGTGCAGGGAGGGCTGTGTGTTTCTGGCAGGTTAAATTCCTTGGGAGGGGGTATCAGTTGAGCTTTACTGGCTGTATAATGCTGAAATCGGTGGTTTCATGCCATAAAACCCCTCATATTGTACCAGAGACTGTCCAAACCCAGGTGAGGGCGTTTCCTACATGAATTTTAAAATCGGAGCTTTTGCCTGCTGAAAACTGCTGATCCAGCCCCTTGCTGTTCTCTTGGAAACTGTAAATATTTGGTATTTTATTAGCACAACCCTTACTGGCCTTGAATGCTTACCCAGCCCTCCCCTGCCACAGGACCGAGCCAAGGGAACACGCACAAACAAGAACCAGCCGAAGCCTGGGAGCTTGGGATACTTGCTGGAACTCTGCTGTGTTCTCCTAAGCTATGTATTAAAACCAGTAAAGTCCTAAATCAGCCCCTGAGTAACTACCTACTGTTAAACTGGTGAGAATCAGCTTATTATGGTCAAGAGGAGACTGATCTGCCTTTGTGGATTGCTCAGACTTTGTGTGAGCCAGAAGGAAAACAAAATCTGAGGCTCAGAGTAGTTGAAAGAAAGCAGGATTAAAATAGCCAGGAGGGACAGAGGGTGTGAGGGAGTTTGGTGCCGGCAACTGCAAGTGCTCCTTGTTTCTCTGTACTTTCCTCTGCCCTTTTGCTCTCTCAGCTGACTGGGCTGCAGAGCTCAGCCAGGAGGAGGGGAGGAGGAGGAGGCCTGGCAGCCCCTGCAGTTGCTTTGGGTCAGGGCTGGAATTATTCTGTTGGAGAAAGCAAATACGGCTTGTTTCTGTCTTTGAATCATTACACAACAGGAGCAGGAAGCAATTGTTTACAATACAGTTGGAGAGGGCTGGTAGAAAACATCTCCAGTGATTCTGTGCCCTCAGAATGGCTTAATTTTTAAGGCTTCAAAACTTTACAGAAATGGAACGGTTCCAAAAAAGCAGCGAAAAGGCAGAGTCAGGGCTATGGCTGTTTACAAAAGGCACCCAGGCTCCAATTTCATGGCAAGTGGCAGCCTTAGGTCTTGGTCTCCTGCTTCTCAGTGAAGATTCTACTTTCCTCAATGCTTGTGTTCCCCCTTCTTGTATTTTTGGAATTTTTCTGTGAATTTCTTATGTTTGTTCATCTGCTTGGTCTTGGGTGTCTCCTGAGTAAAACTTCCCAATTTCTCTTAATCATTGTTGAGGACTTGAGAAGGGGACTGGCTGGGAAACACCAGGGGTTTGATCCAAGGTGTGTGGAGGGCACAGAGCAGTGACTCCTCCCGTGATCTGAGGTGCTGGCCCTGGTGGGCAGGTGAGCTCTCTGAGGTCCTTGGCAGCAGAACGTCCTTGCTGTAGGTGCAGGAGGTAAAATGTGGCATCACCTCTGCATCCATGTGCTGAACCCAGAGGCTGAGGCGGGTTCAGATCCGTTGCAGGAGTCCAAAACAATTCCCAGAACAAAGCTGTGGTCTGTGTCAGAGGAACAGGCTGTCCTGGCAGTAGTGAGAGCATGCAGCAGCCTGACGACACCGTTGCACTTCCCGAAAGGAACATGAGTCCTTGGGAGCATTGTCCCACTGCTCCTGAAGTGGCGGTTTGCATTGGGCTGGCAGCAGCTGTGTTTTCAGTGCAGCACAAAACCAGTGTGGTGACAGACACAGGCCTGGATCCCAGCTGGATGACCCACAGCACCTCAGTCCTGTGCCCCCATGTCCAGCCAAAATGGAGGCAGGAACACACCTACATGTGTCCGGTGGCTCAGCTGGAGCCCCTGGCTTGGTGACAAATACTGAGGTTTGACCTCAGCCTCCGTGGACGGAGTGTTCCCATCCCAGGTTCCATCCTCTGGGAGATCTACCTTTGGGTGTGGGAAGCCACTCCTCTTGGAGGAAGGGCAGTGGTGGGTGTGGAGCGAACCCCGTGTTGGCTCTGGGGAGCAGCGTCCCTGGAGACTCACCCAGGGTGAGCCAGCCATGCCTGTACCCACTGAGAGACCAGCAGTGGCTGAATTGTCTGCTTCACACACCATCCTGTGCTTATCACAACAGTTCTGCTTGTTAGTGGCTTGGAAAAAATCTGGATATTGATGTGGGGTCAGTCCATGAGCCCTTGCTGGTCCTTGGCTGGTCCTCAGGGTGTCTGTACTCTGGCAGTTGTGCTGTGAGAGATGGGATTCCCTGAGAGGAGGATGCTGCTCCAAGCTGCTGCTTAGCTGCCTGTGTCTTGAATTAATTACCGAGGACATTCAGTGACTTGACTGGATGTGGGGGTAATTATCAGTGTTGGAGAACTTCCAGAACCAATGCCAGCCTGACATGTAGACCACAATTTTTGATTTTTTATGATTATTCCTTTATATAACACAATATCCTGACTGGCAGCCAGGAATAATAAAACCTGTGTGTTTTGTTCTTTTTTTTTTTTTTTTTTTTTTTTTTTTTTTTTTTTCACTGTAAAAACCTCAGATCTTCCTTTGAGCCAGAAGGGTGGAGACTGGTGAATCCAGGGGCTGTCAGGTAGGCCCTTGCCACCTCTGTCATCAAGTTGCCATGAGCCATGGATAAGTCATGTCCCTTGGCTTTGGTGTTTCTTCTGTGGTCAGTCCCAGCAGGGATCATGGCCAGAAGAGTCACTTGGGAGGTCTCACAGTGTGTCACCTGCTCGTGTGACATTCTGTGGTTGACTGGCAGTGTGTAACCACTACCAGCTCTGTCATGCTGTTGTTGGCTGCCTTTTGTCCTCAGAAGGTGGTTTAAGGCTGTGAGAGAAAATGCAGGAATGAATTCAAGACTCTGGTGTCTGGCACATGTCCCCAGAGCATCTACGCATGTCCAGGCCTGTTTGTGCACAAATAGCAGTGACCTGTGCTGGGCAGGTGTGTGGTGGGCTGCACCAAATTACAGTCCTGCCAGCAGTGCCAGGTCTTTCTTTGAGCAATTTCAAGGGTCCCGAGTAGCTCTGAGAAATCTCATTGTGTTCCTGCTGTGTTGGAGGCTTATGGATGGGAAGGTTGTCCAGGTGGAAGGTCACACACCAGGCAGAGGGAAACCCTGGCACAGCAGCTTCCCGAGGGCTTGTACAGAGGGAACTTGCTGTTCCTTTACCAAGGATAGTGAAACTGTCATTAAATGTTGAGCAAAAAACTAGTTCCTTATCTGAAACTGCTATGTAAATACTCCATTTGCCATCCTGACATGACACAGAAGGTGCTGCCCGCTTGTCCCTCATGCTCAGGGGCTGCAGTGAGTTTTAAGCTGTTTGGATGATGGAGGTCCAGTGCTCATCCTGCATGGCCCATTCTGGGATTCTGTGATACACCCAGGCATGTATCACAGAATCCCAGAATGGTTTTGTTTGGAAGGGGCCTTAAAGTCCATCTCATTCCACCCCCTGCCATGGGTAGGGACACCTTCCACTATCCCAGGTTGCTCCAAGCCCAGTCTAACTTGGCCTTGGACACTTCCAGGGATACAGAGGCAGCCACAGTTCTTTGGGCAACCTGTGCCAGGGCCTCACCACCCTCACAGGGAAAAATTCCTTCTCAATATCCCACCTAACCCTGCTCTCTGTCAGTTTAATGCCATTCCCCCTTGTCCTGTCACTCCAGTGCTACTGTACAACTGGAGGACAAGTGTCTTGACATGTATTTAGAGTTCACAGTTGTGGTGTGGCTCTCCTTGATCACGAGCTGAGCCCTTATCATGATTTGCCAGATGCAAATGCTCATTCCTGGAGCCAGGCACAAGATCACACTCCTGTTACATTTTTAAACTGCTAAGAAAAATGAAGGGATTTTATTGTTGTTGTGGTGGGGTTTTTTTGGCTTTTTTTTTGTTTGTTTTGTTGTTTCATTTTTTTAAATTTTCAAACTCTATTCTGGAGCCAGGAAGATTGGGAACTTCTGCAAATGAATAAGGCTGCTGAGATCCTTCTCAGTCACAGGACCTCAAGAACCTGGCATTCAGAAATCCTCCCAGACAATGCACATCAGGTATTGCAGCTGTAGTGATGGGATGGAGAGTTATGAAGACAAGAGCATTCACTGCTCCATGTTCATGTTGGTAATACCTTTCAGGGACAGTGGAGCTTCAAGCTCCTCCTATTCCATAACGCAGAGACAAGTTTTCTGTCTGTTCAAAGCTTTTAGGTTCAGAGCAGTGTAGGTTTGGTCATTTGTCCTGAGTCATTTGTCCTGTCCGAAGCACCCAACTTTGCAGACAGAAAAATAAAATAAAATAAAATAAAATAAAATAAAATAAAATAAAATAAAATAAAATAAAATAAAATAAAATAAAATAAAATAAAATAAAAATAAACCTGACAATCAGAAGCACTGTCAAGTGTCTGCAGTGCTGCTGTCCTATGTAGCCTGGCACCCTTTGGGGTGCTGAGGACACCTGCCCTGGGCATGACCTTCTTCCTTCCTGGATGTGGGACCCTCCTCTTGCTCCTTCCACAGCATCACTGGCCTGAGAATGGGCAAGGACAGGTCAGGTCAGGTGCTGGGTGAGCCATGACAGATTCATGAGCATGTTTCCTGGTGGATAGAGGTGTCTGGCCTTAGGGTGGTGTGATATTACAGAAACAGTCATTGATGTTCATCTAGAATGACCTGCATAACTGGCCTGTGTCTCCAGCACTTGCCAGCTCATCCCACACATATCCTGATTTCAAACCATCCAATTCCTCCTCTCCTGGCAGAAAATCTCTTAGAGAGAAGTCCATGCTCTAACAGCACTATGCCCTGGGACTGACCACAGCAGCTACTTGAAGAAATGTGTTCTTTTTTGCATCTGCTTCAAATCTTAGGCAGATCCCCCTCCAGGCTGGCTGACAGGGTGTTGTGTGGATGTCAGGGAGAAGCCACAGGGCCAGCAGCCTGCTGGAGGTGCCAGGGATGTCTGTACACTCTGGAGCTGTGGGACACAGGGACAGGCAGTAGCTCGTGGCTGCACTTCTGGTCTCTGCTTTGCTCTCAGCGCACAGCCCTTGCTCAGCTCAGCTCAGGACCTGTTTATCTGGTAGCACGCTGATTTCCAGGTGGTATTTGTTCTTACTGGTGTTTTCCTAACAGCATTCCTGCTGGTCACAGGCAGCAGGGCCTCTCCCTATCATCCATCTGCTGCCCTGGGGCAGCACCAGTGCCTGAGCAGTGCTTGTCTAGAATCTCCTGAAAAACGATGCCCCTTATGCAATGGTGCTGTTGGAGGACTTGCCATGTGTTTTCCTTCTGTCCCACCATCTGTATCTTTTGTCTGCTGAGGCTCTTTTGCATCCAGGACTGTCCTTTCATCCCATATCTGTGCAGTGCCCAGCACAGCAGGGACCTGGCTCCTGTGGCCAGGGTTCCTGGGCACTGCTGATAAAAGAGGTTAATGTTTGCAAAGTGTGGCTTAAAATTTTCCACTGTTCTCCTCAACTGCCATAATGATCTCATCCTGCATTGCCATGGGATACACTGTGTGCTCGCATCTGTTGGAGCACAGCTTGGGAAGGACCTCAGTCAAGAAAACAGCCAAGATTCTGGTGTTTTGGGCAATTTGCAGGCTTTGCTGTTGGTACTTAACAGTTGAAACAGCAGTTGGAGGAGAAATAGGCAATTTCCTGGCATATGCAATGCTACAAAAATACTGCTATTTTTCAATAGGCTCTAGCAGAGAAGTCTCCCTGGGAATAACCAATAAAATCGCATGGTTTTTATCTTGCTGCCATCTTGAGATCTGACGTCCTGGCACTGGGGAGAAATCTGGCTTCCCTCATGGCAGAGATGTGGTGTCCACAGCTGGAGCAGGTAGGGGGCTCTTCCCTCTCATGCAGGTCATTACTCTTTGCTCAGCTCCTTGGAACAGCAGGAGGCTGGAGCCCCTCCAGCCCCTCTTGCATGGAGCCCCTGAGCTGCTGCTCAGGTAGGCAGTGGTGTTCTGCTCCTCGGGCAGCGAGGAGGGACCAGGGGAGGAGAACGTGGATAGGGACAGGGCTGTGTAAACAGCTCTGGGTTGCTCTGCACATTGGCTAAGGATGAACTGTAGCCAGGTGCTGCAGGAAATGGGAAAGTCTCAGCTTCAGCACAGTTTGGGAGAGCTGCAGGAGAAGAACAAAGCTTGTAAGATCAGGCCTGTGGTGTATGAAGTGTAAGTGTGTAAACGCTGCTGGAGTCAGGGGATCCTGCCTGTCCTCAGCACTGTGGGGGCTCGGGTGCTGGGCTGGCACCTCCAGCCAGGTTTCTCTGAAGTGCCCTTTAACTGTTTTCTCTCCATTCCTGTGACTTAGATTAGACTGTACAGACACTAAATCAAGGCTGGTATTTATAGCCATTCCTGCTGTGTGATGTTGATGCCTTCATGAGTCACAGGCTCAGCCTCTCACTCCCACCCCAGACTGAGGAGGGTGTGGGTGACCATCACTATCTCTCACTGGAGACCTCTTGTGCCTGAACTCCTGTGTGCACAGAAATTGTCCAGGCATTGATGCAGCTTTTCCCAATTGCCAAGCCTGCTTCCTTGGCTCTCCAAGACTAGGATAGGACAGAGTGTGCTCTTTAGCAGTGCTTCAGGTGTCCTGGAAGCTTCTGCCTGTATGTTCAGGAACCTGAGCACCTTAGGTGAGATTGCTCCCAACTGCCTTCTTGAAAGAAGTTTCTGAAGTGACCAATGCCAGGCCAGAAGAAGAAGTGCAGTGCTTGAGGTGTTTGTAGTTGCAGTTCCATGGACCTGCAGGAGAGATCCAGCAGCCCACAGAGTAAAGCAGCAGCTGCTGCCATTCCACTGTGGTAACACAGCTCTGCAGTCTTTGTTAACACCCAGAAGTCCGAGCTGGCTGCAGTCAAGCTGCTGGAATTTCCATGGTGATCAGTGTTGTCCAGTTGAGCTCTGGATCTACAGCCTTTTGGATGCTCCATCCTGCACACAAGTGAACATGTGGGAATGGGGCTCTGTGGGAGGGGACAGTTGCTTCTTCTCCAGCTGGGTGATGTGGCCTGGGTGCTGCTGGCACTGTGTCCTTCAGCATTCCCAGGAAGGTGTCTCTGTACCAGTGTCACGTGTGGTGCTGATGTCTGTGTGACTCCCTGGCTGATTGGTACTTCAGGGGAAAATTGTCTGTATCACAAGGATGACTCTGGATCCCTGGAGCACTGGATTGGATGAAAAGGAAAGATGAGAAGCTGCATCTTCAGTCATAAAACCCAAAACAAATATGCCTGAATTTTTCATGAAATCCAAATAATCTTGTTCTGTATTCCTCACCTATAGAGTCCTACAGAATAAAAGGTCTAACAATTCCTAGCAGAGTGATATTGTCCTCTCAGAGAAGGCAGAACTTTGTATGATCTGGTGAATTTGTAGTCTTGTGGCTTTTAAAGAAACTCCAGTTTCTTCCCAAAGTCACATCTAGCCACATTCAACATAAAAGCAATAATGTTTTATTGAGTGCTCAGAGGAGAAATTCTCAGGGTTTCTGAGGAGAAAACACACAAACACATGCATTTATCCTGCCCTCCATTATCCCAGTGGGCCATGAGAAACGGGCTGTGTAAACTGATGAGGGGAGTTGGGCTGGAGCTGGTGCCATGCAGGTGTGGCAGCATGATCCTGTGACAGATTCTTCAATACCCAGATCTCTTTTCTAGGCGGTGCTTAGTCACTGACCTTCACCCCCTAGTTTCTGGGCATTTCAGATGGGCCATTGTAGGCTGTGAAGCACTTCCCAGAGTAGTTGGCAGTTCCAGGAGGAGTGCAGGTCTGTAGTGTCCCAGGAAGAGCATGCACAGAGCCCTACCTGGCTCTTCTACTGATTCTTCTTCTTCTGCTTTCTGCTGCTTTAGGTTGTGGAAAATGGAGAGCCCTCTGGTAAAGCATTGAAGGGTATGGGAATTCTCCTGTAAACTGGAAGAATGCACAAGCTTGTGTGCTGCCTGTTGTGTGTGTCAATAAACATAATCTCCGAAGGAAAATGGAATAGAAATAGAAAACATGAGAACAACTGCAGGAAAAGTCTTTCTGTACCTGGGTCATCTCCTTGCTTAAGGTTTTCTTCCTGCATCCAGGCCAAGAGCTGTTGTAGCTACTCCATAGATCTGTGCTAGGGAAGGAAGCCTTGGCAAGATGCAGCTCTTGTGGAACCAGGCATTGTGCCAGAGAGTGCTTGGAAGTGCGCAACAGGCAGAAGGAAATGGCTAAAACCCAGCCCTAGCTGGAGAATTGTCTCCCTGGGGGAAGCATCCAGGAGACACAAAGAGCCTGAACTTGCAGAGCACAGCCCCCAAAGCTGTGCTGCTACCCTGCACCCATTGCCAGGAGCTGCATTTGCTTGGGGTGGATTTAAGTTAGTTTTGTTATCTTCATGGTCTCCTTTGACTCTCCTGATGTCCAGGTGTGCTGCCCAGTTTTACCAGGCAGAGTGGCATGTCCCAGCCTGGGGGGTGGTTGGGGCAGTAGGAAGCCATGAAGGTTGGTCACTGAAGCTGACATCTGGCAGACCACGCTCAGAAAAGGCCTGGTGAGCAGAATGTGCATTCCTTGGGAAACATCCCTCTCTAGGTCAGGCTGTGCTTGCAGGGTGGGTACCTCAGTTCTGCCTGCCCTACCACACACAGGTGTTTCTAACTCATTTCTTTACTTCTTTATCTCCAAAGCGGATCGTTGTAAAGAAGTGCAGCAGATCCGAGAGCAGCATCCAAACAAAATCCCGGTAAGTGATTGTTCTCACTCTGCTGTGTCAGACTTTGTTCTCAGGACCCCTCTGTGCTCCTGGGTGGCCTCCACAGAGCTTGCAAAATTTTGCTTCGTGGAATCAACACAAGATGGTCCCCATGAACCTCCACTGTCTTGTGTGCACCAGCTACTCAATAGCAGACGTGTTCTCTGCAGTGCAAAGGACAGTCTGGCTCTAAAGCACCATGTTGCCCTGGAGGCAGGGGTCTGTTTTGATCTCAAATCTATTTCCAAGCTAGTTTAGTAGGAGAAGACTCTGAAATGGCTTTTCTTTTGGCTGTAGTAGCTACCTGATTTTTCCTGGATAATGTGGTAGGGATTTCTCTCTGCACAGAGAAAGATGTGTGGGCTGATCTTCACTGCATGAAAGCACAGAGTCTCTTTTAGGATCATTCATACCTGTTCTGTGCTTTCTGTAGCTGCAGTTGACAGGCACAGGTGAGACACCATGACCTTGGAGTTCTTCCTGCCCATGTCACACCTAATATGCTGAGTTGCTCTTTGGCTGTGAGTGTATTTTTGAGTTCCTACCTGAGTATTTGCTTCTTTTCCTGAGAAGATGGAGAACTCAGAGGAACACCCCACCCCTGGAAGTGTTCAAGACCAGGTTGGACGGAGCATCCTGGTCTAGTTGAAGGTGTCCCTGCTCACCTTTTAGGTTCCTTCCAACCCAAACCATTCCATGATTCTATGAAATTACGTACTCTGGGCTTGCTCGACTTAACTATTTGCAACATCACAGCATCTATGACCAAAAAGACAGGATTCCTAGTTCAGCTCCCTCTCAGTGTTGGATGAACATCAACCTTGTCTTAAAATTTCAGACTATCAGTATTTGGCCTTCAAGACTGAACGTCTCAAATTGCTCTTGGCCCATCTTAGTCTACTACTGCCTCACTCTTGTTTTGTTTTTAGCACAGTGTCTTCTAACCAGAAGAATTCTTTCTCCTCCTCTTCTCCCACCACCACTGTGGTGTTCACATGGTGTTCACGTGTTTCCAGCTCAGCAGAGCAGGGCCTGCCCCTCACAGCACCCTGGGTACCAGTATGCCAGGTCATCAACACACTGATTCACCACCGCTTTTAATGTGGTTTTAATGGCATTAGACTGGCTCTGCATTTCTCTAGAGTTGTGGCAGAGCTAATTGAAGTGCATTCAGGCTCTGATAGTAAAGCCAGGCTACAAATCCATTGTACATGAAATGCACACACATGTATGTATCAAGTGCCTGTACACAAATCTGTGTTGCATGGGGAAGGGACAGAAGGAGCCAGAGCTGTGCATCCACAGGCAGAGTTTTTTGGCATTACTGAGACGTGGCAGAGCTCCCATGGCTGGAGTGCTCTTTGTGTTGGGGTCAACACCACAATGCAGGTTTTGCTGGAGGAGTAAAAAGAATCAGGAGGTAAGAAGGGTCACGAAGGCCTTGTGGGGTCCAGCTGTATTTGTGTCACTGGTGTCTCTAAAGGCCTGGTCTCTATTAGACCCCAACACCAGTTCAGTGCTGTCTCTCTTCTCTCCCAAGGCAGAGCCCCTGCAGGTTTCAGTGCTGTGCAGTGATCAGAGCCTCTTGCAGGAGGAGTGTGGTGTGGGCACTGTTACGGGTCCAAGCACTGCAGGCTCATCAGCTGTAGGAAGATGTTAGTCATCAGTGAAAGACAGGAGCTGTGTTTTCCAAGTGGTTGGCTTCCTTGGAGGGGCACTTGGATTTAGCAAAGGGGTTTGAGCCCACAGTCCAGGGGAGTTAGGGAGATCCAAGGTCGCACCCTTACTGCTGACAGAAACCACGGCAAAGCTGTGCAGCACCTGCTGCCCTCCTGCATCTCCAGTTTCCAGCTGGAGTCCTTGGGTGAGTCCCTTTTGCTTTGAGAGGGGGCCAGGAGGATTTGCAGAGGGCATGGCCTGGCTGTGTGCCCAGGGAAGAGCATGTCTCTCCTGTTTCCATGAGTGCACTTGCAGGGAAAGCTGAGGAAGGGACTGACGTGGAGTTCTTCACTTGTGTTTCAAGGGAAGTCACAGCCCAGGATGCCCCACTGACACATGTAATAAGGACATGGGCAGGAGCCAGGTCCCCTGTCCACCTCATGCCAGGGGCTCCTTTGCTGTCTCTGCATTACCCAGAGCTGCCTGCTCTGGTAGAAGGTGCTGACCACAGGCACATGTAGCTCTTGCTGAGAAGGTGAGATGGTTGTGATGGCACTAGGTGCTGCTCACACTTAGCTCTGTTGGGAAGAAATCTCCAGCTGCTCCTCACAGGGCGGTTCCTCCTTGGGCAGTCAGAGCAAGCAGAGAACTTCCAGCCTTTTCACTGGAACCCCCATCCACAGCCTCAATACGTATTTTCAAAATCATCTTCTGTACTGTTAGAGGACAGGGAGCCTGTGTCCCCCACACTGTCCCTGTCTGCTCTCAGCCCCAGGGATCTTTCTGGAGATGACTGAACCCTCAGAGTCTGAAATTGCTGGGGAACAGCTTGTGCTGGGCAGCACCGGGAGCAAACCATTTCCCAAAGCCCTGCAATGCTAAATTCAGGCAGGCCTGGTAAGTCACGGGCTGTAGAGGGGGGTGAAGGCAGTGCCACCCCTTGTGCTGGTAGGGAGGGCTGAGGGGGTATTTGGGCTATGCAGAGAGGGCTCTCTTGGGTTCATCTGAGCACCCACAGAGGAGCATGGAAAGGCAATGGCCAGTAGGACATCCCACGTAATGCCCTGCCCTGGCACAGGGGTGGATGGAAACCCAAATTATGGACTCAGAGGAAGGAACAACCTTCTCTGGGTTCCTGCGAGGGCTGTTCTGGGGAGTTGCAGATCCAGTGTCCAGCGCTGACATGACTCTGGATGGATCAACACCAGAGCACCTTTTTGACTGAGGGCTATTGTGTCTGTTGCCACTGAAGGACCTGGATCCTGCTCTGCAGGGGGGACAGGATGAGGCTTGTGCAGTCTGTGCTCATGTGAGTGCTGTGTGTGTCTCTGTCCGTCTCTGTGCCTGGCCATTGATGTCACAGAGGTGTTACATACACACATTTGAGCCTCTGTGCCTGCTGGGAATACATTCCCAGCCTCCCTCCTGGTTGGACCTTCCCTCTGTTGACCACAACGTCTGGCCATATTCCCTACTAAAATCCCTTTCCATCTCTCCAGACTGGAGACGAAGGTTGTGTTTATAAACACTGTCCAAGCCCCCTTTGCAGTGGCACCAGGACTTCAGGCTCTGCCCTGAGCTTTCCCCCTCCCCACGCATGATTTCTGCAGGGATCTGTGGTGGGTTCCCTCTGCAAGAGCAGGTGTCCCACCCTGAGGAACCCCTGGCTCAAGGCAGCAGCTTGGAAGAGTATATGGGATGGGGGGTGGCTGTGTACACTTGCCCTGTGGCCACAGGGATGTAACTTTAGCATTTGATCATGCTTTTCCCTCCAGAGCTAGACAAGAACGTTTTGTCCATTGGCCACCTGTTCTCATAGCTGGGTTATGCAAATAGCAGCTCGTGTTCTGGGAACAGAAACTCTTGGAGCTGTTCTTCATGAGAAGCTCTGTGTCTGCTCAGGGCACAAGGCAGCTGCTGCTCAAAGAGCCAGGACAGCCATTGCATGCCATTCTTGGACTAATCTAAAGGTTTTTCTTTGGGATGGTACTGGCTGGTAATGAGAGCCACCAGCCTCTGGTCCTGCTCTTGTAAGAATTGAGGCATCATCCAGGTGTGCAGGGCCCTCTCTGCAGGTAAAGGTGGATGCACAAACAGCTGCTGTGTAGCTGCTCCTTCGTGCAAACCAAAGCTGAAGGGCCACTGTTGCCTCTGTGTTTCCCAGCAGCATCCTTGTATGTGGCTGTTGAGAATGCTCAGCCCCTCAAGACTACTCCTCTCTCCACAGCCAGAATACTCACCTGTCCTTGTAAGACTCGAGTTAAATATAGTAGGATGGTTCTGCTCATCTTGTCCTCCCTGTGCCCTCCTTGGAGGGAAGGGCCATTAACAGGTTGGTGGGAGATGTCCCAGAGCATGATTTAGTCTGTTGCAAGAAATGGTTCTTTAATCAGATCCTCCTTTGCAAAAGATGTCAGAGGGGCAGTACCTGGGGTTCACATGCTGCTTGCCCAGGCGTTGGGTTCTCCTTGGGTGAGATTTGTCCAGGGTGGGCTCTGCAGAGGCCGTTTTGGTGTAGAGCTCCCAGCAAGGCACCTCACACCCCTCCCTTCTCCAGGAACTGCCTGCAGCCCAGCCCTGTCACATCAGCCCCACAGCCTGGGGGCTCCTCAGACATTCCCAGCTCACTGGTGACCCCACAGCGTTCCGGGGGTGTCTGATCCACCTCTGGGAGAGGCTGGCAGGAGTTCCACTCTTGCTGCTGCCAGAGGCTGATGTGTCAACAAGGGATCAAAGGAAAGGGAAATCCTGTTCCCAGAGGTTCCCTGGTCCTTCTGGTTCCACAGGAATCCTCCTCTCTGCACACTGCTCCATCCCTCTGCTGCCAAAAGCCATTTGCAATCTTTTGAGTATTTTTGCAAGGGACCTGGGAAGATAAATTATGGCAATTCCTTGCCTTAGAGTGAAAAATAATGTTCAGTCTCAGGTGGGAGAGGATAATGGGCTGATGAGTATCCAAGAGTTTCTCTGTGGGGAAAACAGGTTGCTGGAGAGATGTGGGAGAGCATCACTGTAATGGGAATATATTAATCTGTATATTCTTCACTTACTTTAATTTTACTTGAAAGTGCATTCCCTATTTTAACTGCCTGCCACTGTTTCTCAGAACGCAAAAGGGACCTTTCCAGGCCAGTTTAGAGCAGCAATTGTAGCTGTCAGCAAACAGCTTCACAGAAGAAAATCATTAATTTTAATAGCAGGAAAATGGATTGGAAATCATCATTCAGCCATTTCAGAATGTAGGGATGGTAAAAGCTTTTCCAAGCAAGATATCTGGCAGAGGAGGATGGGCTGGGTTGTCCCTATGGTAACACCATGCAGGAGTGCCTGAGAAGCTCAGTGCACAGCTGGGGTGGCCCTAGGTTTCTGATCCTTCTTGGAGTCAGTGTGTCTGACTTAACATAAGGAGCAGGACTGGGGAAATCCAAACACCCCCTTTCTGAAGGAATGCCTGAGTGGCTTCACTGGAACTTCTGAAAACTGCTTGCTTGGGAATATCCACAGCTGTTCCTGAGCAGGCAGAATGATGCTGAATGGCAGCAGAAAGGAAAGGGGAAGGAAACTGCACCATGAGCTGTCTGTAGCTCAAGCTAGCAAAACCTGTGGGTTTGGTCAGTCTGAAAGTGATGTTAAAATACTTCATTCCTGTGCATGCCAGAGGAGAAGAATCTGTATCACTCCAGTGGTGCCCACTGTTTCTCAGCCAGCCAGAGCACTTGGTGCTTTAGTTCATTGTTTGGGACACTCACTCTTCAGTGCCAGGCTCAGGCACAGGTCACTGATGAACCACCTGCAGCCAGCGTGGTAGTCCTTTTTTTGTTTTGTTTCCTGTGAGGGTGAAGCAAAGTGAGGCTTTACCTCAGCTTTTCTACCTATGCTGGTTGGATTTGTATTTGACTTTGGGACCAGCAGGTGGGGCACTATGAACATGATTAATCCTACCCTTGACTTTCTCCCCAGGTCATCATCGAACGCTACAAAGGGGAGAAACAGCTGCCAGTGCTGGACAAGACCAAGTTCCTTGTCCCAGACCATGTCAACATGAGTGAATTGGTCAAAATAATCCGGTGAGTGGGGTGGCCTCAGCTGGCATGTTTAGAGCCTGTCCTCACCCACAGGCCACTCACTGCAGAGTGGTGGGGTGAGGGTGAAGCAGAGGTAGCTGCTGAGGGCAGGGATGGGGACGTGGCAGCTGCAGCATCCTTGTGACTAATAGCAGACTATTGTGGGGGGCCAGGGGAGGGCAGGTTCTTAGTACCTTGTGAGGGGCTGGGGTGTCTCCCTCAAGGGGACACTCATGAGCAATGAAGGGGTTCTATCCCCTCTTCTTACTCTTCAGCTCAGAGGGAAGAGGCCCCTCTGCTTTGCCCTTGCCAGTAGCACTTGGAGAAGAGGGCTTTGCAGAATCCTGACTCAGGAGGCCTTGAAGCCTGAGCAGTTCAGCTGGACTCATGGATACCATGTCCTGAGTGGTGGGAGGAGGTCCTGAGGAGGCCCTGGCTGTGCAGGCCTGGCCCCAAGGGAATAGCATTGCTGGGGAGGTGGAACTGGCTGTCAGGGCACCCACCCCAGGTGGGCTAACCCTGCCTCTCCTGCTCTTGCCCCCCCAGGCGCCGCTTGCAGCTGAATCCCACCCAGGCATTCTTCCTGCTGGTGAACCAGCACAGCATGGTCAGCGTGTCCACCCCCATCTCAGAGATCTACGAGCAGGAGAAGGACGAGGATGGCTTCCTCTACATGGTCTATGCTTCCCAGGAGACTTTTGGCTTCTGAGGGCTGCTGAGAGGTGGCATGTGGAAACATGAACTGTGGCACAGAGGCCCCTGGCCTCGGAAGACAACACAGCCAGAGGCTCACAAGAGGGGGGCTGTAGTGACCCCCTTCCTCCCTCTCTCCCTCCCTCCCTTCCTCACTCCCTCCCTCTCTCTGCCCATCACCCTGTCACCAAAGAGGCTCCTGGCGCGTGTTGGACTCTCACAACCCTTCCCCTCTGTGTAGGTCAGTCCCGCTCCCCCCAGGTGCCCGCCCAGGTGTGTGACACCCCCACCCAGCCGTGCCGACCCCGCGTGGGGCCTGGCCCCTGTCCCTGTGTCCCCGTGCTGCTCTCACTGTGCTGTGTGTGCTGGGCTGCTGCCAGACCCGCCGGGCCACCCTCACCCCAGCACAGGGAGAGCCACCTCACCCCCAGGCACTCATAAAGGGCAGGAGGTCTGCAGAAGCAGCTAACAGATGTTACCATTGCTCCCGAGTTTTAATTGATTTTAATTACACCCATATCAGATTCTTGGTGCTACTGAGTAGATGTAGGCATCTCTATAGGACTGTGGATAATGTATATCCTTTAGATTTATTTTATTGGTTTGTTTGTTTGGGTTTGTTTGGGTTTTTTTTAGGGATAGATTGGAATGGGGAGAGGGGGAAACTTTCCTGTATTCTGTAGGTAAATAAATCAGGCTTCATTGCACTTTAAAGCATAGTAGGTGTCAGAGTGGAATTTTCTTTTAATTTATACAGGTTTGCCATCATAGTGCTGCTCCTCTGTTGACAGTTTTTCCTAGATTATTTTGTTTTTTTTTTTTTTTTTTTTTGTAATAAAATTGATTTCCCTTCTCTCTGTCTCGCCATTGCATGCAATTTTTCAGTGTCAGTGTGTCAAGGAGTTCACTGAAGGAATGTACTGATTTATATTTGCTGTGTTCCTGTCCCTATTTCTCATGTATTATACCAAAAAAATGTATATGATAAAATCCCTCCCTGTTTAATCTATACAAAGGTATATATATATAAATATATATATAAAATAAACATAAATTCAAGTTGTGTCTTGTAGGAATGTTCTGTTCCCATCTCATTTGTCCCTGTTAATGTCTCTGTTATATCAAGTGTGATGTGTGTTCCCCATGTTCACTGGTGTGTGTGTACCTGCCCAGGCTTCTGAGCTGTTTAATCCAAGCAGTGGAAAAGCAGCTGGTTGGGATTGAGGGGCTGGGACAAAGGGGGAGATTGGTTTAGAGAACAGAGCACTGGACAGTGACACAGGAAACATGGTTGTCCTTGCCCTACCTGGGTGGAGTCTCTTGTCCTTTGACTAAGCTTCCTCCTCTGGGAACAAAAACTTGAGGTAGAGGCATTGGTAAAGTTTGTTTTTAATGGAAGCTTTGAGCAGTGGCTCATCCTGAGTCAGACTTGTTCTCCAACCACAGGCAGGGGCTGATGGTCATTTGGCTCGTCAGTGTCTCCCTGCTTCTTGGCTCACTCATTTCCTTTGCACCGCCCAGCAGAGAAGGGTTTAGGCACTGAAAAAGCTTAGGGCTTGCCTGAGTTGCAGCTGTGTTGTTTTTGTCCTACACCTGCAGGGAATCTTTTATCCAGAAAGGAGCTGGTCTGAGGGACAGATCCAACAGAGTGCTGCGGGATGTTGGAAGCCAGCTAGAGCACAGCTCCCAGCAGAGTGTAGGTGAGAACAGCTGCCCTGTTGGTCCTGGCAGCTGGAGCAGCTGTGGATGTTGCCCCTTGCACCAGCCTCATGCTATTTAAACTCCAATCCCTGAGGGAGGGTCCTCTCCCATCCACCTCCGTGTGGGATGGGTGCTGCAGGTGATGGGGCTGTGAGCCCAGGTCAGCCCATGGGAGGTGCTAAAGGAGTAGCAGATGTGCTCCAACAGCTCCACATCCATCCTGGGCTGGGACCCCAGGGCTGGAGGCAGCTCTGCAGGTGGGGTCTCCCCTGAGTGGGGCAGAGGGGCAGAATCCCTCCCACTCCTGCTGCCCACGCTGGGGGGATCAGCCCAGGATGCGGAGGGGATTCTGGGTGCCAGCACACATGGCCAGGACATGTCCACCTTCATGTTCACCAGCATCCCCAAATCCTTCCAGGCTGCACTTTTTGCTTCCCATGTGATACTGTCTTTGAGGTTTGATGACTTCTAGGATCTCTCCTCTTACTCTTTTTCAGGCAGTTTTTTGCTGTTCTCTATTCTTCCACTCTGCCCTTAGCTCCCAGTGAGTTTTAAATAAAGGTGAGAAACAACTGGAGTCTCTCCCCAGGGGTACCCACCAGCCCTGCTCATTCACACACAGTTGTGTTTATCCATTCAGCTGGGATCTGCAAGGCCTGGCTTCTCATACCTGCAGGTTCTCAAAGGTCTCTGAAGGGGAATGCTGCTGTCTTGTCCCCTCCTCTCCATGTGGGAGATGAAAATGGGCCCTTTCCTTGTCGTTCCACCCCCCCCACCCCCGCCACCCCTGCTGTCCTTTCACGTGTGACCTTCAGGAAGTGCTGTTTTGACACAACCAGCTGCTTGGGCACACTGGCTTGTTTGGGCTTTCTGTGGGCTGATCCCTCTGGTTAAGGCATTGCTTGACTAGTGAGTGATGTTACATGTGCCAGAATGGCTTCAAAGACTGACCAAAACTGATGGAGCCAGCCAGCCTGACCCAGAGCTGAGCCATTCAGCTTTTGTGGCACAGCTGTATGACTGATGCCAAACGATGGAACCAGCAGGGTAGAAGGAAGCCAAAGTTTCTCTGGGTACGGTGGAATTCCTGGGACAAGAGTAGGTAGGGCAGAGCACTAGCAAGGAAAGATACAAATGCAATGCTGATCATTTCCCTCATGACAGAGGAGAGGGTAAAGACCTGAGGATGAGCGTGACAGTTTCAGAGGGCACTTTCAGTCCCCCATCTGTCTCAACACAGAGCTGCGCATCCTGATGCTGGTCATCTTAAGGTCACCCAGAGTGATGCTGTGTAAGAGGCTGGGGTGAATCTGCACTGCACTGGGGCTGTGCCTCACAGCATCACTCAATTACCTCAGCCAAGCCTCTGCATGTTACGCTGCACCCACCAGCAACCAGAGCCATGAGACTGTAACATGTCACCTGGTGATGCTAGCACAGGCTGTGACTGATGCTGGCCCATGTGGTCCTCTCTCAACAACCACCCACACAATGCTGCTGCCAGGGCCACCTGAGCCCCCTTGTTTCCAGGATGGGTAAGTCAAGGCTCCACAGCCCCATGTTACAAGCTGTTTGCTCCAGACCCTCTCCACCTTGGGGGTCCCTGGGGCTTGCTTCAGTTTAGCACTGTATTTCTTGTCAGGAGGGAGCTATGATTGCAGGCACAGTTGGAAATGTGGTGGGCAAGAGCTGAGCAGGAACCAACACTGCTCTCCATCCATTGGTCAGTTTGTGGTCAGTTGCCACTATCCTCACTGCCCGGGTACATTGCTCCTGTGGCCCTAAGGAAGGCATAGAGGGTGGCTGTTAGTTGGAAGTTCCAGGATGAGGAACCAGCAAAGACCAAGCTTGTGGCACACCAGGGCAGTGAGTTCCTGTTGGAAAGAGGTTCTTCTCACTGCCCCCCTTTGGGTGACCCCTGGCACAGGCTGCTCAAGCAGCTCATGTGCACAGTTCTGGGTCTCCACCATTGTGGTTTAACCCCAGCTGGTAACTAAATACCACACAGCCACTTGCTCACCCCCCACCTCTTCCTCCTTTCTCCCCTGGGGGACAGGAGATTGGGAAAAATAAAAGTAAACTTTGCAGGCTGAGATACGAACAAAACAAGGTATAAAGGCATCTCTCAAATCCCTGAACTTCCAGGGGCACTGGGAAAGCAGAGTCTCTCGCTGCCAGAGTTCAGGATCCCCTGAGGGAACTGACTGGGCACAAGTCTGTGGGGCCTGATGAGATGCCCCCCAAGATCCTGAGGGAACAGGCTGATGGCATTTCCAAGCCCCTCCCAACCCTAATTTAAAACTCACACAAAGTCCCTAGGGACTGCAGCCAGGGAAATAATTGTCCTGTTTTTACAAAGGGGAGAAAGGAAGACCCAGGGAACTACAGACCAGTGAGCCTCACTGTCTGTTCCTGGGAAGATCATGGAAGCAATGTTAAGGCACATGACAGACAAGGAGGTGACCTGAGACAGTTTAAAAGACAAGTGTCTGCCAAGGAAGGCAGGAGCCCTCCTGGGATGGAAAATATGACCCTCCCTCCCGTCCAAATTATTATAATTTTGAAATTACAGGGCTTTCAGGCAAAGATATGGGAAAAGGACTAGCAGTTCTTTACTAGTGTGTTAGTGTGTGTGTAACAAGGCAAACAAACAACAACCCCGGCAGCAACAGCAAACAGAGCCAGAGACCCAGTCCCAGCCTTCTCCTGGCTGCCGGCACCTTCCGCTTTGGTGCAGTTCCGGGCACAGCCAGCAGGGGCGCTGGTGGCTCCCGGCTGGGCAGGGCGGGTGCAGTGATTCCCCCGCGGCTGCAGGGGGCGCTGTGGCACGAGCTCGGCCGCCTCTCCACACGCGGCAATGGCAACTCCGCTGGTGGGAGAGAGAGAAAATGACTCCCTTGTGAAACTCACAGGGGCAGCCTGTCCCAGTGCCACTCCAGATGGCAGGCTGGACTGTAGCAATAGCCTTGGAGCAGCAGGCTGGAACAGCAGAGGTAAGAACACTTGGGGTGGAAAACTGTGTTGATTTGGCACAGCCTGGTTTTTGGTAGCGAGGGAGGGTTACAGAAGTAGCTTTTTTGAGAAGCTGCTAGAAGCTTTCACCATGTCCAACAGAGCCAATTTCTGATGTCTCTGAAGATGGACATGCTACTGGGCCAATTAGAGAGGTTGGTCACACCTCTGTGATGTATTTAAGAAGGAAATCGAAACAGGGCACAGGCAGGTTTTTTTCCAGGGGCGGTGAGGTGATGTCACTGGGACCATCCTGGAACAGCCTGAGGTGATTGCCACCACAGCTGCTGCCATCTCGCTGTGCCCCACATTGAGCCTTGCCTGCCTGGCTCCCCCAAGCCAGCTGCACTACAGGTGGAAGGGCAAGAGTGGCAGCAGAGGCTTCTTTCCGGCTCCCCACATGAAGAGAGGTGTTAAATAGCGCCAGTGCCGTGGCAGGTGGCACTGCCCACCCAGTGGCAGCAGGGCTGCCTGGCCGGTGGCACAAACATGGCGAACAACTCCCCAGTGCGGACCCTAGAGGAGATCAACCTCTCAGCGCTGTGAAATGCTGCAAAAATCTTTGAATTAGTGGAACTTGTTGGCAATGGTATCTGTGAGCAGCAGTTTTTCTTCTAGTCAGGGAAGAGAAAAAGTGAGGACGTGTGAAGGAGAACAATATGGCGGCACCAAGGTCAGTGGAAAAGAAAGAGAGGGAGGAAGTGCTCCAAGCATCAGTGCCAAGATGCCTCTGCAAGTTGTGGTGAAGGCTGTGGTGAGACTGTCGTCCTGTAATGGATGACATGAAGTCCACGGGGGATGTGGAGATCCACTTGCAGCCTGTGGGAAAAGTGCTCACACCAGAGTGGGTGGATGCCAGAGAAAGCTGTGATCCAGTAGGACACCCCAATAGAGAGAGAGGCCCTTGCTTCCAGAGATGGAGAGTCCTTGCTTCCAAGCTAGAGCAGCCTATCCTTAAAAGGCCACTACACACCCCACAGACAAGTGACCCTCCCCACAACAGTTTTGGGGAAACTGTTTGCCTGTGGGAGGAACTCCATGGCATAGCAGGGGTGGTCTGTTACCTGAGCAAACAGAAAAAGATCCCAGGTAAGGAACTGACCCAAACCCCCATGCCCTATCTCCCTGTGCTGTTGGTGGGAGGGAAGGGCTGGGGGAATAAAGGTGTTTTAAAGGCTTAATTTACTTTTCATTATTCTCCTCTGACTCAGTTAATAATAAATTTATACCTTTAAATTTGAACCTGTTTTGCCATTACAGTGTTTTTTCTTCCAGTCCTTATCTCAACTCATGAGCCCTTCGTTAATTTTTTCCATCTCCTCTGCCCAGCTGTAGCAGAAGAGGCTAAGTAAAGGCATCCTGAGTGCCCAGGGTTTGGCCAGTGTCAAACCACAACACACCTCCTCCCATTCTCCCAATAGGAGCAAGTCCTTCACATACTGCAATAACCTCATTCCTAAGGATGGAATAAATTAACCTCTTCTCCCTCTTGTTCTGACCCAAAGGCAAAAAAATAATGTTTACTATGTTCTGTAAGTTGGTATCCCCATTAGCAGTGTGAGCAGGGAACTCAAGATGGTACAAGGACCTGGGACGGTGGAGTGCCTGGGTTTAATAGCCTACTTTTAGGTCCTGCACCATAACTGGCAGGATAAGAGTGTTATAGGGAGATACACACAGCTTCAAAAGATCCGCCTTTAGCTCAGCAACAAGCTGCAACTCCTTTTCTTTCTTGGAAAGAGGGTATTGGTTTTTAGACACCAGTTGTCTGGGTCACCTCAGAGTAATCTGGAGAGGCACCGCATCCAGTTTTCCATGTTCCAACACTGCTAGCCTCCCCATCACCCCCTACAACACCAACTTGCATTCCCAACTCCAGTCATCAAATCCCCTCCTAGCAAACCACAATCACAACTAGTAATAATCAGAAAGTCATGCTTTTTGAACCCATCTCACACATTTAGCAAACTCTCATAAGCATGCCCATGTTACTTTTATTTGCCAGCAAAACTCAACACACACAGAGGCAGCTCACATATAAACACACATATTCTCCGATAGTGGTTGAAAAAAGTGCACCTGCTCATCTTTCCCACTTAAGAAAAGAACATTTGAACAATTCCCCCTTTGGCATAAAATTCAAATTAGATAGAGAAGTTCCCATGTCTACTAGGGAATGTGCTTCTCAGTTCAGCAATAGCACAGCAAACAGTGTTGTGAGCCCCTGGTACAAGAGCAGATCCTGACGTCCTTAACAATCATATACCTGAGGTGCCTTTTTAACCAATTCCTGCAAGGGCCCACTTGGCCACTTCTCCAGTTCCTGCTTCCACTGCCTGTGGGCTGTCACACTTCCACAGTTGCCAAATTCTCTACAAAATCACTTGCCGCCCCAGTGACCCAAAGGCTGTCCCTTGGCAACCATACAGGGGGAAAGGGGGCTATGGAGTGAACAGAGGACATCCAAAAACAAATCACAATAACATAACTATACATAAGTAAAACTTCTCTTAACATATGCATAATATTCATCCCTTAATTGTGAGAGCCAACCATCACATTACCTAACTATAACACTCTTGTCCCATTGCTGGGCAGTGCTGAGCAGGGCCTGGCTCCTGCCTCTTGGCACCCCATCTTTAGATATTCACTCAGCACAGCAACAGCGAATACTCATGCAGAGCTTCTGGGGCAGCTTGGTCTGAGG
>VYXD01004356.1:1284204-1336354 GCA_013397195.1 Hylia prasina | reverse complement strand
CTCCTGATTTCACCAAATATCGAAAACTCTATAATTTTATGACCACTGTGCCCCAAGAGGCCTGCAACCACCACATCTCCCACCAGCCCATCTCTATTTGTAAACAGCAGGTCTAACAGAGTCCCTCCCCTAGTGGGCTCACTCACCAGCTGTGATAAAAAGTTGTCCTCCACACACTCTAAGAACTTCCTGGACTGCCTCTTTTCTGCTGTATTAAGTTCCCAGCAGATGTCTGGTAGGTTAAAGTGGCCTGCAAGAACAAGGGCTGGTGATCCTGAAACATTCTTCAGCTGCTTATAGAATAAGTTGTCCACGTCTTCTTCCTGACTGGGTGGACAATAGCAGACCTTCTCCTTAATTCTCTACCCATAGGCATTCAACTTCATTGTCATTAGTTTCCAAAAAAACTGCAACAAACAACAAATTAAAAGCCCCACTAGCAGGAGGAAACCTACCACCCTGCCCATGCAAAGTGCCACACAAACTGCTGTGCCACACTCCTGTTGGCTGTGCTCCCCAGAGCCCCCTTTTAATCACCCCACCCTGCCCTGCCCTGGTGTAGCTAACGAGAACGAGGAACACACCTGCTCAGGTGTTCACACTCTTAATCACTCTGCTGCTCATCGGGTTCATTTCTTGCTCTTAACTTTTTGATCCAGCTTCCCCATCTATTTCCAGTTACTTTGAGGACTGTCTTGCTGTATCTTTAAAAAGCTTATTCTGTATATAGGTTTTTTATATCTAGAATGGTTTGAGTTGGAAGGGACCTTAAAGAATATCTAGTGCTGAGCACCCTGCCATGGACCAAGAAACCTCCCACTAGACCAGATTGCTCAGAGCTCTATGCAGCCTGGCCTTGAACACTCCCAGGGATGGGGCATCCACAATTTCTCTGGGCAACCTGTTACAGTGCCTTACCACCCTCACAGTAAAGAATTTTCTCCTAATACCTAATCTAAATTTACTGTCTGTTAATTTGAATTCTGTTCCCCCTTGTCCTGTCTCTACATGCTCTTATAAAATGTCCCTCTTCATCTTTATTTCGAGCTCTCCCTTCAGATACTGGAAGGCCATTGAAAAATGTGACTTTTTAAAATGCTACAATACCTATATAATTGTTCATGCAGATAAAGCTCAATTTGGGTTCTTTAGCATATTCTCCTTTTCTGATGGAGAATGTTGCACCATCCTGGTAGTATTAAATCCTTCACACACAGCCTGGGCTGCTTGGTTTCCCAGCTGTGTAAGCTTATGAAGGCTGCAGAGTTGTTCTCAGTGTTTATTACCTTTGATCCTCACACCCTGTAGGAGGGCAGACGGACCGTCCTAGCCACCAGGGAAAATGTCCTCTGCAAAAAAGCTGTAGGTACTTCTAATTAGCAGTACAGACCAATGCAGTTTGTCACTAAAGGTAAGCAGCCTGCTGCAAAGAGGGAGGTCCATTCAGAAATTACTCCTCAGATAGAAGGTGTAGGCTGACTGCTGCGGTGACAGAAATGACACTCCTTCACTTTTGAGCTGAAGGGTCCTTTCCGTCAGACAGAACTATGCCACGTACCTCAGACAAGAGGAAATAAGAGTGAGGTATAAAATTCAGTATTTGCCTTGGAAATGAGTCCTTCAAGTGATTTTTATTTCCTCCCCTTCCTGCCTTGGATACCCACAGGTTATGAGCAGTCGCTTCCTACCCTATGACAACATAGTGACAGACGCAGTGCTAAGCCTGGATGAGGACACCGTGCTTTCAACCACTGAGGTAAGGGTCTCTGTCATCTTTGGAGTCTGCTTGGCTCCTGGGCTCAGCCTGAGCACAGCAGATATGCTCTTTTCTTGGCTTTGCCAGAGAGCAAATGTTAGAAGATTTCCTGCTACACTCCTCAGATTTAACATGTTGCACTTATTTCAGCAACCTTGCCAGTGCCTGCCATCAGAGGAGCTTTTCGCCCTGGTTAATTGGCTCATCATTAGCATATGGTTCTTCCGTTCTTTATTATTTTAGTAACATAGCTGCAGGCGTGTGTAGGCAGCCAAGAGCAGTAAGCTTTAATATTCTGCTCTCACTTAGAAAAGTGATTGGGGTAGCTTCCCCCTCCACATTATCCATAGGGTGTAGGTGGAGAAGGAAGGCTTGTCAGCAGAGGGGGACTGCTATCACTCCAAAAGACAGCATTGCCACTGTAGTGCAGGATTTCACTGAGGAGTGCTCTTTCCCCATTGTGTCAGCCCATAAAATTGGAGATCTTTGCTAGTTTAGATGCTCGAGTGTCTGTGCCAAGAGCAAGATAGCACTAAGAAAAGAAAAATACTGTAGAAAACCAATTTTTACAACTGGGATGAGTATTGATTTCTAGAATCTCTTCCTGAGAACCACAAGGGAAACCGATGACAGTTTATATAGAGTGCAATATTTGGGAAATACATTATTAATGATGGCCAGGGAATAGCTTGAAAAACTCGATTATCTTTTGTTTTCCCTTTTTTTCTCCATGTTCATGGTCATTCTGCTCTCCCCACTTCACCTTCATAAAAATGCATTTCTGTCAGTGATGGGGATCTTTCACTGATGCTGCCACTATTTATATGTCAGTGAAGAAATGCGTAACATTAGTCTCCAGTCACTGCTATATACTCTAAGATGTGACTGAATTTGTTCTAAATGGATGAGATTGCAACTGCTCTTCTCCCCTGTATAGATGTTGGCCTGTGGTTAGACTGCTCAAGAAACAGCCTTGGTAGCCCTCTTTCACTTCAAAAATGAAAGAAATAGTTGACGTGGAACCTGTTTGATACCAATGTTACACCTTGGTAGTTTCTGCTAGATGAGGAAGAATACGCCTGCTGCCAAAGCACTTGTGTGTAAAGCCCTGCACAGCCCAAAAAACCCCAAAGCAATAAAAAGCATTTCTTCTTGGGTTGGACTTCCTAAGCATGTTATTGCTCAGGATGAATCTTGGCTGCCCTGAGGGTCATGGTAATACCTCTAAGGGACATCATTGAACTGACAGGGTATTTACAGCAATCCAGCCTGTGGATTCCATGAGGATTTGAGGCTTTGTTTTGTTTTAACTGGTATTTAGTCATCCTCCAACCTTCAGAGTCATACAGGGTTCTGGAACACATATGAAATAAAATAATGTTTCTCATTCAACTTGGCCATGTTTTACCCTAAACATTTTGAAGCACAAATACTTGTTGTGTGAGACAACCTACACTTTTCTTTGTGGCTTTGTTGCTTTGCTGTTTTCTTTGTTGCTCCTGTGAGCAACTTGCAGCTGATCCTGTGTGTCTGTGCTGTGGGTATTTGATCTACGAGCCCCCTGGTTCCTGTGCTGCAGACAGAACCAGCTGGCCAGCTCTTACTAGAACCCACCTTGCAGATCCAGAATGTCTCTGCCAGGGTGCCAGCACCAGCAGCTCTTGCTTGGTGGCTCTCCATGAAGAGCTGGGGAACCTCTCTATTGTTTCAGTTCCCCCACGGTACAGCTTACGCAAATGTGATGTGACATTTTCTTTGAAACTAGCTACAAGGCCCAGAAAAGGCAATTTAGGAGCGTGGTCAAAGACAATCACATTCCCATTGAGGGCAGCAGTCACCAGGCACATCCTCCAGGCTGTCTGACCCTGGTGTATTAAAGGTTTTTCATTCTCAACAGAATGGTGTGTAATTGTTCTGTGAGAGGAGCTGTTCCACACGCACAGAGGGGTGTGTGCATGGGAAGTCATTAGAAATCAGCAGAGGTCATGATCCAGATGTTTAAGAGACTGCCAGCTTGGTTGGATTTTCCTGGTGATCAGCTGAGAGTGGCAGTGCTGCTGGAAATTACTCAGGATGAGACCTGAGGGGCTTTTTAATAAAGGGAGTTTTCTCTTGGGGTGGTTGCTTTAGTGCGTCTCCCTAGTGCAAGGGCAGATAGTTGAAAGCACATGAGAGGGCACTGGGTGAAGCAATTTTATTATTTATTTAAGCTTGGGATTCTCAGACTTCTCTAAAGAAAACAGATGTCACGTTTTATGGGAAAGGCCTTTATAGGGAAAACACCCCTTCAGTTCTTTCATGTGGTATTGATTTGGATGAGATCAGAACTATCACAACGGTAACTGGTTTGTGCATATTGTCTTTCTGGTTGGCCTCAGATTCCTTGAAACAACTTTAAAGAAAATAACGAGGCCCTAACTTTGTATTTCAGCCCATGTGTGACTCTTGTGTTTCATAAAAACACTTGTAAATGTGAAAAGTCTGACAGTAATCAACACAAAATGGGACTCTTCTCAGAGCAACTATTCTTTATCTAACCTCTACACCTTTAATGTTGACTGCATTCTTGGAAAGCTTTTCAAACATTTTTGAGCAAAGTTTTAGGTCCCTCTGGTACTGAGGGGACCCTAATGTGCAGTGGAGAAACAAAGCCCTCTTTTTATTGGGTTTGACTAGGACAATTAGAATTGTGTATAACTCTTAAAAAATTTCAGTCAAGCTTGAGCTCCAAAATCTAAGTTGAAGGGGGGAGACTGCCAACCATTGATAAAATCTTTCCATATATATTTTTACCAAACTCTTCTCAAATATAATGCTGACCATCCTTTTGCAAACTACCACGACCATCCCTTTCCTAAGAGCACTAGATTTTGTTTGGGAGGATCATGGGGTAGCAATGTCCTGTCACTTCCCAATTCTCAGAGATTTGAGTTATTAAAATAGTTAAAGCAAGACAATAAAATAAAAAAATGCCATTGGCAGCATTTGACATACTCTCCTGGCTCATACAAAATAAAGCATTTTTCCTGAAGTATAGGTTCCTTATGCCATTTAATTAAATGGGAATTTCATCTTCCTCTTTATTAAGCTATATGTTGAACCTTTTTGGTCATATTGACAGTCTTGAAAGGATGACTGACATGGTCTTCAGAAGGCTCAAAATAGTTGGAAAGTATGAAAGGACTCCGCACTGACTGTTTTATTCTCACTGAGCCAGCTTTACCATTTAAAGTGGTAAATGTGACTCCTGATTTTCCAAACTCTGTGTTAATAGTGATAAAATGGTAGGTGCAACGCACAAAGATGTGCAAAAATTTCAGTTTACCACGTGGCTATTACCCCTTGGTGTTGCATCGAGGTATAAATACATGCACCTACACCCATTCTTTCTGTAACTTGAAAAGGTTTGATATGTAAAGGGCAAGCTTGAAAATGTTAATGTAATGCTGTGGTGCTCTAGACTCCCTTTAACAGGAACCATTAAAATGTGCATAATTATGGGGCAAAATGTCAAGCAGTCAGTTTAATTTACTGATGAATACACAGAATTACTGTTTTGCAACAGTTCCAAGATTTTGAATTGCGGATTAGTGGCAAGGTAGTATTTTGTTTTGTTGACATTTGTTGAAACAGTTTTGGTATTCATTTGGCCTGTACCTTTGTCCACAGGTGGATTTTGCCTTTACAGTTTGGCAGAGCTTTCCAGAGAGGATTGTAGGGTATCCTGCACGCAGTCACTTCTGGGACAACACTAAGGAAAGGTGGGGGTATACCTCCAAATGGACTAATGACTATTCCATGGTATTGACAGGAGCTGCTATTTACCACAAGTAAGAATCCAGAGCATCTGCTATCCTTCTTCTGCATGAAACAAAATAGTAAAGAGGGAGTGGGAGTGGGGGTGGGGTGTGAAGAACATTCTTCCGGGGAGGGGAAAAAAATGGAAAGATAGTAAGTGGGTCTAGTTTTTATGGGGTAATAATTTAAGTTCTTGGTTTAGCTCTGGGGATCTGGTAATCATTATTGCACTTGTTGGGTCTCTTTGAAGTCACTTGTGTTTTGAGGCAGTTGGACTGCTCTTTTTAACATCAGGAATTATACACTTCAAAGAGTTCCCGAATTCATTAAGCTGCTTGGCTGAATGGCCTGTAGCATAGCAGAAAGGAGGTTACTTCCAGACCAGCTCTGGGTATGTGTTGGCTGACAGCTGCAGACTGCAAAGTCTTCTGGCTACTCTAGAAATGTACTACAATGGGCATGTGGCAGCTCAGCATATTGTAGCACGTTGGAGAAAACCTATGTTGTTAGAACTTCAGCAGACCAAAGTCCTCTCTACATTTAAAGAAAAAGAAAATTCTGGAGTCTCTAATACACACCCCCACAAAGGAGAGGACAGGCCACAGGGGTTGATATAGACCCCAAAATAATTTCAACAATAAGAACACTGGTAGGGCAGTTTTAATAAGAGTTGTTTCCGGCTGAACAATTTGGAAAGAAAATATGTCGGATGAATTCATCAGTGTTGTCTATCACATTGTAGCACTGTGGGGCTCTCCTTCCTGCTTGTTCATTATCCTGATACTTAGGCCCACATTGTTTCTTTCAACCTGGATACAAAAAAGGCATGTGCTCTCTTTCTCCTTTAGCACTGTTTACTGTCTTGATGAGAAACTGACTTGTTTTCTCTTCTTCTTGGAGGGTGAGACCAAAGAAAGGAAGGGCTGTATTGGGAGTTGAGTACAAAACTTGGGTCTCAACTGAGATAGAAATGTCCTGGATACCTGAAAGCCCAGTGACCTGTATTAATAACATTGCTGTTGGTTTCCAGATATTATCACTACCTGTACACTCATTACCTGCCTGCCAGCCTAAAGAATATGGTGGACCAACTGGCCAATTGTGAGGACATTCTAATGAATTTTTTGGTGTCAGCCGTGACAAAATTGCCTCCAATCAAAGTAACACAGAAAAAACAGTATAAGGAGACCATGATGGGACAGGTATGTAATCACAGCATGTTTTAGCAGTTGGGATGTATCGATAATGTAACAGGTTCACTTCTAGGTTAGGCTTACACAGTGACACAATTCTGTCAAATATTTTTGCATTTTTAACTTAGCAGAACTGTAAATAGACTTTAGATATGTTTATTATAATGAAGAAAAAGGAAAAATGGCAAACATCTACTGTGGAGGCTGCTTCCCTTCATAGTTTTCTGACATGGTGTTATTCATGGTGATCCCAAACTCCTGGAACTGATGATTGTGGTGACTGAATTTCAGTTAAACTCTGATTTTCTAATTAATATTCTAGACCCAAGACCTAGTCATGGAAGGCTAGAAGCATAAATACATTCTAGAAAGATTTTCTATTTTTTATAATTAACTAATATAATGTACCAGGCTGTCCCTGTGCTGTTTTAAATTATATAGTGTGATTCAAGCAGTGACACTGAA
Organism: Hylia prasina; assembly: GCA_013397195.1. Lineage (NCBI taxonomy): Eukaryota > Metazoa > Chordata > Aves > Passeriformes > Sylviidae > Hylia > Hylia prasina. The sequence continues at coordinate 1,329,142 of VYXD01004356.1, read as the reverse complement.
CTGTCACAACAGAGATAATTTGTGATATGCAAGTGTTTTTTTCCCAACAGGGAACATTTTATCCCACAGTCATGCCATCACTCACTAGCAGCTGTGAAGTGCTTGCTTTAGGTCCTCTTCCAGCTACTGGATAAGCATTCTGCCATTGCAAAAGTACCCCTAGTAACAGGGATACATGGTAGTGTGGGGACACTTGTCCTCCTACCCTGTGTGAGAGAACAATGAGAGGAATAGCAAGTCCTGCAAAACCTGCAAGTTGTGAAGAGCCTCCCATCTGTGCTGCCACAGTGTCTGTGATCTCAGTGCAAACAGTACCATGATTACCAGGGAGCAGGTGAAAGAAAGGCCCTCGATTTTCCCCTCACATTTTCCCCTGGCAGCATTTACTTAGATCTTTGACTGGGAAGTTGCCATGCCAGTTTGTAAACTCGGTTATCTCTGTGTCACTGCGCTTGCACCTGCGGTAACAGTAGCATTGGTAACATTCAGCAATTCTGACTCATTTGGGTGCCCAGGAGACCTTCTGTGAACAAGAAGGTGCCATCCTATTGCTTCCAGTTTCAGCCTCACCTCTCCACAGGGATGTGCTTTGGCTGTTTGGCAAAGCCTGAGCATTCATTTTTCATCTTACAGCACGGGTGACTCGAGTCAGCCATGAACTATAACTCTCTCCTAAAGACAAGTTGTTCCTGCAGCTTTGGGAAATGTAATGGACCATGTTCATAATTCCTTGAAAGACAAATAAAAAATTAACATAACCTCAGTGTTGTGACAGAGATGAATAGTCATATGGAAATTCAGTGTTAATGGCCAAAATATCTGCTATAATCCTCTAGCAACAAGCTTTTACTTGCTCTTTAGTGGCTCTGTATAATCAGGAGGTTGTAATCAGTGCACATTATAACCTACCACTTGAGCTAAACTGGACAGGCCTTGGACCAAGATCAAGTCTGGTACCACAGTCATTTGGCAAGTCCCTGACTTTATCTATTTCTTCATGTTTTAATTTACATCATTTGACTTTATGAATTTATATTTGTTTTTAAAGTATAGTGGAAACATAAGTGCTATAGAGAGATGCATGGGAAGTGGTGCAAAAAAAACCCTAGGTTCTCAACATTCATACTTTATCTTAAATAATAGTTTCATTATGTTTATAAATGTTCTTTAGGTACAGACAAAGAATAATAGCAGCTTTAAAGCTGCTAGGGCCTTTTTTTCCAGAGCTGCTGAGTTTAAATGGACTTCCACAGGGATTACAGCTGCCCTGAACTTTGGAAAATCATGCCAGAATATTTTGCACGTATGCAGTCAAAAACTGTGGTGTTTTCCTTGGGTCAGAGTTTAATATGATGCAGTGTGGGACTCCAGTTCGTTTTTCTGTCTGAGACAGTGCTGTTTGATGCACTGGAGTTGGCCAGTGGCATTCCTGGAAGCACCTTGCTTTACACTGCAGGCCACCTGTACACATGAGTAATGCCAAGCACATAAGGACATCTGCTCAGATACAAGCTGGTTGAAATTACTTGTGTATCAATTTCAACATATCTGAACTGCAAAAGTTCAGGTTTTACCCTGAATAATTGTTTTCCTCCTGTGGTTGAAGACCATGGGCAGCAGCTGGCCTGGGCGTGTACCTCGGCTGGAACGCAGTGGCCTTCTGTTTTTTACCTGGTGGTTTTTAAGAACTTATTGGATCTCTGAAATAGCTGGGGGGTTTAAAGAAAAGAAAAGTGAGGGATAGGGTAAAACAGAGTGCTGGCAAGATTTGGGAGGGCTGCTTGTGGGTGTTGTGTTCCACAGGCTGGCCCATGGTTAAACTCACGTTTCCATGCTGCCCTGTCCTCTGCTCTCCGGGGTGTCCAGCTCACCACCACTGGATCTGCTGTGGGCGGGGTGTTCTTGCCCCTCTTTGAACCCCACGAGCAGGATCCAGGCGCCGCTGAGCCGCGCGCCCCGGCGTGCCGGGCACCCTGGTGTCCGCCTGTCCCAGCTCCCGCCATCCCCGCCATCCCATGTGCCAAGGCTGACTCTGATCTGTGCTCTCCTCTCCTCACAGACCTCCCGGGCCTCGCGCTGGGCCGACCCCGACCACTTTGCCCAGCGGCAGAGCTGCATGAACACTTTCGCCAGCTGGTTTGGCTATATGCCGCTGATCCACTCGCAGATGAGGCTCGACCCTGTCCTCTTTAAAGACCAGGTCTCCATCCTGAGGAAGAAGTACCGAGACATTGAACGACTCTGAGGACGCTGCTGAGGGGGCCGAGCCGCCCTCGCCCCTGTGGGAGCCAGACTGTGCCGCCGACAGCGAGCCCCGGCCCCGCCAGCCATGTCCGGCGCCGGGGCCGCTGCTCCGGACTGCGCCGAACCCCGGCAGGCTGCTGTCGCTGAGACTAGGTCGTGTACAGTTTCATTATGGAACATTAAATAATTATTTTTGAAATGATTGCTATGCAGGTTTAAACTTTTTTAATGATCAAAAAAAAAAAACCCTATTAAAAACAGAGTTCTTTCTTTAATCAAAATTGTGTTGGTTGTGAATATTTCAGAGCTGCCATTTCTTTCTTTTATGCATTTGATTGTCAATGCAATTTTCATTCCTTTTTCCCTGCACAGTTACATGCTGGAATCTCACTGGGAGAAAATGCAGCAGGTTCAGAAACAAACTGAGCACAAACAGGACAGAACTGAATTACTAGTATTTCTCATTTACTACCAACTTTTTTTTTCCTGTTTTCCCCAAGCCAGTAGCAACCCCTATGGCTAAACTCTTTTGGACAGCCAAATGAGAGGGTAGATCCTTCTGGCTGGGGCCCTCTGTTTTAAAGGCAATCAGCCTTGCCTTGAAGGGAGAGAGGAGCATTACTGTGGGGAAGCATGACGTGGAGCACAGGGACGCACATGCACAGCAGGGCTGCAGGGCCGTGGGCTGTGCTCATAGAAGCACATCCTGAGTGTCCCTGCCCATGGATGGCTGAGCATCCTGGGGCAGTTGGCACGGTGGGCATGGTGGTCCTGTGGGACACCTGGAACCTGTGCAAGTCCCTGCTGAGGGCACTGGTGCCACTTGGCAGCTAAACATCCAGAAGTAGCTTTGTTCTGAGGGTAAAAGGAGTATTGATGGAAAGCAAGAAAGCATGTTGGTGCTTGCAGTGCAGGAATTTGGCCTGTAACCGGCTTATTTGAAATCAAAGCATGGGCTTCTCGTCTTTCCTTTTTTGGTTTTTTTTTGGAAGTGCAAATATATAGAGAAATTCCCTCATGGAGGTCTGACACCTGAAGTAAAGCATATGGTCAGACACTGGGTCCTGGCAGCAGTAGTGTTCCCAGGCATGCTTGGAGCAGGGTAACTCACACTAAAAACCTGCTTCTGAAAGATGAGGGCTGCTCATGCTCCCAAATGGTTTAGCATTTCAAACATAAGTATTTTTAAATTGCAGTATTACAGTAGTTTATTTCTTTGTAATCCTTTCTTACTTATGTGTTCATTGAAGAATGAAATCAGAAGCAGTGATTTGGGTCAGGAAGATGCTGTTCCAGTTTGCTAAGAAAATAAGCACTTTAAAAATGTTTCAAACTCTCACATTTTGGGGTGCTCTGTAATTATCCCCCCCCCAAGAGGAGCTCTGTTAAGTCACAGCAAGAGGGTTTAGTGGTGATGCCCAGAAGACCAGCAAGCCTTTCTATACCTCACTTCTTTGTATTGTAAGCAGGCAGTCTGGTAGCAGTGATGAAGAGTAGTGACTCTTCAGTCACTACCAGTCACATCTAGTAGGGATGAAGAGTAATTGGACCAGAATGACCACCTGTTTCATTCAGGCTCAGGCACCAATTCAATGTGCAGCTTTAAGCAACTCCCATAACCAGGGCATGTCTCCGTTTCCTCTTTGTAAAAGTAATAATTACTGGTTGTAGAGAGAATGCTGTGAAGCTTAAATAATTTCTCTTGCTGGTAAGATCCCTAAATGGAAAGTTGCTGTAAAAGTGAAAAGTACATGTTACTAAACGTTGAATGCAAGCTGACATGTAAAGACTTGCAGAGAGTGCTTTGCTTTGCATATGTATTGCAATATTTGAACACAGCATGTCAAATTAGGACAGGACCATCAGGTTCCTGACATTTTGTTTTAGAATCATAGAATGGTTTGGCTTTGAAGGAATCTTGAAAATCATCTAGTTCCAACCCCCCTGCCACATCTTCCACTAGACCAGGTTGCTCAGAGCCCCATCCAGCCTGTCCTTGGACACCTACAGCGTGTTCTGGGCAACCTGTTCCAGTGCTTCACCACCCTCACAGTAAATAACTTCTTCCTAATATCTGATCTAAATCTACGTTCTTTCAGTTTAAAACCATTACCCCATGTCCTATCACTACATGCCCTTGTAAATCTGAACCAAATCTTTAAAGGAATCTGCCAAAACGTGAGACTGCAGAAAGTGACTTCAGCTGGTGAAAGGAAGAGGTGCCACTTTTCCTTCAGTTTCTGTTGCTGTCCCAGTCCCTGGCCATGCAGTCTCACCTGACACCTTCTGCCATGGTGGTGGCCACCAGATGCTTCTGTGAGCCCATTCAGCTCTCTAAACTCATGGGAAACTGTCCAGTGATTTATTGGATCTTTCTAATACCATTTTAGAGAGTTAAATCAGCATGTGGAGGGAAATGTAAAGGGACTGGAGTAGGTAGGCAAGGTCAGGGAGGGAAAGGGAGCAGGATATGTTTCAGTCTGTGTTAGGGTGAGCTGCTAATTCAAGATGCTCACATCTTGTAAGAATCTGAACCTCACTTCCCTGTGCTCTCAGGTCTGTGTTTGGTGATCTGCACGGGAAGGTGAAATCCAGTGAATTGATTTTCCAGAGTGAATAGCTCAGTGACTCCCATGACAGTTTTCCTCTTGGAGATCAGGTAACTTGTTCAAGGACTGGAATAGACCTTCTGCTTAGACTCGCTTTTTGGAGAATGTGCCAAACACTGGATGAGGTTTGCAGGGCTCACGTTTTGCTCATGTGCCATGTGCAGGTGAGTGAGCACCCATGTCCACAAGAGCATCTGCACCTCTGGGAAGCAGTCACTGATCTGTAGTCAGCAAGAGGGACCTGTACTAAAACAAAATTACAATTCTGCCTGGGTTTTAGTAAATGCCATTTGAGGGCATGTGGGTTGGAGTTTCAGTTAGAAAGGGAGTAACTATTTTTGGAGTGCAGCAAGTCAGGCCAAGCTTTAAAGCTGTTTGACATTCTGTTATCATCACTTTTTGGGGTGGCTGAAAGAAACTGCTAAAGCTCACTCTCAGTGTGATTCGAGGCCCCTTGTGTTTACTGATTGCTAATTAAAGAAGTAACAATGGAAGGCTTAGCTCCAGAAGGGATGTGGATAGGTAGGAGCACTTCTCTTTGCCTGCGTTACCCGGGTGCAGTCGTCCTGCTGGGAAAGAATGTCCCTCACGGCCAGTCTGGAGAGCGGCCGTCGGTCTCCGTGTCCCCGGCCCCGGGACCCAGGGGAGGAGCTGGACACAGCCCCAGCTCAGAGACTCACTGTGGCCATCACTGGCCGGTGCTCCTAAGGACAGCAGGCAAAGCCTCCCACGTCTACCTGTGTTGGACAGAGCTGTGTTGTTTCCTTAGTGAATAAAATCACTCTTTGTCGTCTCCTAGGTGCAAGTTAACAGTTCTTTATTCTTTTTTTATCCTCTCCCAATTCAGATGGTGCTGAAACAAGGTTCATTCCTTGTTGCTCCTTTTGTAGGGTTTTTTTTATTATTATTTTTCATTAACAGCAGGCTATGTTAGCCTTTACTTTACAGGTACTTGAATGCCTGATGACTTGACTGAGTGTTACGCATGTGGCCTTTTGTAAAGGTTACTGACCTTAATTTAATCAGGGGTGAGATGGGTGGATGAATGTGAATAGATCCATGCCATTAAAACAGAATAGAAGTAGGGATTAGAGTTTGGGAGAACTGATTAATTTTTAATTGAATTTATTAAAGGAAAAAAAAAAAAAAAGAAACCCTTCCCAGTTACCATTTGAATGAGACCTATTGCTGGAGAAAGGTTTCATGAGAAAAATGCGACACAAAAATAGGGGCAAACATCCAAGAGAGAAAGTGCCTGGCACTCCTTGCAGTCCCTTGGGCCTGTGCAAGATTTTATTTGCCCTCTTTCTATTTTGTGAGAATCTGTAATTATTACCATACCTTTTTCTAGATGTGAATGTTTAAGCTTTGTCATAATTTCATGGTGAACACACTGGTGTGCTAGTGCATGGCTATTGAGCACTTTGATCTTTCCATCAATTTCAGGTTGCAATTTTTCTTTTAGAGCCAATTTTGGCAAAGAAATTAATCTTTCACCAATGAGAGCCTTTTAAAATAGCTCATTTACCAAAAGATGTTGTTTGGAGAATGGAAGTCATCATCTGAAGCAATGAAATAAAGCTAGATGTAGACTCAGATTTTTTAAAAATCTTTACATGACCAGTGTAAAATGTTGTGTCCTCTTTTGCACTCCCCTACTAAAACTAAAAGAATACTCAATGTTTGCCATAACATCTGTTATCGATTGACAACAATTTGTTAATTCCTCCACTTAAACATCCTCTTACAGCAGAGGGTGGTCTGTTTGTCTGCTCTTTTTTGTTGTTGTTGTTGTTTGTTTTTATTCCTGGGCAGGCTCTGATGTCTGTTCTGGAAATGTGGCCTTCAAGGGCATCAGCCTGACAGAGCCATTTCCCTGGGCATTATTGGGATTTCATGGGATGGACCTGTGGTCTTCCAAGAAGGGACCTGCCCCACACAGGGTCTTACCTGGTGTCTGCTGGAAATAAAATAGCATCTTCCAAAATTTTGTACATCTCACCCTTGTTTAAAACAAAGTCAAGCTGGCCTTTATACCACTATTTTAACCATCTTCACACACATTTTTTAAGTTGGAATTAAATTAGAGGGAGTTAAATTAGGCAAGGTTTAAACTGGAGGGGGGGGCATAGGACTCATCAGATGCTTTGAGATGCTCCCTCCCACTCTTTCACAATGTTTTTAGTGATTATTTCACAGTGGGTTAGTGATGATCCAATGGGCCTTGCGACCTTGTACATAATTCTGTATATTTATTTTGAGAGAAAATATGTATAGTGTTTGGATTATGGGAATGGAAACCTGAAATGGGAATTCTTAGGTTGGCAAATGTAAAGCAAAAAAGCAAACAAAAATACAATCTTATTTTGTATAAAATGTACATTTTTGAGAAAAATTTTCTAATGCATTACCAATGTTTTCACAGTGTTGCCACATCTTTTTTAAAGTGTTTCTCCCTCTTTGTTTGACTATTGACAACATGGTGCAATTAAACCTAAAACAAATGTGTGAGTGAGAGAAAAAGAGAGAATGAGAAATTTAAAAGCCATATTATTTGGTTTACTTCATTAACCTGTATACCATCCATAGGTTTACCATCTAAGATAGGTTGGTTTTATAGATAGTGTCACCAAAGACTTTTTTTCTTCAGATTTATTTTGAAAAGTTGTTAATAAAGGACGTACATTTCTGTTGCAGTGTGTTCTTATTTTTCAGGTAGAGTAAGAAATCTTGCTTTGGTTCTTGAGAATGCAAATTTGGGAGCACAATTTCCATGTCTCAAGTCTGGGGTAGTTAAATGAAAGGCTCTTTATCTGCTTTCTCCTCAGCCTGAACTGAGCATTGGCCCTGTGTATGTCTTGTGTCTCTGTTGCATTGACAAACGTGGTGGTGTATACACAGTGTCCTAATCCAGCAGCACTGACAGGTGTTTGCTGTCTCACCTGAGGGCAGAACTTTTGGTCTGTGTCACTTACATAAAGCAGGACAGTATCCCTGCAGTGTGACAGTCACTGGTAGGAATGGTGGCTTCTAGAAGGACTCACTGTAATGTGTACGTGCAAAAATAAGCACTCCACCAACTTGGAGGCCTTTGAAGACTGATCCCTGCAGGCTGAGGATATATTGATTTATGACCCTTTTTTATTGTTAGGGGGGTACCAGAAGCCTGTCACTGTCACAGGGGTTTGCATTCAGCCCACCTGACTCTGTATGTGCACAAAGCATCCTCTCTCTGTGTCACAGCTTGGCCTTGCTGTCTCCCTGCATAGCTGAAGAACAGAACAAAGAGCTGCTCAGGATTATTCTCCTGTTTCAGACATGGGCTTAAGCATGAGATAAATTGTGCCTCATGCCTGCTGGTTTCTCTCTGCTGATGGTACAAGCACATCAATTGCAGGATCTGCAGCATAGATGCCAACATCTGGTTGGATGAATCCCACACTGGGAAAGCTCCTGATAACGCTAGTGAGCCCAGGATCATGGCCTGTACATTTGAGGGCTTAGTCACTGGTTTGTTCCCAACAGAGATATTCAGGCTGACCTCATCCCTTCTGGGGTTCAGACTGCCAGGGCATGAGGAGGTCCTTATATGTCAACCCATCTGATCTGCCAGTCATGGAAGGCTGATGTATCTTGGGAAGAGGTTGAAAGATGTGAGTCTGCTCTTCTGGTTTTCAGTCCCACCACAGATTCCTTCAAAACAGCATCCCAGCAGAGTGAGTTTGATACTGGCTATGGGCTCCCTGCCAGAAAATGGAACACAAAATGTTTCCCTGAAAATGATTGGACAACACTCCTTCAGCACTTGAATTTTGTGTTTTTGCTATGCTATTTATAAATACAGCTTGCGGTGGAATTAATTTGATTAAATGCAAGTAGCTACATCTGCAGAAGCCACCAGAAGACTCTTGTCTCCACTGGTATTTAGCATAGACTCACTGGTGTAGAGCCGTAGTCTGAGACCTGACTTTCATGCTATATTTACCTTGGAGGTGGGGATTTAAATGGGGTGGGAGTGTGTCAAGTCCACATCTGCCCCTTCCAGCTTTATTTCATTTGAAAAGGGTCCAGTTTGTGTGCTCCAGTGTGGCCCTGTGATGTGAACCAAAATGAGGTAAAGGAGAAAACTGGGAAAGTCACCTCAGAAGTGCAATATTGACCTCAACCCCTGCTGTTGCAGTGTGCCCCTCAGTAGCCTGCAGAGGCAGTGGAGATCAAATCCAAAACCCATCAGGTGAGTAGGATCTTTGGAGGCTTGTGCCCACTTCATCTCTGCCTATATAGAAAAGTGGTCCATAAAGAAAAACCTCCATAAAGAAAAACTGGAGATCTCTGTGTTGATGTGTTAAGTGAGGGAATCCCATGCTGGTGTCAGTTTTGCCTGCTAGCCTGCCACACTGGGAATGAAAACTACTCTTAGCCAGAATACCAAAGCCAGCTCTATGAAGTCCCTGGGACCTTGCTTCCTTACATGAAGTAGGGATCTGCCCCAAAATACTTAGAACATAATCAGTTTGACTTTGAATGCACTCTTGAGAGCTTTTTTTGAATAACCTCACTGAAGCCCATTGTGCAGTCACTTGAATGGAGGTAGATAAGAGTGTTGGCACTGATCAATGCCTTATTTTATTTTCGTTTTTAAATGATTAGCAGAGAGAAAAGAAACAAGTGTCTGCTTTCCCTTTCTAAAGTTGTTAGTTAATGGTATCCACAATGTTATCAGAGAGAAACAGATTTTACTCAAGATTTTGAGCCGTGAGAGGTGATATTCTAGTCACTGCATGATATGGTTTATTCCACACTTCATTTCCCTGCATGACTTCCAGGGCTGTGTGCAAGTTTTATGAGCTGCCAGCTCCAGGTACTGCTAGACCTGGTAAGCTGAATTTGCACATCACCTGCATTTCTATTGCTCATTAAGGCTGGATGGGTGCTCCATGCTGCAGTGGCTGCTCGGTGCTGCTTGAGCTCTTACCTGTCTCCCCTCTGTAATTAACTATTGTCTTGCTGTTGGTGGTGAAGCAATTTAAGGAATAGCTACATTTCTTTCCAGAAAATGTAAGTTAAAGCCATTTCTGAGATTTCACAAGAAGAATGTAGTGTTAACACAAACTGCTGAGGTAATCACTGAAAAAAAAAAAAATACAACACTTTCTCAAAGTTGCGGCAGAAATAAGAATTTTGAGCCTGTAAAATATTTTCCCTCAAGTTTGTCCCTTCCCCTCTATGCAAAATCATCTCCCTTTCACAATTGCACTACCACAAGTTGCTGGCAATTGAGAGAAGCATTTTGAGTTTTCTTTGTTTCTAAAATGTATCCACAGTCAGTTCCTCCTTGTATTAAGCATCCTGAGGTCTGTGGCAACCCCAGGGAAGATTTCATTTGGTAGCCCTGTAGATGACTGAAAAGGTCCTACATTTTTAGGAAGAATTTAGGACCTATTAGGACATCTTCATAGAATCAGAATGGTTTGGTTTGGAGGAGACATTAAAGACCATCCAGTTCATTTAGACTGTCTTGACTTGGAGAGATAACTGCAGTAATTCTAGTCAGATGTTTCAAACTGTTCAGCTTTTAGTTCCACCACAGTCTGCTACATGGATACCAGGCTGGGTCTTTTTCTGAAAATCTGCCCCATTTTACAGTCTCATCACTTAACCTTCTGTGGAGCTGTACAATGCAGTAGGTAAGGTGTGCACGACTGTCATATCCACACTATTGCTACCACTGATGGAGTGTCAGGGAGCTGGGAAGACAGTATGAAAATGGACAAGTTAAGAGTACCTGAAACTGTATTCAAAAACCAAGAATTAAAAACAGAATAATGGAGGTCAATATATCAGGAAAAAAGACAGATTTTCCTCTTGCTTTGACTGGTGTAAATCCCTCTTGTTTGTGCTGAAGAAAATGGATTGTTATCAGCCCAAGAAAGGGCAGAATTAGACTTTCAAAGCATGAAGTTAAAATACCTTTTTATCCAGTGATGTCTTGATACTGCTAGATAACGAAGCACATTTACAACAGCACCTTGTGAAAGGCTGCGGGGAAAACGCAGCGCTCTGCTTTCCCTGAAACAGGCAGTCAGAGTACTCTGTTAATGCCAGCCAGTGACTACATTAAGATTATTTTTAATATCCAGGAAATCCTCAAGAGGAGCTAAAATAAAACATTTGTCACATTATAATTTTTAAGGAAAATGTATATCAGTTCATTGCAATTCCATTTCCCTCACAGCCTTAATAGAACTGTTGCTACTAGGACTAAAATCTGAGTCTAGCTCAGGAAGATCTAAAAATTGGGAATTGTTTATGATACCAAGCAATAATGTTGTTTTCAAAATCCATGGAATTGCAATCCCTTTAAGTGTTGAAATCTGTTTAGTTCACTCCAAAGGCAAATAAGCGATATGCATATTTTTGTCTCCCTCTCTTAGAGCAGGGCCAAATTCTGCTTTCAACAGAAACTCCAAATTCAGCTCCAACACTGGAGTGAATCGAAAATTACTACAGTGTTTCTAGTGCCTTCCCTGAGCCCCAAGCTGGGGTCTCACAGGAGGTTAGTGACCTTCCTCAGCTGTGAGGCATTGGGGTGAGCATGGCTTGGGCCTGACACTTCCCCTCAAAGTGGCTTTGCTGTGCTCATCGTGCTGTTGTGCAACACAAGTCCAAAAGTGGGACATGATCACAGGTGGGATGGGGCTCAGCCTCCCTGAATTCCATCTTATGGCCCTAGTAACAGAATTCAAGTCTGATACATTTAGAGGGGTAATGTCAGTAGTAACTGAAGTCTTGAGGAAGATGTTTTTCATGTAATGAGATCAAGGACTGCTTGATATGATTCTTGGTCTTTGGGTAGGACTCTTGTTCTACTTCCCAACCCTTCTAATGATTTAGTCTGAGGTAAAAAACCATTTAACCTCTCTGCTCCTCCCTGCTCCTAAATAGCAAGTGAGTATTCATAAATACCCTAATTTTGCAATGAGGAATGTGAACTTCAGGGGTTCATAGCCCATGCTTTCTGGTCCTCAAGTGAAACATTCAGTCTAAGAGTAAAATTTTATTACGTCGTGCAGAAGCCCTGGAACTGGTATGAATAGGGGGGAGCACTAGGTGTGGCTGCTTCTAACCCCTTTTGTTGCATGTGTGGTTGTAGTTTCCACTCCTTTATTCTATTTAACCTCTAACTGAAGAAAAGGTTTGAAAAAACATAATGATTTATGGTGACACACAGCCGTAACAATATCACATTCACAACCACTTACAAAAATGGTTGAAACTCATTAATCCTGTATAACAAAGGGACAGACTTTTGAGGTCCAGTCTTGTAAGGCATGGCTACCCCAGCCTGTTGAGTCCAGCTCATTACAGTTATGGATATACACTGTCTGCAAGTCCAGCTGTTCTGGAGGTTATCCATGTCCTCGTGTTACACATGCCCATGTGGTAGCAAGGGAGAAAAGGCAAATCAATGTCAGGACAAGAAGAGTCCACTTTGCCAACAACTAGCATCGTTCTAGAACTGTGTTGTCTTTTTTATATCTCCACAGCTCTGACATTGTATATCCCCCGGGTGTCAGGTAAATGAAGAAATCTGAGCCTTCACATAGACCTTGGATTTGAACTTTCTGAGGACAGCCTGCCTTGTTTGTGTGTTTGGACTGATGCCATGTGAATGAGTAAAGCTCTGCTGCATTTTGCAGCTGGCACACATCACCACTTATTTAATTTTCCAAGATTGCACCAATCCAAGTTTTCTCGGATTTTTAGTTAAAAATTAAAATAAAATAAAAAAAATAAAAAACAAAGTAAAATAAAGTAAAATAAAGAAGTAAAATAAAATAAAATAATAAAATAAAATAAAATAAATTTTTTTTTTTTTAAAGTGCAGCTGTGCAGTTTCAGTCAATGCAAACTAAGGAAATTATCAAAATTTATTTATGAGTCCTGACTGCTCATCCTGAGAAGGCAAACTCAGTGGGAATGTGGCGTCAGTGCCAAGCTGAGCTCTGGAAGATGCTGTTGAAAACTAGCATGCTGGCAGGAAAGGGTGTGTGCACGTGTGTGTGTGCGTGCAGAAATGATGGAAAAAATACAGAGGTGTCCGGACAATTTGTTTTGCATCCTGAAATTTTCCAGCAATGGCCTCTAGTGCTTTTCATGTGTTATGCATCAAATGTGATCAGCCACACAGCACAGTATGGTGAAGTAAATGCATTGAGTCACTAAAGTACATTAAGTGCCATTTACTGCATCGATTTAATTCTGTCCCTAGTAAAACTTATAATAACTGTCTCTCTCCCTTACTGCTGCTTTCCCTTTTCCCTTTACTGCTGAGCAGGCAATAGCATCTATTTTCTTGCCCAACAGAGTAACTCAGCCTAGCTGATAGCCCTAGCCTGCTGCCATCCATCCTGCCTTGGGCAAGGCAGTAGATCAGAGCCTGTAGATACTCCAGGCTGGCAACCTGCATGGGCTCAGCATGGGTTTGGTGAGCCTGAAGAGCCAAAGGCTTCTTTCACTGCCAGCTCTGGTACTAGAGAAATTCAAACCTGTCCACAATGATTTTTTTCTCTTGTAAGTCACACTTTTTCTGTGAAAGCTTTCCATTAGCAGAGCAGGGGTTGTGCAGGACGAAAGATGCAAGTATGTTATCATGGTTGGGATTGAGTCTGGAGAATGGATGTCTCTATTGGAAGAGTTTCTTCTGCAGGAATTTATGTCATTTACACTATGTCCCCATTTCCCTCTGTACCACCGTGTAAGTGCCAGAGCAGATTGGAGGTCAGTGCTCAGATTAATTCTCCATGTAGAAAAAAGCTTTTTCTTTCTTTCTTTTTTCCCCTCTCAAGTGCTTACACAACTTCCTTTTTCACTAAAGAGTGCTGACTCTTTCCTTTTTCACTTTAAATTTCCAAAACACTGGTTTAAGTGTGCTCTGTCGTGCACTCCTTTACAATTATCCCTTTTAATCTGGGTTACAAGGTTATGCTACTTCAAATTTAAATCACATCATATTAGGGGGTTCTGCAAACCTGGTGTGAACAATGAACTTTTCTCATGTAACTCCAGAATCTCCGTGAATATAAAAGAATTTTTTTGCCTCTGTGATAGAAAGTTAGTGAATGAATACTCAGAAATAAGGCAGCACATTTCAACCCACAGCATAATTAATTTCAATGCTCCAGCATGGGCTGGGCAGCGAGGAAGGTGCTGCCTCATAAGATCTTTGCAGCACTGCTGCTCCTGGAAGCCTCAGTTCTCCCCTCTGTGCTCCAAAGCAGCTAACTTCAAAGGGGTCCCCATAAAATATGCTATGGTGCAATTTTACACACAGAGTACATAATTGTTTTTTAACTCATTTTATTGTATTTCTATTCAGGTTTCACAGCTCCTGTCTTTGCCATCTGAAGTGTCCTCATAAAATGAGGCTGATGTGGGCCCAGGAATAGGGCCAGTTCTACTGGTAAACTCCAGCTGCTTTGTGCCGATTTACTGACAAAGCAGCTGTAAACCCAGATTTGCTGGGTTTATATTTCCTCTGCTGCATCAGAGTGGCTCTTGGCAGTTGGGGCATAGCAGAAAATGGGGACCTTGATGTTTAATATCTACTATGTGTCCTCTGTCAGGGGTGTAGATCTGTCCCTTGCAAGGAGATGTGTAGCACGTCTCTCATCTAAATGTTGTGATCATATATGCAGTGAGGGCACCTGGAAATGCCCCCCTGGGGCACCAGTACACTGTATCTTTGCTACAGGAGTGCAGGCCTGAGATTTTCCTCACTAGGTGCCTAGTACATTTAAAAATACTTAAGGGAAAGAAAAGGATAACCTAATAATGGTGAAGGTACCAATAAAAACTGGCCTTGGACCAGCTGAAGGGTGAGGAACACCCAAGAGCTGGCCTGAGTCTTTAGTGACTCTCTGGGGTTGTGAGATGAGCCCAGTCTGGACCATGGCCTTGGGAGAGTGGCTCTTACAGGGCTGTTGTATTCTTTGGGGAGCCAGATCTGCTTCCCAGCTACTTCAGAGAGGCTTGCTGCCAGAGGAGGAGGAAAGGGTAGGGACAAAGGCATTTCACCTCCCAGGGAAGCTGTGAGGTAAGAGCCAAGGGAAAGGAGACTTCCAAGCTTTGTCTTCCCATTACCACACTCACTGCTCCATTACAGAGCCAATTTCTTTGTCTGCTTCTTCCTCTTCACTCTTTTTTTCTTTTTTCCCCCTTTTTTTAAGAGATTCACATTTTATGACTAATTAACAATTAATTTGGCTAGAGAGCAAGTGAACAGAAAGATGTGGTAGAACATATGGAGGAACACACTGTGCTTGGTCCCTGCAGATCTGAACTGAGAAGCAAGGTCCAGGAATAATCAGTTTATGAGCAGAATAGGCTGGAAATAAACTTTGGAAGAGGAAGAGGAGATAAATAGGAACTGAGTTCCATGTCATTTCTCTCTGAAAATTGCAGACAAGGTGAAGAAAAGCCCTGAAGAATCATTAAAAATATATGAAAACAATCAGGGAAAGTGGCAAAGGTTTCCAAACTGAAAAGGAAAGGGAAGACAAATTGGGACAGATTTTTTTTTGTAAAGAGCAAAAGCATCAAAACTATATTTCACATAATCACAGAATCAAGTAGTTTGGAAGTGACCTTTGAAAGGTCCAACCTATGACCTAACATGGCCTTGTCAACCAGACCATGGAGCTCAGTGCCACATCCAGTCTTTTCCTAAACACCTCCAGGGACAGTGACCACTCTACCACCTGGGCAACTCATTCCAATACCCTTTCTGTGAAGAAATTCTTCCTAATACCCAACCTAAACCTCCCCTGGCACAGCTTAAGACTCTATATAGCCATGAGAGAACGGTGGTTGTTCTGTCCTGGGGGATTTCAGGGACTGGAGGGACAGTGGAGGTGAGAGGGGTGTGAGAAGGAACTGAGCTGAAGCAGAAAGCCACTTGTTATTTGTTTGGTTTCTTTTGCACGAAATCCCTGGAGAAAAAAAAAAAAGTTGCATGGGACAAGCTGAGGATTTGAAAAGTGGGAGAAAAGAGTCTGCCTGAGTCTGGGTTGGGTCATATCACAAACTGGTTGTTTAGCAAAGATAGCAGATAAGAGCTGTCTCTGAGGCATAGAAATATGTGATTTCTATGTGATTTCCACTAACAATATTCTGTAACATGCTAATAAAGGCATCAAGCCCTGCTGCTGGACTAAGGCATGCTGGCCCCAGACCCATGACTTCAGTGTTTGGTCCAAAGAAAGGGAATGGAGGGTACAGAGGAGAGCAGGGAGAGCTTGCATGTACCCTGGACTGAAAATGGGGAAAGGCCAGGAAATTACTTCAACTATGGAGCTAGAACAGCACAGAGTCTGTTCTCCAGGCCTGAGGCTGAATGTCACAGCTTGGCTTGCATCCACTCACCTTTTTTTTTTTTTTCCCCCCTTCCCTCTCTTTCCACTCTCCAACCCAATATGTGGTCAATATGCATGTGGTCAGATGCTGCTAGGGACAGTTTCTAACCTGTGCCATCCCTAAAATGGTGTGTGGGTGATGTCTGGGGGGCAGGGAGTTGGCACAGACCAGATCTACACCAGGCAGTCTGTTAGTGGGCAGGAGCACAGGCAGCTGGGTGTTCTGACCCTGCAGAAACACTGCCAAGATGTTCATGCATTCAGACCGGGGATCTAGAATACAAAGCCAATGCTTGGTGATACCTGAGGAGCTCAAACAGCCAGAAAAATCACCAGAGCAGAGGACATGTTGTACTGATGGCTTAGAACAGTTCTTTAGTTTGGTAGCTCCTGATTTTGCTTTTTATGTGTGTTGGTGGCGTTGGCCAAGGTCAAGATGTATCTCCATGCCAGCAGGAGGTTCTCCCTGAGGTGCTGTGGCTGCTGGGTCCCTGTCCTTCGTCTCCTTCCACTCATGGCAGCCACCTCCTGGGCTGGGAATCAGGAAGTCAGGCTGCTCTCACTGCCCCTGACTTGGGCTAGACTGGATCACAGCCATGATCTCCTGACAAGGGAATAGCTCCCTGCCATTCTCATTGCCACTTACTGGGCTATTCAGAGGCATGATTTTTTCCCCAGGGCTCAGCTCCCATTTAAGCACCTGCAGATAAGGGTCAAATTTCCTGAAGTGCTCATCAGACAGCTGACTCCCCTGGGACACTTAATCACAGATTTAAAAAAAAAAAAAAAAAAGTATGCTGAACAGTTCAGAAAGATCCTGCCATTTGTAAGCACATAGGAGCAATGACTGTCCTTTATTTTATCCTTAGTGTTGGGCCCATGTCCTGATAATTTCTATAAAATTAACTCCTTAGTTTCCTCCTTGGAAGAACAGATAACAATATTCTTTGTGTTTTCTTTGGAAGCTGAAGATGCTGATGGAAGATAAAGACTTCAGATTCCCTCCCTGTGTTGATGCACGAAGAAGTTGTTTGCTCAAATTGACACTGCCGGCAAAAACTGAATTCCTGTTTTGCTCTGTGTTAACAGATGGGTACTGAATGAAGAAGTGTTAATTTTCAAACATATATGAAGAAGGCAGAAGTCCACCTAGAACAAACCCATTTATGTTTTAAAGGCAGATAAACATTTTCTTTTGGGCTGTTTGCTATCAGGGTGAAACAAGCATTAGTTCTAATAACTGGGTTGCTGCTCAGCCACAAAATGATGAGTCTTTCTGTCTTAGAAAGCAACATTCAATGACAAAAGCAAGGACTAAATGGGCTAAAGCAGTTATGTCCCATCTTTCAAGCAAGAGATCACACAACTTAAAGACACTTGAGCTCTGAACACCTTTCTAAAGCAGGGTTGGATGAGTCTATGTTGCATGAGCAAAAATATCATTGCCCTTGTTCACAGGATGGAAGAGGTTGTTGCAGCCTTCAGAGATGTAAACAGGGAGTTGACTATGATCAAAATGGACCATTCAGTCTGACTGTAGCTGGTTGAAGTGGTAGATTTGCACTGGACTGTCAGGACTTTTCTCCTTCTGGGCACAGCTTGAGAGGTCGCAAGGGAGGGATATGATGCAGCAGGGCCACATTCCCTTCTTTGGTCTATTAATGAGATGTTGCAAGAATTTGGCCAGATCACTTCTCAATTTCTGGCATGTTTCTCTGCCAATAAAACAGGAATGATGCCATCAGCTCCAAGATGGAGGTTAGAAATCACTAATGAAGAGCTGTCTGCAATTACATACGAATTTAGAAGGAAAATGGGCTCTTGTTCCCTTGGACCTAATGTAATAAATAAATAAATGGAGCAGTCCTGGCTTTATTGCCAATTCTATCTGATTAGATGGTACTTAATTTCTGACATTTTTTCTGCTGGTGGCTGTATTATAAAGGCACCCCACAGAACTGGCTTGACCTCTGGGTTCCTCATAATTTTCCTGGGTATGAAGTTACTCTCTTACAGAATTAGTTTCCTCAGCATGCCTTTGTGGGGCTGGTGGTTTAAATCAGGCAGACACAAGCAGCTGTAGCCCTGACACGGTCATTTTACAGCTGGCTGCTGTTTGTTGTCTCTCCCTCTTTCCCAGATGCCAAGTACTGTTTTACCTTTCTTATTGCTGTGGAGATGACATTATCTTACACTGGAGAATTTCCCTGACATAGAGTTGCTTTGGATAATGTCTGTGTACAGATGATGTTTATGAAAGCCAGGGGGCAATTTACTTACTGCAGTGGGCACCATTGCAACATGTAAAATCATCGTACACAAATACCATTGACTAAATGGCTCCCTTCCTTCTCATAATTCATTAGCAGAGCAGGTTACCTGGGGATGGGAGGGAATCTCCATCACTTGGAGACTAAATCAGCCTGACTGTCTTTCCAAGGAGCGTGCTCTTGCTGAATTGCACAGCACTGGGCTGGATGGGGGCATTGCCAGGGAGAACTGATGGGCTCCCTTACACAGCTGGGCAGATGAGACAACCATGGCGAGCTCGCTGGCCTTAAAGCCTGAAAATCTACTGCTGCAACGCTGGCTGTTCCAACACAGAAATCAAAAGACTGATGGATAAAATATGTCCCTCTTTCTTTCTGAAATCTCTCCAAAGGCCAGGCCTGTGATATGGATTGGGCACACCAATCTGCTCCAGAAATGGTAGATCCAGCTTGCATGGAAAACTTAATTACTTTCCCTGCCTGTGCCCCTTGACTTATTGCTGTCTGTGGAAATCTGAGTAAATACTGTCTGGATCGATGACAATCAGTGGAAAAGAGCTTTCTCCAACCAAGAAGAAGGAAAGAGAGTGTTGAGCCAAAGTCCTTCCTCTGGATGCATTGCTCTCCCAAATTCAGCTGCTGCTCATGGCCTGAGGAGAGGTTGAAGTGTCTTACCACGAAACCTCTGCTTTGAAGTAGTTTCCCAAGCTCCTTTTCCATATTCATCATATGGGCTTCTTAATCTTAACAGCCAGTTCTGACCACCTGTAACCAACCCTTATTTACTTGTTGGATGACAATCACACTTGAAAAGTTGATGCTAGCATCAGGATGAATGTTTGCATGAGCCTGGTGCTGCATGCAGGATGGCAGGAAGATTCTTAGACTCCAGTGCTTGTGGTGTGGCCCTGAAGATCAGGATTAGAAGTCAACAGTACCGCTCAGTTTTTGAACACACAAACACACTGAAATTATTATGAGAGGTGTCCCCTTTTAGCTGATCTTGCACTTTAACTGGGACTATGAAAGTGCCTGCCTGTGATAAGAAGTTGCTTTTATTATTGATCATCTATTGATCTGTGCAAAGAGTAGGTTTATACCATTTTCTTAATGTTGTGCAAAGAACAACGAAAATATTTACGGTTGGGAATACTTGTTTTATGCTCTCCATGATGTCAATACCCCCCACTATCATTTGGTGCTGCCTTGTCAGTAAATTCATCAGGGCGGGGGAATTCCTTGTTAGCACTTACCATAGTGAAACTCTGACGTCCTGACTCCCAGTGATGGATAACCTCCTCATCTCAGCTATAAAATCTCTTTACCTCTAAACAGTGATAAAGAGGGTGCATAAGAACTGAGGTAAACAGATTTCTCATCCCTGGAAACATTCAGATCAGGCTCCGGGAAACTTGGTCTAGAGGAAGGTGTCCCTGCCCATAGCAGGAGGGCCGGAACTAGATGATCTTTAAAGGTCCCTTCCAAACCGAACTGTTCTATATCCCTGTGATGATTCTATGACAATGATTTCAGGTGGTACTCCATGTGGTGCAGGTGATCAGCAGCTGTGGCCCCACTCCAAGCCCACCTCAACCCTGCTGGCTGGGGTTGGCAGAAGCTGATGTCTTGTCCCATGACTCTTGGCAGTCTTCCTTGCTGGTGGGTTTAAGGGACACTTGTGCTCACCCTGGTGCTGACTTATGTGACATGAACTTCTGCAGCCCAGGCTTTCAGAGAAGTGACCAGAGAATCATTCCATGTGCCCCAGTTCACTCCAGGCTCTCTGAAATGTTTCTGTACTCACTATTTTCAAAACTACAGGCCAGTAGCAGAGAGTGTCCCCCATGGTAGCAGAAAGGTTCTGCTGTAGCTGATAAAGACTCTGCAAAATCAGCCCCCTTGGTCTCCACAAAGCTTCTGGGATGTCAGAAGCAATACCACTCTTACTTGCATAAGTTAAGAATTTACCTGTGCCTGGGCCCGACTGGGAACCGTGAGCATATCCATAAGTCCAGCTCCACCATATTTTTGTGTCTGTCAGTACTTCCCTGTTTTGGGTTGTGTAGATCATTAATAACTGTGTCATTGCCTTCCTGCACAGCCAATATAAATAAGCATAATCCATTTTCACTTAACATAGCCCTCAGAAGACAAAGATTTCAGCAGTCACATTTGCTATTCTCCCTTAGGCAAAATGCTAAAATCAAGCTTGAAATTGAAAAATTGAAAAATCATCTCCTGGAGCTTAACATGGTGGTTACAACACAAGAATTGGTTGTAACCATGGATTATGGGTCAACTCCTTGCGCAGTGCAGGAGGATCTTCTGCTTTCTGGTAGCTGTCCCAGTTTGCTTGAGCCATGTGGTTAGATCAGGCAAATGTTAGTTCCAATGCTTGACAACCATTTTGGTGGAGAAATTTTTTCTAATATCCACTGTAAACTTCCCCTGGCTCAACTTGAGATTGGTTCCTGAGGTTATTTGTTCCTCTGCTCCTAGAGAAAAACTGACTTGCTCAAGGAAGTGGTGGAGTGACCATCCATGGAGGTATTTAAAAGGTGTGTAGATGAGTCAATTAGGGACATGGTTTAGTGTTGGCCTGGGCAGTGCTGGGTTAATGGCTGGACTTGATAACCTTAAAGATCTTTTCAAAACAAAATAATTCTATGATTCTATACATAGCAATTTCTGTCCAGTTGACACACCCTATATTTCAGCTGCTTCCTTTTGCTGCTCAAAATTATCCATTGAAATGTGCACTTAGTTAAGAGACCTTTGGTGTCAGATGGGATGCCAGCCCCTTAACTATTGATGTCCTAAGTGGCATTGGATCAAATTTGTGTAGCTCTTACAGGGACTGATTCTGTCTTACAAATTAGACGATCTGCTTGCATGATAGCAATTTTTTTAGGTCCTTGACTGCCTATCTCTGTACTCCTAACTTGCAGGCCCCTTTTCTGTCCAGCAGTAATTTTCCTTCTCTGCTGTTCTGTGCCAGCAAGTTATGAAGAAAATAGAGGAAAATGTCCTGATAACAAATATTCCTGTTAGGTCAAGTAATCTTGGAATTAATAATATTAGTCTTCCCCATTTGTAGCAGACTCTGGCTCCACAGCACAGAACAACAAAGACTTGTGGTGTAATCATCCTATCAGTACCTGTCCTGCAGCATGTGTAGTTATCCCTTGTGTACAACTGGGAGAAAGAATATGCAAGAAAGAAATCAGAGAGGCCATAGGTCTTGCTCAAGAACTCAGTGGTCTGTAGCAGGTCTGTGTGTGTTCCCATCTCCCTTTGTCTTTCCCTTTTATTCTGTCCCTAGGTGACACAAGGGAAGTTGCTTTCCGTAAGATAGTATGTGGGTTTGAATGGATGTTTCTGGTCTCCCCCATGACGTGCCTCAAACTTGTTTCTTTTGGATCTTGGCATTCACAAGCACTTCCCAAACTCTCTCCCACTGAGCATTTAATGCCTTTCATTCTCTAAGGATTATCCTTTTATCAGCAAAAGGAACCTCCAAACCCTACTGCAATAAGTTAGGGAATCCAGCTGATTTAGAGAGCATTTTGTCAGTTGACAAAATGGGAATGACAGATGATGATCACATGCAGCAGGATTGGAAAGCTCAGACTGGGGACTTCCTAAGAAATGTCTTCTGTTGAGAGATGTGTCACAGGATTTCTTCTGTCTAGGACTCTCATTTTCTTGGGATGGTTTGAAGAACAAAGCTGCAGAGTGCTACAGAAAGAGTCTTTGTTTCTTTGTTCTTAAGCTGTGGAAAGAAGCTCAGGAAACTGAACTGTTCTGACCCTTGGCCAGGAGCTGAACACATGTTGCTGAGATTATTTTGCAATATTGATTGTGTGCTTGGCAGTACTAAATCTTCTGCGTGTACATAAACCTTCTCACCCTTCTTGTTGTGTCTTCATCCAAACCCCTCACTCTGCTCTAAGACTGCCAACTGTTTCCATCTAACTCAGTGGGGTCCAAACAGTAATGCTTTCTGATAATGCTTTAAAAGCCAAAGCTCTATTGAGGCAGTAAGAAAGATGAGCAGCAAGGTGCCCATACAGTGACTTATCCCATCACTGGCAGCAAACATAAGATCACAGCAATGCCGTGGCTTCTGTGCCCTGCCAGGAACACCTGGTGTCTCGTTGTCTGGCTGGAAAAGCTGATGCCTTTTGGAAGAGGTGAGAGTTGTGCTGTCCCTTGGCTCCACCAGAGCGGTGGGAGGAGCAAAGCACACCTTACATTAACAGTGTTCTGCCCACACTGCTGCTGCCAAGCTGGGGACAGGGTGCTGGCAGTCTGTCTATCCCACCAGTGGCACTGGTTGGAGGCAGGGCATCAGCAGAATGCCTTTGTGCCAATATTGGCCATGGGGCAGGGTATCAGTAGGCAGAGTGTCATGGCCACTGCCTGGTGACTACAGTGACATTGCAAAGTGGCCTATTACTGCATTTGGTATAGACATCTCTGTTTGAGTCCGTCCATCATTCTCAGCTCATCTGGAATAATCATCAGCAGTGAAAATATCAACAGTAACAACTCATCTCTACTCCAGCTCATCTCCTTCCCTTCCATCCCCTGTGCAGAGAAAGGTGAAATGCTCTTTACTCTTGTGACCTGGCTGTCATTTACATTCACCCAGTGCTTTACACTGCAGCATCTCAAACCCTTTGTGTCACTATAGTAAGCAGGTTTTTTCCCCCACTGTGCAAATGAGGAGAACAGGAATGACAGGGACAGCCCTGGACAGCAGTGGGGGCCAGAGAGCTGAATGTGGCTCCTTTCTGATCTTGTAGGAAGCAAAAAGTACCACCAGGTTCTAGTGCTCCAGTTAGCATCTGTGACATCCACCGTGCAACATGCCACAGATGGAGGTGGGACTCCATTCCCACGTCTCCTCTGAAACCTCATCCAGCCTTTTCCCCTTCCCTGACTGGTGCTCCACAGTCCAATTGCACTCCCGTATTTTCATCACTCAGTATTTGGGGTATGTGTGGTACATCTGCCTCGGGGGTTTCTCCCCGGCAGCTGGGGTTCTTGGATTCAGCTTCTCTCGAGCCGTCCTCAGGTCCGTCCTCAACAGAACGGTTTCTGTCGTCGGCTTCCCAGACTCTGTCAGTGATCTTTGACAGTCTGGGGCAAGCAGTTTTCTCCCAGCTAGCAGATTCTTCAGGCGACACGGGAAATAAATATGAGAATCTGTGATCTTCCAGAAAGGATTTATTAGTTCCGAAGGACCCCTAATGGTCCCAGTCCCTTCCTTTTATCCCCTAACTCAGGGGTGGGGTTTACAGAATGTTGGCAGCCCGCCAAACGGGACCAATGAGAAACCTTGCTTTTTTCAAACTCACAGGGTGTTTGCTCTCCGTAGGAGAGCAGCCCCTCCCTTGTCCCTCCTGGTTCCCCACAGTGTGGAATATGCCTTAAGGCAGCGAGTCAAGCATGGTTTGTTAAGTGCGATGTGTTCTTTGACATCTCCTGTGTCGTGCCATGTGGCAGGAAACCCTTTCTCACAGTTGTAAGTATCTGCCCCATAAACAATATATGTGCTTAGTCAGGGCCTCATTTTACTTCAGCTACTCCTTTGTCATGAGCAATATTCTTTTAATATTTACAGTGTTTTTCTGGTGCTAGCATTCATATTCCCTCAGAAGAAGAGCTGTCTTTACCAATGTACTGTACTAACATTCCTATCCTGAATCCTTCAAAAATATTGACTTTTCAGAATAAAGTGGAAGAAGTCCAGAATTGCATGAATCAATGATGTAGGCATATTTACTGAAATTCTCTTGGGCAAGGGCTGACACATCTAAAGATTCACTTTAAAAAATTCTGGCACATTATGATCTTATTGAATAAAAATTAGTCTATCCAGGAAAACAGTACAGTCGTGTTAAGTATTTTCAGATCCTGTGGGGCAAAGGTGTTCTACAAAAGTGAGATAGTGTTTATTAGGACTGAGATCATGGAGTATGAAGAGCTCACTAAATAGTTCATATGTTAAAAAGAGACACGGTTTATGCTCTACAATATCAACCAGTGACAGGAAACACTTGTGCTGGCTTAGTGTTACACTGAGAACAACCAATCCTCCAGCAGAGACCAACTCGCTAAAGGCATGTGCAGTGCACATGGCAAACATTAGGAATGATGCTTTGAAGGTGCAGGGCTGCAACTTCCAGGTGCTTTAGTCCTTCCACCATTTCAGAGAATCCTTTGCTTGTAGGTCAGCACTGCTCAGCACATGCAAGGTGCCCTGCACTGTTTTCCTATTCTGAAAGTACCCAAAAAATGTCCTTTTGTAGGCCTATGGACCCACTTGATGCGGGTTTTGAAGACATATGGAAAATCCTGGACACACCCCAAGGAGGTGAGGAAACAAGGGGATGAGGAAAAAGGAGGAAAGCACTGACGAGTGGGGAGGATCAGGACTATTCAGTGCCTTGCCTGTGGCAGAAGTAATATCCACCAAGGAAGAGGTTGCTGCTGACAGAGGGAAACAGCTCTGCTCTGTCCATGCTACAGCACCATCCTTGCAGCTGGGGGGATTGTAGAAGTCCCAATCACATGTTAGTGCCAGTGAAGTTTTTAGTGAAGAAGTCAGACAACGTTTTTGTTCTCCTTTACATCTTGCTTGCATGCAGGCTGGTTCTGGATCCAGCTGCTGGTTTCCAAGGCTGTGGCAGGAGATGCCTGGATTCACTCCATCCCCTGACCTCAGCACAGAAGTGTGCCCACATTGATGGGAGGGCATTTGCCTGGCAGGGCAGCAGGTGTAGTTTGAACTGCTATTTTCTGTCTTCTCCACCCTATGTACAATTTACTTTATGATCTTGCAGCTAGATCATGTGGATGAATTAACATATATGAATAAACACAAAGGCATTTATTCCTTAAAAACAATGGAGTTCTCTCCTCACTTGAGGAAGATCTCAATGTCTCTTGGTGTTCTTCCTGTCTTGTGCAGGTCGCTCTGAGCTAATATTCAGTCTCTACTTTCTTTTCATCCTTTAAAACCTTCATACTGCACTGTACTGTGTTCCTGACTCAAAAGCAATATCCACTATGCAAATTATTGGCAGAAAGAGATCATTTTGTATCCAAGGTCAGCACACATTTACACTGAATTCATTATACAGCAATTGGCTTGGAAAGGCTTTTGAATGCTAAGATTGTTTATACAGTTTTTATTTCTTTATCTTATGCAGAGCTGGACTTAGACCTAGAAAGATATTTTGATGTTTTAATGGAAATCTCTAGTCATTTTGCACAGAGAATTGGAAGGAAATAGGAGTGCTGAAAAGGACTCTCTGTCCCTTGCTATTGCTCTCTCTGAATCTGCAAACAAACCAAGAGCAGTTGGCTGCACGTACAGCTCCAGCTTTTGCAGATGTACAGCAGGCAGGTGTAAAGGAAAGCCCGTGACTTTAGATCAGACACTCTCCACCAGTGGCTGCCAGTCACATGCCCTGGGCACTGTGATTCACTGTGTCAGGCAGGATCTGTCATGGCAAATAATATGGGTGATGCTGGTTGATATGTTGTGTCATCTGAGGAATATGGAAAATTGTAACATAATAAAATTCCTTCTTTTTTTATTAGTCTGTCTTTTAAGGAAATCTTCCTGATAGTCATGCCTCCTGAGAAGCTCTTTTCTTGTTTTCTTTTTCCTTTTTAGGGAAAGAATTTCCATTTTATCAAAATGAGAAATTTCAATCTCATCCCATGGATAATTAAAAAAAAAAAATCATTCTTAAAAGCCATTCAGTTTGAAAGTAATCAGCAATTAGTGCCAGAAAACTCTTCCACTGGAAATATTGTTTACTGACTGTACATGAAACTTAGCTGAGCAAAAAGTTCCTTCAGTCTGAGGATTTAGAAATCAGACTATGTCAGAAAAATGACTTCCTGGTCACCCTTTTATGCAATCATTTCATGGAGTTTGACTGCCCCATAACAGTCTATCTTTAGCAGGATCATTATGAGCTATTGGATACCGAATTAACAAAATGCCAGCTGTATTCTGAGGGTAGAAGGCTGTAAATCAATAGTAGCTGGAAATAAAGAGTGTTGTCCAACAGCTAGATGACGAAAATCAGAGCTCACATGTTTGTACGCTTCGCTCAACCTGAGCTACTGATTCCCATTGTGACCTTGGGCAATCTTTCAACCTCCTTGCATTTTGTACAGTTTTACTGCATAATTGAGAAGCAGAAAGGCTTTGCCAAGCCCAGATTTATGTATCAAAATCTTGTATATTTTGGGAAATTGATTTTCAGAAATATTTCCTACTTCCACAGTGGTCCTAAACAAACAATTTTTTAGAGTGCTATCCAGTTTCTAAAATGGGAGTGGAGTGTAAAAGAAGGAAGATACCAAGAACAAATATTAGAGAAGATGAGCAGGCAAATACCATAAGCTGCCATACTAAAAGAGCATTCCTATCCTGGAAGGATGTCTCCTTGAATGGGTGCAGCCATGTAGAGTTGCATTAACTCCATCTGGTCTGGAATCTGCTTAATAAGTCAGTTATTTATTGCCCATATATTTCACATGAATCTCTGAGGGATAGAATATAATAATGCAGGCCCAGATGTGAGCAAAAGGGACCTGACTTGCTTGTCCTGCCTGAACAGGCATACTCAGAGCAGTAGCTTAGCTTCTAGATGCTTCAGAGAAGTAACACCCCCTTTTGATATCCTCTTGCCTGGATGTTTCATGCAGCATGTTATAATTGAAAAACTGCTGGAGAAGAGTGAATGCAAACCAGAACATTTTCCACTGAAAAACAACAGGGCAGAGAGGGGGAAAGAACCTGAAACAAGATATTCTTTGTCCTGGCTACAATCCACAGCTATTATAAAAAAAAGAGCACCAGGAAAACCTAGGGTATATGGGTCTAAAAGTTGTGTTTATGCTTAAATTTTGTATTACTATTTTCCAAAAAAAATCATTGGACAATACTGTATTACATGATTAATGGTTTATTCATTAATTTCTTAGCTTCTTGTTAACCAAGAAGTGTGTTACAGCTTATCTGAAGCAGCTGTTAGGGAAGGCCTGGGCGAACACATGATATTTTCAATATTCAGATAAGACAGATATTGTCAGTCCATAGCATCTAAACGAACTCAATTATCCAAAACTTCTTTTGATAAACAAGTAGGGAACTTGAGTGCTCTTTCTGTGATTTACTCACTTCTCTGAATGTGGAGGATGTCATCCATGACAATAATTAGTGATTTATGTTAAAGTTGAATAATTTGACCAAAAATACCAGGTGCTCTTGTGCTGCGGTGCAGAGCAAGCAACACAAACTTTCTTTTCCACACTGTAAAGTGGGGATTTGGTGTTTGTGTTATGGGTCTTGCTGGGTGTCTCTGACAAAAAAAAAAAGCTAAAATATTAATGTTGTTTAAGGGTCTCAGGTGTATTGCATGGGGCCCAAAGGAGACGTGGGTCCTGCTGGTGTGCAACCTGTGTGGAATGGGGACCTGGCTGCTGAGCTCCAGAGATGGAACTGTGGGCCTGCAATGGCTTTGCACTGCTGGCTCAGGGTGTCAGCAGCTATGGAGGCTGCTAAAACAGTGCAGTAAGTCCTAAATGTCCTTTGTGCCTTTAGCTGCTGACTGCCCTGCATCCCCCCATGCCAGTCTGCATGGAGGGCTCTGAGCACACTGCTCTGCCCAGGTGGCTGGAGCCTCTTGAAGGATCACTTTGTTTTGAGAGGGAAATGTGAATTTGAGAAGAGCTCCTCTCATTGGCATTGCTGTAGGTTTTTGACTTATTTGAGTGAGGCTCCCAATATTTTAGACATCTATGAAATGAAAAAGTAAGACTTTCAAGGAGTCAAAGAGCAAGTTTGCCCCAACAATTTATTGTTATGGGAGATCACAGGCAGTGATGTGAAAGAAAAGTGGAAAAAAAAGACCAAACCCTTGTATTTAGGTGGTCCCAGTAGCAGTGAAGATAGTGCCTTGAGACAGCAGAGGAGGATGCTGGAACTCTGCAGAAGGAAGCCTCGCTGACTTTAGTGTCTTATGACAAACAAGCCATTCAACATTAAAAACACAAGCAAAGGACTTCTAGTTTCTCCATAGTTCAAACTCACTTGCAGGTGACTACAGACCACAACTGTTCAGATACTTCTTGATCCTGTAACACTTGGCAGTGGTGTCTGTTCAGGATAGCTGTTATGTAGAAAAAAAGGGTTTAGAAATATTTTATCTTTATTACAGTGCAGATTCACTCTTGCCCCCAAAGTGCCATGAGAACTTTGAAAAAAAGGAAGTTACTACCTTGGGAATAACGATTTTGTAGTTGGATGATGCTTCCAGGTTAAATTAATCTAGTTGCCTGTAATACTTTGAGAAGTGCTAAGAGGAGGGAGCACTGAGATGGAAACTATGACAGCAGTGGAAGGAGGGAAGAGGCTTTAAACATGGAAGCAGAGGGCTGTGTAAGGAGAATATGGTTTCCAGTTCAATTTTCTGAAATATCTGTGTTTCTACCATCTGAATCTTTACCACTATTTTGTACAAATGGGAATTTGACTGTAGGAAAAGGGTAATGTGTGTCTTTCCTCTGCTCTTGTCCAGACAGTGACCTGCATAGCTGTGACAAATTTCACACTTCCTCTTTGTTAAAATAGGTTCTCCTTAAATTATTTAATGTAGTTTTTAATTTTTGAAGTTAGACTTCAAAGTTGCCCTTTTTTTTGTTAAGTGATAGAGAAAAAAAATCCTATTTCAGTTTTTACCCACTTAATTATTTTTCCTTTTGACAGGAAGACAGATGTAAATAAGCAATATTGAGTGTTTGCCTAAGAGGAACACTTTCTGATTATTTTTATTTCCTTGTTCGTCTCATTGAAAGAGAGAAGGTCATCACTGTCTTACACAAAATCAAATTTGGATTGGAACCTCTTTCTTTGGGAAATAATGCTCACCCTTCTTCCCAACTTCTTTGTGCCTACCCACTCTTCATTTCACTCTTTCAAAGGAGAGAATTTACGAAATAAAACTTGTGGGTATTTTTGGATCCAGTTCTAGTTTTCCATTCAGTAAAAGTATTTCCTTATTTATCTTTTTTTCAATTAATTAAAAGTAAAAAATAGATCCACCTTCAATATCTGATTTATTTTTCCTCTCAAAAGTCCACCTGTGATTAATTTTTCTGTAATTCTATATAATCTTTTCAGGCTGAATTTCCTTACTTTAAAAAAAATGTGTTCCTGCACATTTACACTTTGTGAGAATAAAATATGTATCTGTGATACTAATGCTAAGGTTTTATAGTGGACCCCAGCACATGCTTTGAGAGACTGGCAGTCAATACTTGACCTCTATGGTAGGATGTGTAAGCAAAGGTGAGTGAGAATTGCCGTGGACAGAAGTTAATCTCTCAGTATATTTCAGTGACAGTTCCCTTCAGCTTCCCCTCTTGCATTGGCTTTTGTACCCTTCTTGGTGTTACAAACCAAAAGCTGAGCAGGGCCAATTCCACCTTTTCTTTCTTAATCAGTTCTGTTTCTGCTACATCTTTTTTGAAATGAGGTGACCCAATGTAATTTTCACAACAATTTTAGGGTTTTTTCTTTTTCACCTCTTTACTCTTTGTAGTTCACCTCTAACTAGAAATTTTCAAAGCACATTAATAGTGTTTCCCACTGTAGAACTTTTCAGTGACTTTTTTGCAGTGTAACCTCCTGGTAGGTCATGGAAAACCTGAGTTTGATTC
Organism: Hylia prasina; assembly: GCA_013397195.1. Taxonomy (NCBI): domain Eukaryota; kingdom Metazoa; phylum Chordata; class Aves; order Passeriformes; family Sylviidae; genus Hylia; species Hylia prasina. The sequence continues at coordinate 1,298,854 of VYXD01004356.1, read as the reverse complement.
TCCATGTACTAATGTTCCGTTCTATGACTTCATGGATGATCTTCCACTCCTCTCTTCTTATTTTCTTCATCTGTGCAATGAGGATAGTGATTACTTTTCACCTTTAATAGTGGGAATGTGAACCACTCCAGCTGGATTCAGCATTAGTACTTTGCCTATGACTTCCTTTATTTGAGGTTTAGTTACTTTTACATAAATTTCTTAAAGCTTCCTTAAGTCACGCTTTGCATTAGTTTTGCTGATTGTTATCTCAGTAGCATCCTTGCATTCTTTTCTTCCACACTATTACTATTGCTGTGAAACTGCAAACACGACATGGCCATGACAGATCAGATGTTCAGCTCTCCTGGTCTGAGCCTGCCAGCATTGCTCTCCATACATGTCACCCAGCGGTTTTCCCATTCAGCACAAACATACAGAAAATGCAAAGAAATTGTTTGTAACCTACACAATAAACGGTTCAAGGGATAAAAACCAGACAGAACCAGAGATGTGAAAAATGGGCACAAAAAGCTGAAGCTTGGCTGCAGCACTGGAGGTCTGGTCCTGCTCTTACTGAAACAGTGACTATGATTCCCCTGGAGCTAACCATTGATAAACCAATATTTATAGATTTTTTGCTATGTATGTGGATGTCTATCCACAAATGAACCGAGGCATCTATTCACACTGCTTCCCTTTCAGCAGCCAGAGCATGCCTGTATTTTTCCTTTGCTTTCTTGCTCTTCTCTCTTTTCTCTCAGGTCTTCTCTAGGCAGAAATTCTTTATCATTTGTGAAGGACTTCAGCTCTCATCCAGACTTCATTTCAGCCCTTTGCTCTTTACTTGATTTGTGAACAGAGAACCATACTTATCTCCCCTTGTTATTATTTAATTCTGTGATTAGATTGCATTGGTTTGCAAGTCACTTGAGGTTGTAGATTTCAGGAGAGGTGGAATACGAAATAAATGTGTATTGACTTGGCAAGGCTGAGGATGTCTCATTGATTCCAGTGTTCTCTGTATTACTCTCTGTCTGCTCCATGCTCAATATCCTCTACATTTTTATTCCTTTTTTTTTTTTTTTAATTGCTGCTGCATGTTTAATACACGTCTTCATTGAGCGGTCCACAATAATGTCTGTATCTTTTTCCTTGGCGGTATCAACTAATTTAGAGCCCATAAATGTTTACAACTAGTTTTAAACTGTTTCCCACAAACCACATGCCTAGGCTGAGTTTCACCTAGTATGCTACTGCCCAATTACTTTGTTTGGTTTAGTTCATTTGAAGCTCCTTACAATCTCATGTCTTAGCTAGGCTGAACTAATTTATTTTTTTTTTTGTCAGCATGTTTTATTCCTTCCCTTTTCCTTTCTGCAGGTTAATGATTGTGTATTTTTATTACACTTCTGTGATGAGCTGCAGTGAGATATATGGCTGTTTCTTTGAAAGGGAAATGAGACAGCTGTCTATTGAGAATGACCCCGGTGTTTGGTTATAATCTCTGGACAATGCCATTTGTTGATCTCCTGGGAATGGGTTTATTGACTTCTTTTTATGGCACTTTAAATTGCAATTATTTACAAGCATAAGAACACATGGTTTTTCTTGATCTGCATTTATCTGAATGTCAAACAGCCTCTTATTATTGTGAATATAGTCTGACAAAGTCCCTGCATTACTGGAATAGAAGTTTTCCCCCATTTTATGGATAGAAATCAAAATCACTCAGGAAAAAAGATTACAAAATATAACAGGAAAGAGGTTTACCCATCCCAGTCTCTTAGGCATGGGACTGAAAAGCAATAATACTTTTCCAGCCTTCTGCAACTTGGGTTTCTCAGGGATTTTCACAGGTAGAGTCAGTATTTGTTGTCTCTCCATGGCAAGCATTTAATGCAGGAAAAAGAAAATTTTGGTAAAAAATAGTGGACATTTTCTGTGTGGTTCCTACCCTGGTGGTTGCTTCTGCTGGTGAGATTCTCTGGGTAGTTTCTGCAGCAAAAGGAAAATTGTTTTCAGGTCCAGACTTGAACCACAGGTCTCTGCTAGAGAGAACACACTATGAACATATCTGTGTATCTTCAACACAGCCATCCTCGTCATGCCCTTGGCTCCATGTCTCTGCATGGTAAACACTCCCATGGCTGGACTGCTGGTTGTCTGTATTTTTACATCAGACAGGGAGGAAATAACATGGCTTTAACCACTGGGGAGAAATTTCTCTGAGGCTTCTCCAAACTTGCACAGCAAGCCAAGGACAGTACTGGAAGAAGCAGCTTTTCTGGCTTTAGTTGTAAGCTCTGCTCCTGCTCCTTTTTTCCTCACTTGCCGGTTAATCTCGGTTCCTAATCTTGCCTTTAATTGGCATTGCTGCTATTTCACTTGCCAGAGACTCTCATTGGGTTTATTCTTTATCATGTCAAAGTTTTTCCATGATCTAGAAGGACCTTCCATTGCTACCTTCTCAGCTGGCTTGCTGTTGACTCCTACAGATCATAGGATTGCAGAATAATTGATGCTGAAAGGAACCTCAGGCGCTTTCTGGTCCAAACTCAGCTCAAAGAAAGGCCAGAGCTGAGATCAGATTAAACTGCTCAGGGCTTTATCTGGTTTAGTCTTGAAAACTTCCCAGGAGGGAGACCGCACAAGTTGTTTGGGTAACCTGCTCCAATATCTGACTGTCCTCTTGGGGAAAAAGTTTTTCCTGATACCCTGGTTAACCTTTTGTGTTCAAACTTATGCCCAGTGTCTCTCATCGCCCCAGCATCACTGTGAAGAGCTTGGTCATCTTCTTGATGGCCTCCTCGTTGGTGCTGGCAGGCTGCTATAATGTCCACCTGAAGCCACCTCTTCTCCAGGCTGAACAAATCTAGCTCTTCAGCTTCCAACACAAATGATTCCTTTATTGACCTCATCTTCTTTATATATTTGAAAAAAGTTTTATTTACCTGGAGTTCTTATGTAGTCTTCATTTCACCCTTTCATTAGCTTTTCCTGTTTGCTTAGAGTAGATTTTTTTTGTTACAGCCATCATCCCATGTTACATGATTTCTCTGTCTTCCTTAGTACAGTACCTGCTAGCTTTAATGTTTTATATTATTATATTTGATTACTTTTTGTTAAATCTGAATTTCCTGCAGTTCATCTAGCAGGAACACAAAAACATTCAACTTTATTTTTTGTATCACTTTTTTCTTTTCTGAGTTATTTTTTAATATTGCTGTTGTCTATAGCGCTGATTATTGGCAGTCCCATACCTATATGAGGAAACCTCATATAGGCAAATACACAACATTCCATTTTATTTTTAATCCTGCTCCTCCCTCCTGTTTGGGGAATACAGGAGCAATGAAGCAACCCAGGACATGGGCCCCAGTGAGAACCTTGTCACACAGTGCAGCACTGCAATCCATTTAACATACATATGACATCTCAGTTAGCAAAAGTCATGGCTGTTGTACTCTCTGTCCAATGCCTTCCTGACAGGAAAGCCCTCTGAAGAGGAAAGCATCATTTCATCCACTCTGCAAGCATCTGAGAAAGACAAGACTGAATAACATATCCAGGTGTTGGGAGACTGGAATAGCAGATTTAATGCTCTGTCTCGTTTGGGGCTTGCACAGTGTCCCTGAATCCATGGGATACATCCCATAACACAAAATCTTAGGTAACATGAAATAAAGTACCCAAATGTACTTGCCAGAATGGAGCAACTGGAGAAGCAGATGCCTGGTGTCATTGCCTGATTGTAGATGTCCAGAAGGGCTGGTGGGCATTTTTGAAAGCGTGGGAGCAGTCTTGTTTCTTTGAATTGTATATGGGATTTTCAAGCATATGGTACAACGTTCTTCCTAGGAAAGAATCAGAGACAGATTTGCCCTTGGGATTGTTTGTTGCTTGGTGTTTTTTTAAAGAAATCTCTGGTATGTTTTTCACTTCCTTAGCTCTTGCACTTGGGTTATTTAGGATCTCAGTTCTGTGTTATGCTTATTTCAGTCAAGACTTTGTTCTTAGAAGTTCTGGTTGCAGGGCAGAAGGTTGGTCCTTTGCTTCAGCACAGAAGATTTCCTTATCTGAGTATTTCAAAACATGATAAATCCCCCTGTAATTAAAATGGAGTATTTTACTGAATACCTGTGAATTAGTAGGTCTTAAAAAAAAAATCAGGATAATTTTGTAAAAAGTCTTAAAAAGCAGTAACTAGTCATAAATCAGAGACACAATTGTAGCCAGTTCTTTCTCCTGCTTTAATCAGAAACCCATCCTGCTCCTGGATCTCTAGTTTCATTCTTTCTCTCTTTCAGGGAAGGGTCTTTTTTGCCCCCCAGTGTAGTTTTTGCCAGGGAAGAAGAGTGATTAAAAAAAATACACAGCAACTATAAGTATTGTCAACTGTTAGTCTATTCTGCTTCTTTAAACTTTTTGCAAATAGGTACATGCTTCAATATGTACAATATGCACATATAATATTTACCGAGATACAGTTTTCTAAGAGCAGGCTGATGACATTAACCTCAGCTCCATACCCCTGTAGACAAGTACTTGGCATGATTTCTAGATGTGTCAAGTATCAGTAGCTCCTTCTTCACTGCTTGGAAGAGCTTATTGCCTTTTTAAAGAATTGTAATTGGTGCCTTTACCCACATGGTCTGTCCTAACTAGGGAAGAAAGCGAGGGTTCAAGGAACTGCTTGAGGCTCTCCTTGAAATCTCATAACAAAACAGGAGATGGCACGTCACCAGAACAGCATCCTCTGACCTAGACATCTATTTTGTGTTTAGGGATTGCTCATACATGCCTTTTTCATTTCATAAGGGAAGGCATTAATAATTCCTGGCTGGGGGACAAGCATTTCTGTCTCCAGCTCTTTTACCACCCGTGAAGATCACAGAATGAAGCCACAACTGAAGGACACTGTCTGACATTCAAACAGTGGAGATTTTTGTTTGTGGCTCAGCAGCAGTCAAGGGGCAACTGTGAGAAGATGCCCAAGCCTGGCACTTCTCATGCCTGTCCCCAATGGGACTCTGGCTGCCTCACTGTGCATTGCTTGCAATTCAGTCTGGGTGGCCAAAGGAGGTGACAAAAACAACCTTGTAGGTGCCGGTGTCCCCTGAGGGCTGGGGACAGCACGTGCTGGTGATCCTGCTGGATCCAGCAGAGTGCCTGCTCCGTGGGCCACACTCAGTCTCCCAGGCTGGGGGCCTCTCCAGCAGCACGGGGTAGGGCAGGACAGGTGGCCCCTTCCTCACCCCAGCTGCAGGCATTGCGCTTCCAAGCTCGTGCTCATGTCAGACATGCGAGTAGCCCAAGTCCTGCCTCTAACCAGGGGTACTGGCTTAGGCTGGGATGGGGTCTCTGATTTTGCATTGAACAATGCCAATGAATTTTGGTGGATTTCCAGGCAGAGTTACCCTGTCTCCCCCAGCCTACACTGGGCATGGGCATCCCCTGCACATACACAGCATTCATGATCATGCACGGATCAAAACTCCAAACCCACCCTTATCTTACCACTATAAATGCTGACCCAGCAGCCCTTTGTCCAAAGCCTTGGGGTGACCAGCCATGTGCATTGTGTCTACCAAAAATGTCATTTCATCCTGTATTCCTTTATCTTAGAACCCTGAATTCACTTATGAAGAATCATTGTGATTGCCAACTCATTAAATATTGCTTTAATTTCTGAAGCAGAAAAGAAAGAGTGAATAGTGAGCTTGAAATGATTCACTGAAATTTCCAATGTGAAGCAGAAATCCCAATTTGCCCATGTGCAAAGAAAATGTTTTGTTGTTCATGGATATGAAGTAGACATACTGCTCACCAGAATAATAGGAAAATCACCAGACAACTCTTCTGAGTTTGTTTGGCAACCTTTCTAGCCTGTCAAAAGCTAGTGAAGACATTTCAAAACAAAAAAAAATTACCAAATATTATAAGCTAAGAATGGGTATGAAAATTAAAAGACAGCATCAGGATGAATTTCTTGGCATAAGAAAAAATTAAAATTAATTCAGCCCATACAATGTGATGACTTAGACTGATATGACAGGGCAATACAAACTCCCACCATTCACAATTTGTTTCATATATATACATAGCAGTGACATCACTTCTTTTCCCTTGGTCTATGCTCTATTCATGAGATTGTATGTGTCATTTTGGCTTACATAAAAATATTTTGTTGTAACAGAAACACAAACCTGCTGGGTTGCCTGTGGTTCCCTCTGTGAAATTTTAGATCATTAGTTTCAGTGTTTTAGAGCTTCAGGCACTGCTTTGCAGTGATGGTCTTAGCAAGCTGTGCTGCCCATTGCAATTAAAACATGTAAGACTGCTTTAAAAATGTAGTATTTGTGAGAAATGAAGCAGTCATTCAAATCTATTGGGAAAATTTTCTAACACAGCTACAGTATCTTCTCATCTGCTCTCTGCTTCCATTATTGATTGTAATGGAGAAGATGTATTCCATGGAAATTACTTACACTGGATGACTATAATTTCATAAGGGAAAGTGACAGAATAAATGAAAATTAGTTTTATATGATTTTGTTTTGTAATTTGAGATAGATCGTCAACTAGTGTAAAATGGCAAGTTTTGCTGAGATCAAGAGACGTAAAGAAATTTACTTTGGCTTAGCAGCTCTCAGAACTCAATCAGAAATCTAATACTTCTGAGCAAATTTCTGAGTGAAAACTGAAATTTTCTGTTGATCAGATTTATTCAGCTATCTTTAAAAATAATTTTTTCAAGATCAGTTAGTTTTTGTAGAAGAAATCCCTTCCTTACTGAAGCTGATGAAGAAAAAGACATCTTGCTGTTTTCACTGAAGCATATGCAAAATTAGTGCCTTCAGATGCTGCTAGCAAAAATGAAGGGAATAGAGGGAGAAAAACAGGCAGTGGCTACATTACAGTTCTCAAGACAGAAAATTACTGTGCTTCACTCAATATTTGCTCTTGCATAACATGGAGGTGTCCTGGTCTCATCCACACTCAACACTTCATGCCCACAGAATATAAAGGGGACTTAAATAGTCCCAAAAGTTAGGGGCTTACATTGTGGCAGTACATCATGAAAGCAAAGGACTACAGCTGCTGAGGATATGGTGTTTTTAAGAGAAGAACAGATAAGTAGTCAAAAAGATATGAAGGAATAATGCATCCAAGTGTGACTGCTGCATGCTTGGAGATGAGAGTGAAAGGCAAAAAGCAATGGAGAGGAATTCATCAGTCAAATCTGTCTTCATTCAGCACCAGTGCATGAAGCCACTTCAAGGTCATGCAAGTGCTCATACAAAATACTGTTACACAATCTCCTCAAGATGGGATGAATTTTAATATTTTAGAAGAGTTTATGCACTTTGGGAAGAAAAAAATTGCTAATATGTACTAAACTGCTTTTTGGTGTCCTGATCTCTAGAATTGTACAATAATTTTTCTAATGTGGCCTTGCAGATGGACTTGACCATAAATCTATGCATGGGATGTGCAAGGATGTCATATAAACCTTTCAGCCTGGGAAGTTATGGTTATTTTACTAAGGGGAACTGCAGCTGCTGGTATCTGTGAGTCAAACAAACCTCTGCCTTATTATCATATTGCTATTTAAAAATATGGAACAAATATCTGTCTTCAAATAATAACAGAAAAGTTGATTGTTCTGCATCTTGGGGGCATGAGTTTCTGAGGTCAGTAGGGACAGGAAAAAAGTATTGAAATAAAATGAAAATGTTGGAGGTTTGTGGGTATCTCTGAAAAATAATTGAGCTTCAGTTTAATTTCAGTGGGGCCTGGGGATCTGGAAAATATTCTTGATCTACCAGACATTTGCAGAGTTAGTGCTCTTTAAAAACAGAAATGTTTTCATATGATTTCTAATTATATTCTTTTCTAATGAATGGAGACAATTTCAGATGATTTGTAGCAGGAGATAGACAGAAATGTTGAAAAATCAGATGGGAACAATGTGCGCTGATGACTTTCCGTGAATCTCTGTAGGATGATTATTATTGCCTTTTACCAGACATAGAGAGAGGAAAGTGCATCAGCGAATTGGTAAAAGGTCATTCTACATTTCTTTCTCATTTCCCTAAGAACACAAAGGTTAATCTTTATTTAAGTCCTTTCTCTCTGAAGGAGATCCATTAGCAAGTCAAGGATCAAGCTATCATGATAGACATTCTCAGAGCAGTCCCAGAGTGATGTTTTCCTTCCTCTCCATCCATGGTCTGTAAGGAGCTGGCTCTTCTCCCACACATAAAGCCTTGTAGAGCCCAGCACTAGTCCACATGGTCATTCCTATGCAGAGTAATTTTCCCATCTTTCCTTCCAGCACCTTGTATGACAAGTCTTACTGATATTGAGGTATTAATGTTTTAAGCTGGCTCTGTGCTTAAGTACAGGAGGCCATCAGATACATATGACAGCTACTTTAGCCTCCTGCTCTGAGCAGGACTATCTTACTCCAGATTTCTCAGAGCCTCGTCCAGGCTGGTTTTGAATACTTCCAAAGATGGAGGTGGCACTGTCTCTCCTGGGCCCTGATCCCTAAGGGAAATCTACCTTTCTTGTGCTAGTTTGAAGATTCCCTTGCTGGAACCTGTGATCTTTGCCTTATCCTTTTGCTGTGACCCCAAGCAGAAGAGTACTAGGACCATCCTGGGGCTGCAGTCTGACAGGGCTGGCATAAGCACAGGAGGCAGTACTCTGCACATCTCCTTCTCCTTTCAAAGGAAGGTGTCAGAAGACCTCCATTGACGAGAGCCACTGCTTTAGGCATCCTCCTCCTGCTCCTCATTACAGATTGGCTCAAACAATGAGGCAAGACTTCGAAGTAAGCGTAAGAAAGACTACTGCTCTAGGAGTCAAAAGTGTAGCAATTTTCACTTAGACCTCCTTTAGCAAAGCAATATTCACATCCAGTTCTTCCACCTTGTCACATTCTCACCATCAGTAGTGCTCTGCAGCATCAAGGTTCATGGGATAGGTCCACCTGTCAGGAAAGAATTTTCTCTTGTATTTGAACTGGTTCAGTGTTTAATTTCATTGCTATTCCCTTCTTACCACCTCCATTTTTGCCTCCAGCTTGTGCCTTGAGAGAGGAAAGGACAAATGACTCTTCTGCCTTCTCTAAAGACTTTGCAGCCCAGAAGGGAGCTATCCCTAGCATTCTCTCTCCAGCTGCCCTGAATCAGGGGCTCAGCAGTAGCTCTACAACCATCTCTGATAGCAGTGCTGCACAAATGGGATCTTCCAAGAGGGCAGAGCCAACATCTGGAGGCTAGAAACTGTATCAGCCATCCTAAGCTATCTGGTTCCTATTCCTGAACTGGAATTTTCAGGTAAATAACTCCGATCATTGCAATTTCTTCTCCTAGGAGAATGTTACCAAGACTTTTATTGTTTTTATTGACCTGCCTTGTTTTCCTGTAGCCCTGCAGCTCTGCAATATTCTCCCTGAAATAAGGGGACTCATAATTCACAGTGTTTATTTGACAGCCTTTGTGTGGTCAGGGAAAGGGAAAACAATGCTGGGGAGGCATATTTTCCCTGTTCCAGTTGCTGTGATCCCAGTATGTTTTGTCTCTTTTGCCTGAGCTAATGGGGTCATGGAGTAGGCACAAACTGAAAATGTCCTGTGGTTGTAATGTTCAGCTCTTCAGAAGGTTTGCTGAGCCTGACTCACAAACAAGTTTAACAATCAAGCCAGGGTGAATATTTTGTCAATGCAACATTTTTAGAATAATAAATAGACCAGTAATTTATTTAAAAGATGCTCTCATTTCATAAATATTTTCATAAAAGCTTGGGGAAGCCTAATTATATGACAATCTTTCACCCCATTGTGGAGGAGCAGAACTAAAACTAGCTTCACTTTCCCTGCTCAGCAGCCCTGTGGTTTCTGATCATACCTCTAATTGTTCAGAAGCTCTGCTTTAAATGATTGTTAAATGATTCAGGAATCATATTTATGTGGAGCAATTGTTCCACTGATCTTCACAAAAACCCATGATGGGAAAACCATTCTTTTTATAAAGGACGGTTCTTAAATCTGTTGTATTTCTTCCTTTCACCAAATGTGCATCTTCTCTAATACAGCTTTGGGCCATTTTTAATTTTTCTTTATAGAAACCATGCTAATTACAGCTTGATTAGGTAAGTAGTTAGTGAACTAGCGAGTTGCCTGCAAAGCTGTTAGAAAAGGTTTCAGCAACTGAAGCTCATGGGAATATGCAGCTTAAACTTCTCAGAATGAGAGCAGGCATCCAATCAATATTTAAGCCTATTTCACAACCTTTTCTCCCTGTGATTTTAACTTGCTGCTCAGCTAACCAAAAGCCTGTGATATGACACCTTCTATTTTAGCATCTCTTTTTTTTGCAAAGATTGAGAGGGGAATTCTTAATACTGAAAATCATTAGAAGTAGTTCACCTCACAATTTCTTTGTTAGACTACAAACAGAATTATAGATGGATCCAGGAACATGGAGTCTGAATACTTCATATTGACAAGAGGTCAGACTCCACTCTAAGGTATACCAATGCAAATCAGAAGAATTTTTTTTCCCCAAATCCAGTGCAGTTACTTTAGTTTTAGCTGGTATAACTTTTAAGATTATTTTCAAGAAGGAAGGTCTTACAAAGAAAGAATGATACATATATAAATTGCTATTCTTATCAATTTGCACTTTTGTTTTTCACTGAATAATCCTTTGCTGGTAAAGTTCAGGGCTCAGACAGACATTTGTTAGCTCCACAAAGGGAAACTCTAAAATACAGTGAAGACTCCCTATAATTTTCTTTAATCTCAAGCCGAGTTACTACCAGCATGACCCTGAAAGTAGTATTACTTCCTGAATACACAGCCTTGATGAACAATAAATTTTTCTTTCATGACAGGTTTATTGTTTTGTTGAAGAATTGCTTGAGAGGTATTTCTTTGTATATAGTGAAGGTGTAATTGGGCTACAGCAGCGTATTCCTTTAATATGTTAGGCAATAATTTCATGTCACCTTTTTGTATACAGGGATTTCATTCTGTTAAACTGATTGATTACTTTATCAGGATTCATTTGCTGGCATTTGTATAAAGCAGTGTCTTACTGAAGGGAGAAGTATAAAACTTCAGTCCTTTGCCAAGAGGGCAGGATCAGTGTGAGAGAAGATGACAGCAAAGCAGTGCATGCTGCATGGGGAGGTCTGCAGGGCATTTGGACCAAAAAGTTGTTCAGTCTCTCTTTCCATCCAAGACAGACACAATTAAATCCACCATTTGCCTTCCCTGTCAGACGTTTATGTAAATTGTTCTTAACAGTCCATGTCATCTCTTGTGGCCTGAATCTGCAGATACACAAACTTCTCTCTATACCTCTTTCCACTGCCATTGGGGAAGCCCAAAGAGGCAAAGATGTACTTTTGAAAATTGCACCCCATCATGATTGAGCAGTGCTTCACCATCCATGAAAAAGAAATTGTCCCTAAGTTCTGAAAAATATTTATCATTGGTTTCTCAAAAACATCTGCTGCTGTTCTGACAATCATCTAAATTGGACTGTGCTGAGGAAAAGCTGACCTTCTCCTTTCTCCAGTGAGGTCTCCTATTGGAATTCGATAAATAAAATCAGTCAAAACCTCTTTAAATTTCCTCTTAGAATATTTCCCTCGACAGAAGCCAAAGTGAGGAATATTAGGCTAAATTCTCTCTTGACATAAATCCATTGAACCTAAATTAATCTACCTCTTGGAACAACCTGATTGTGGCATCAGGTGAAGTATCCTTTTAGCACAGCACCCAGGACCTAAGCTAAGTTATATCAGCAGAGAATTTGTTTTGCTATTGCTGCAGTCAGAGAACTCTGATTTTAGTATCACACCAAAATGTTGCTTGCAATACTTCATTATGAAATTTCAGCAATAAAACTTACTTGTGTTTCCTTATAATTTTAGTTTACAAAATTGATCCAGACAGAAAACAAGAAGATTTTCTTTTAGAGCCAACAAGGATGTTCCTGTGAAGTTTTGAAGAAAATCTATTAAGCTATGTTTGAATCTCACTTCATTAAACATTTAGGCTGACTCACTGTTCTGATATTTGTTATAATAGCTTTTGTGTCTTGCTGAAAAACTTGTTGCACTGTTGCTGTGTCAGAATTTCCAGAGAGCTACAATGTTTTGGAAATCAGAGTGATAGTTATGTGTGAAGAAGCAGTCATAAATGAAAACACTGAAGTAATTATATCTGCTTGAATATTTTTGCCTAAAGTTATTTTGAGGAGTCCAAAGCACGGCCTGCAATAGTGAGGGTTCCCAGCCATTATCAAATCGAAATTCCCCTGGATGAAGCAGGACAGGCTCTCACCTCTGTATGTCTGTCCCGTCTCTATATTTCTCTGTGTAAGGTCTTCCTATTGAGGTGCAGTTCTCATGCACATTAGTCACCCTGAGCAGTCTGCACAAAGTTGATCCTGACCTGCACCGTGCCATCTCTTGCCAGCAGGCTTCACTGCTAATCTACCATGAAGGATGCTTCATTTGCCACCAGGTGGGTTGCACAGAGGGGTTGTGTTGTCCCACTTTTCTTGCTGCTGTCCAGAAAATTGCAATCATGCTTTAAAACGGACAAGTGGAAAAAGGCAGCCTCGCATGCCGTGCACACATTCTGCCTCATTTAGCACCTACATAGAAAAAAAAAAAAAAAAAAAGTTAATAGAGCTGCCAAACCAATTACATTAGATTAAATTAGATTAGTGAGCCAAAAAATTAAGACATCATGGCAGACAGGTCTAGGAATGCTGTGGCAAAAGGAAGCATGGGATACCCAGCTCTAGAAAAAAATGAATTTACTCAGTAAGCTACCATTGTAATAAAAATATTTTTAAAATGTCAAATGGAACTAAAATATTTTAGACATATGGCGTATTAGCCAAAATTTTAAACATTTGCCTTGAGCTCCATAAATGTAAAACTGATGGAACGTGTTTAGCAAGCAATACAGATTATCTTTATCTGCATTAAACTGCACGTTCATTGTAATGCAGGCCAGTTATAAATGCAATACAGACCACATCTCTCTAATCTCATCTAATGATGACATCTATGCTTTTCTCTCACTTTGAAAAGTATTACATAGAAAAGTCTTGGGGTAATGTTTCTGTTGACTGAAAATATGAATATTGAACATTAGTGCTCAATACTCCCCCAACACCCAAACCAATCAATGCTTTGATTATTCTAATTAAGGTACTGGACTGGGTGTCAGAAGGAACATTCACTACATTTACTATCAATAATCTTGGAAAATCTCTGCTATTCTCTGGGTTTAGGTCCTGCACCAGATTGCAGAAGTAAAGTAGAAGAAGCCTCCTCTGTCAATCCCTATCTGGTTTATACAGATGAACTGGGAGTTGTGCTCTTGGACGCTTCTGACAATGACTGTAGAAAACATGCACGCAGTGGGTGTTCTCAGATAAGATAGCCAGCCCTCCCAGAATGTGCAACACCTCCAGGGGTTTCAGAAATATCCTCCAATTGTCTGAATAAGAAACAAGGAGAGGGAAAACCAAGCTGCCTATTGTTATGAATAAATTTGTGAAGAAAAGACTCAACCTTTTCTGTAGAACAAGAGTTACAATTTTTCTAAAAATTGTATTATTTTAAAAGTGCCAACCAAATAAATTTTCTGGACTTGGAAAGTAGATGTCTTGATAATCCTTACTTTAATTGACCATGAAAATTTCTCAGCAAAGCAACTGGGGTCTTTACAAACTGTATGTTTGAGTTGATATTTTGGGCAGGTTAGGATTCCTGCATCCTATTATTTAAACTTTCAGCCAGACACACAGGTCTATTAGGTGGAAAACGACAGGGGCTGGTAAGTCAAAGGGGAAAAATTGTGTCTGCTGTGATACCAGTTAGAAAGGGAGGGAACTGGCTGCAGAGAAGGGAGAGGGTCTGAGTCACCTGTGGTTAAACAGTAGTTGCAGTATATCAAAATCATCTGTGGGTGCTGCAGTAATAATTGAGGAAGGCCTTTGAGAAAAACATAGTAATAATTGATGGTCTGGGTCAGAAATACCGTAAGTCTTTTTTAAAATCAGGCAGCATCAGCAAGCTGGTGACATGATGCGGCAGTGATGGATTAACCCTTTGTTTGACTGGTGACTGAATACAATTCCTCCTCAATCTGTTTGCCCAGGGACAAGAAGTAGAAATCTTGTCCCACTGGCATAGCTATGCTGGGGGTACAAGCTCTGAGCAGGCACAGCACAGCCCCAGATGGAGCTGCTGGGGGGTTTGGGACCCTTTGTGCCTGTTCCAGCACAGCTATCCTCCTCCTCTTCCTCGTCGTCCTCCTTCTCCTCCTCTTCCTCGTCCTCCTCCTCCTTCGCTCTGCTCTCCTCTACAGTGTAAATACAGGCGCTTTTCTCTACTGTCAGGACTGCCAAAGGGAAGTTTTGGATTTTGTTGCCAGTTTCCCTTTATCTTCTGGGCTTGCTAGGAGAGATCAGAGGAGGAGCTTTTCCTTCTCATTTATCTCACACCATAACTCTCAACACCATATGGGGGGTGAGCCTGCTCCAAAGAGCATATGCAGGTACACTGTTCTGGCACACATACGAGCTTCATATGAGATGGCTTGATTCAACACGACTTCCAACCCAGA
>VYXD01004356.1:1257142-1283109 GCA_013397195.1 Hylia prasina | reverse complement strand
TGTTCAACAGTATCAAAAGTGACATTTTTCTACATTTGTATGTAGTTCAGACAAGGACAACCCAAAAAGTAAGTGCAAAGCAAGCTGACAGTTACTGGCTTAGGTTACCTTTAAGGGAGCGGGAGGGAAAGGATACAGATATGGGTAGTGGAGGGAAATGGGAATCTCCAGAGTCTGTTTGTCAGATTAAACTGTTGTCTTCCTCTCTAAGTCAAGTATCCCCAGGAGCTGAGCCTGGGTTTGCTTCTTCAAGTGAGCTCCGTGAATCATGACAACTCTGGACACATAGGACACATCTGGTGGCACATTGAGAGGGAGTGGCCAGCTGAGGAAAGTCACTAGCGATGGTCACATGCAATACTAAAGGATAGCTCATAGTCTTATGAACTTTTTCTTCAGTCTTTTCTCCCCTACTTCTCCTTCTCATGTAATTTTTCAGGCATTTGGGCCAAAGCAGACATGGAAAGTGCCCAAACAACATTCAGGAGCTTTGACTGTGCAGGAAGAGGCTACTACCCAGAGGAACTTAGTAGCCCTGCTAACCATGATTTAAAATTTAATTTTTTACCATGATATTAAATTGGATTAATTAATTGGATTTCTTCTGTCTCTAATCACGAATTTGTATCCTGAGATTGCAAAGCAGGTGCAAAGGCGCATAAATGTTGTTTGCTGGTAAGGGCATGGCATAAGACGAGTGGCACAAAAGGGCAATAAACTCCTGAGTTTACATGGCACTTGAACCTCCTGCACAGGTAGATATTTATTTACCTCTTGAGCATAAATCTCTCTACTGAATTTCAGAATCTCCCTGACATAGGAATACTGAGCCTAAGGCATATTACTATCTTAATATGGAGCTTCTGCAAGAAGTATTTCTGCGTGAATTGGACTTGTTACTCCAGATGATTATAGCTTCTTTTCCAAAGAGCACAACTGCAGTAGAGAAACCCATATAATTTAGAAAGAGACCACTAGAAGCCAGTTCTGTGAACGGAATGAGTTTTATGTGACAATACTAAATTCGGGTGTGACAGATATACTGAAGGAAAAGTGTTTTAAAATAATACATGTGCCTCAGAAGTTGTGGCTATCTGCCCATCCTTTCCGGCTCGCACTAACTTACCCAGATGTATGTCTGCCTCTTTGCTTGGAAAATACTTTCTAACTCCCCTGCCTTTACGACCGACTGGCCCACGTCCAAAGTCTTGGTAGTATCATATTTCTGTCTGCATGTCTCAGTGTTCACAGCAAAAGTAATCATGGCAACTAGGGTCGGCTAAGTACCTTGGTGTCTGGACGGATGGATGGATGGAGGGATGGATGGATGGATGGATGGATGGATGGATGGATGGATGGATGGATGGAATAACACTGCTGGAGATAGTTTCTCTGTGTTAACACTAAAATCCATAAGAAGGTGGGGTCAAATCATCCTTATTTCTTATTATGAGACAATGCTAATGGACGTTATGTCCTATACAGAGAGGAGGCAGGGGCTGATTTTAACCCTTTTCTGATCAAGTTGTGTGCAGAGCAGCTGGTATGTGATATTGGGTAACAGGGCAGATGGCACTTACTATACCCAATGGCTGCTGTCCAACAAACACATTTTTCCATTAAATACAGAAAGAGCAACATCTTTTTTGTGAACATGGACCTTGTTTTAATGGTGTTTTTATTGCCTCATAACTGTGAGGCAACTATATCTCAGGTGGTTCCTTGGCCTTACCCTTGAGATATTTCAGAGGTTAAAGCAAGCCCATGATGCAGAACACCACTTGCTGTGGCTTTGTTACGCTTGCAGCATGGACAAAACATGCTCTGCATGCCCAGGAGCTTGTAGACTGACCTCGAAATCTGAGATGACAGTAGCAGAGAGATGATTTTTCTTCTTAAAACACAGTTGCCATTTTTTTATAATACTTAACCAGAAACATAGGGGTTTAGGGTTTTTCACTTGTTGACTGCCATAAGCAGCTCCCAGGACAAGAGTAAATTTATAAATGGATTTCTCTAATCACACATGAGGAAATCTGTGGCCTCACGAGGCTCTGGGATTGTTGTGGATGCATACCATTTTTATTTGTTTCTGTTCAGATTTTAAAATGTGCAGTGGTACAATGGCAGCTCTGGCTCATTATGAAATAGCGCATCTTCAAACAGGTTCACCTTCCACCTTACCAGAATTCCTTGATCCTAATTCTTCTTTAAAAACAGAGAACATTTTTAGAGGGTAATAAATCAGGAAATATATGTTTTGCTGCTATTTTTAATGTGAAGATAGTGTGTGTGAAGATGGTAAAGCACCTAGATTGGGCCAAAATGTGAAAATTGAAATAAACAAGATAAATGAACTCAGATCAGAGAGAGATGAAGTCTAGCAGTGATCGCTTTGAAAATATTGGTCTTATGTCCTTGAAGGTAAAGGTGTCTCTGTTCTCACAACAGAAAAGCCAAGATGAAAGGGCCTGCCTGTATTTACAGGGATGGTGCTGGATTTCTGCACCAAAAACTAAAAGAAAACCCCAACCCTAAAGTAAAAAAAAAAAAAATCTGCTTACTTGTTATGATAGAAATGACACTATGGCAAGAAAAACTAGGATAGGGATGGTACTGCTATAGTAAAAAGTCCAGTTAATAAAGAACACACTATACCTGTAAAACAGATACTTCTCTTCGTAAGAGAAAAGCTTATTATAGAAGCCCCCTCTTCAGAAGGTGTGGGGATTTTTGGACTCTGACTGTATAATGAAATAATTTATTGAGATGCATCACAGTATCTTATTTATATCATAGTACATCACTCCATTTCTTGCTTGGGTCTTTGGAGTTTTTGACATATCAGCCTTGATATGCATAGTTTTATTGCTTCTTTTGTTATGTCAGTGGTCATGAATTCCTAACTCCTTTGAACTAGGATTTTTAAAAGAGTGAGTGGAAGAAAGTGTTCTCAGTAAACATCTGTTAAGATTGTGAGACACAAGAAAGGAAACTTTGCTGTCACAGTAGCCTTCTTTGTTCAGTGTAATCTAACTAGTCATCTCCTGTACTTGGAGCTATCTTGTCAGCTAGGTATTGTTTCTCTTCTGCTGAGCAAAATCAGACTGACTTTTGTGTTACTAATTCCCTGAAGAAACCAGAACTGCTACACTTCTGAACCATTTCTCAAAGTATTACCATCTTATATCACATTCTGTGCTGGATTGGGGGTTTCCATTTCTTATCTGGCTTCTCAGTGTACAGCCCCTGCACCCCCTTTGTACCTCCCTCCACATGTTGTGGACACCATAAAGATTTTCTCTCCATGCACAACATATAAAACAAAGGCTTTTTTTTTCCTCAGTGGCCTGTCCCCAGCTCCCAACCAGCATTTGCCTGGAGGAAAGCCAGCTGTGTCTGAAATCACTGAGAGAAGAACAGTGCTATCAGAAGACTGCCAAATAATGCAAGAGGGAGCCGAAAGAGATGCTCTGAGATAGTATTTCTCAGCCCAAGTTTTCAGCTGTATTTTCTTTTGGATCAGCCTGCAAACCAGGGAAGGTTCAATCAGATTTCAGGACACAGAACCATATTTCTGAGGCTTTTTTCCTCCCTACCTTATTATAGTGTAGTCTCCAGGTGGCCCTTCTTGACTGGTCAAGATAGGACAGAGATCAGCATTACGTGCTCTGCAGGTTGCTTCAGAAGTGAGGCAGATTGCTCACAGCCTCCTTTTACCAGTCCTTTCTGGTAAAACTGTTAATGCTCTTCATAAGCAAACTGTGGCAGCGTGTGAACTATTAACCTTAATCCCTTTGACATTCTCCCTTCCATGTTTTAATTATATTTACAACTTTCAAGGAGGTTCTTGGCCTTTCTCTTTTTATCCTGGGCTTTTCTCAGTGGACCCCAGCTTTACTTCACCTTCTCCTGTACACACTTAATGTGTTCAATTTACCTTTTTTGTGGCCACAAGTTTTGGCTTGTATGAAGTGAAATATAGGAACATAAGCATATTTCTATATTCCTATTTCCAGAGCTTATTTACTAGAGACTTTCCGAACCCTTTACATGAAATCACAATAAATCAGATTAAAAAAAGGGGGAAAAGTCTAATTGATGCTGTCCAATAGAAAAGGCTTTTTCACAGTTGGCAACTTGGTTCTCCCTTGGTTTCTGGAACCTGCTCCCTGCAGCGTGGCTTCATGTGATAGTTGCTGTAGTCCCAAGTAGAGCCATGTATATTGCATATTGGTATATATTGTTGTCTTGGTTTAGGAAATCTGTCTTGGTTTAGGAGACAGGTATCTGCTAAGGAAAGCCGGAGTTTCCTTAGAATGGAGAATGTGGAACCCTCTCCCTCTGAATTATTATAATTTTGCAATTAAGGGTTTTCAGGCAAAGATATAGGAATAACAGTTCTTTTACTAGGAATGTTAGAAATACCAATGTGATAGTACAAAAAAACAAGTAAACAACAAACAAACAAGAAACCCAGAAAACCCTGACAGAGTCAGGGACACAACCTGACACCCTGTTGGTCAGGGTGTTTGGAAGCAGTCCTCCTGGAGAAACAGACAGAACAGAAACAACAACTNTTTGCTTCCATAACCCAAGACCATTGTGTATTCTTTCGTGTAAGTGCTGGGCTCAATATAAAACAAATCTGCTTTAGACTGTAGAGAAGTAGCTCACAGCACAGTTTTGAAAAGAGAAGATCAGCAGCTCTATGGAGCTGATGGTCTTTGTCAGCAGGCAGTGATTCACAGCTACCAGAGCAGTTTTCTGTCACTGCAGAGGAAAAAGTCCCATCCATACCAGTGTGGCAGCTCAGCTGTCATTCTAGTTCTCAGAGATCAAAATCCAAAGCAGCTCAATCCAACTTGAGTCATTCTGTGGCTGTAAGAGTGCAGTTGGTTGTGCCGCTGCTGGTGCTTTTGGTACTGCTTTCTCTGTGACTGACCCTGTAAAAGTAATGGGCCCCTGGAAACTCAGAGCCCCATATGGCAACTTCATGTGATTGTCCTGGGTACTCAAAAGCATCACAAAAGATAGTATATGGCTTTTTGCCGTAATTATTTCTTTCACAGAACCCAAACCAGACCATGCCTGTGTCTCCATAACACATTTTTCCTTCCCTTTCTGTAACTATAGGGTGTCCGCTGTCTGTCATTACTGGAAAGTCTAGACACCTCTCAATGCATTACATAATGTCACTGATGTGGGGAAGCAGAGTGAATGCAATTTAATGAGGAGGGGTTAAAGTCCAGCATGAAGAAAACTGAAAAAAGAGAGACAAACTCATTTCCAACCAAATGTCCAACTTAGTTTCTTACTCTGGTGAGATCTTTGTTGGTGATTAATGAAAGATTCTGAAATGATCAACAGCTGGATAAAATGACAAATGGTCAGACCAAAAGCTTATGCAGTTTGGTACTCTTGTGTGTGTATGGAAGAGTGAAAATGTTTGTATATTGAAGGCTAAGAATGAGATAAACATATGTGATACTGGGAGCAGCTTTCAATCGTTTTAAGCTCAGAGGCCTTCTGTACCAGAAATGATTGTTACTTCCTCTCCCATTAACGCGTTGGGTTTCCTGTGAAACCATGCAACAAAATTGCATCCACAAACCCCTTTGGCAAAGCACAATCCCTTATCGGCTGATCTCCTTTACTCACCTCTTTGGCAGCTCCTTCAAAGGCCTATCATAGATTTCTAAGGCAGGATTTATACTTATAATAGCTGCACTGACTTCCAAAAATACATCATATGTATTCAGGTGTCCCCTGTTCCTATTTTCACTACAATTCCTAATTTGTATGTTAGTTGTGTCAGCTTTAGACATCAGTATCTCCCTTGATCTCCTGTACAGAAAGAAACATTGCAGTTTTTCAGTTCCAAAGTGGTTTTAAGGGAGAAGCTAAGATTTCACAGCAGACTATTCAAGAAATTCAGATTTTTAATTTGCATAGGTTCATCTTGATAGTATTTGAATGCCTTCCACTGATGCCTTAAGTGATCATGATTAGTATCTATCATGTGATGTCACCCCTGCACTGGAGTGAACTGTGTTCTCTGGAATGTTTTATTTTGGTACAGCTTTATCAGTTTTGGTTTTGTCTTGGAAAAATGCACGTTATTCTGTATTTATTTTAGAGAAGGCAAGGTTAGAGAGGCAAAATAAATATTCTGTATTTATTTTAAAGAGACAAGTTTAGGTTGAGGGAGCTCATTCCACAGTTGCAGGCTGACCAGTTCTGCTTCCATAGATAAGCTTTGTCCTAGTTTTAGAAAGGTTCAGTTGCAGCAGAAGAGCAAAGTTACCGAGTGCAGGTTTTATTGAGGGCTTTAAGGAGTATTTAAGATACTTTGGGCTCAAGATGAGAATTATTTGAATGACTGATCACATTGTGAACTCCATTTTTGTTGTGTTTGAAAAGACAACACAAGATCTGAAGGAAAAATCTGATTTCTCGTTGTCGGCTCTACTATATGAAGTGCTGTGTGAATCTCTGGTGGACAACCTTATGCTTTCCACCAGATATATCACAGTAGTGATAAAGTAGTAAACAGCTTAAGTCAGTCACAGATAGGCATGAAACACATTCCAGCCAACTGCAGAATCCATGTGGAAGTCCTTATGCAACAAGATAGTATTGACAAAGAATGACTACTCCACGAGCAAAGACCAAGAGGACCATCCCAGGGCAGATAGGTTTAGGTTCCAAACTTCTCAGTCTTGTGACAAACCAGATTCTCTCCTCACATGGACTCTGTCTGTGGTTTCAAGTTCACACAACATGAATAGGCTAAGAAATTAATGCTGAGAAGAAGTTCAGCATAGGGAGCTTTCTCATTAATATTAATCTGTGTTCTGGTGTGTCATGGGATGCCTGAACAACTGCATTCCTGGTGTTAAGGAACTGACTTTATGTTCATGCTAGAACTCTCTGGGATGCTCTGAGCAGCCACCAAAAGGGCTGTTTCAAAATAGTGTGAAGTCTTTTTATACTGAAGAGGTTGATACTGATGGTTTCTAGCCCTGCTAGTTCAGGTGCCTCTGCTGTGGTTATTTACAATGCTCTCAGGCTGAAGCTGAGAATGTGGTATGAAGTAGGGCATCTCAGCTTGCTGGTGCACTCATAGATTTTTTCAGGCATGCATCCAGTGTTAAACTCAGACTCTTAATTTCCTTTGGGCTATGATTTCATGTGTCTCAGTTTATTCATAGGTACCCAAAAGGTTTTAAAGTCTCATACAATCCAGAAACTTCCTAATGGCCCAGACAGCTCCATAAAGCAAGTAAGCTTTGGTAAAGTAATAGCAACCATAATAGCTGCAGACTACTTCCTGGAGATTTATGCCCTCCCTTCATGGCACAGAGACAGGCAGAGGTGGCTGGGTTACCCCTGCTGTGGGACGCACCCAGGGACAGCCCACATCAGGCCCTTTTGCAACCTACAGAGCTCCTCCAAAGTATTGCTCTTTACTCCCACTTGAGCCAGGGGCTGTGCAGTTTAATATGAGGTGAGAGAGATAAACCAGGTTTTAGTTCCTTCCAGTCACTGGAAGAGTGCAGCCACTGTTGTGCTACTGACAGTGTTGCCCCAGGCTCCTTGGCCTGGTTACAGCTTGGGTAGCTGCAATCTGCCTACTTTCAGTCTCCCCAGAGCTTCTGTTGGCAGCATTATTCTTTTTCCACTTCTTGACCTAATTTAGTTGGGTTATCTTGCTGTGCACTGTTAAATGCTACCATGGTCCATATCAGAGGTGGCTACATGTCAGGTTTGGGTGAAGCAATCTCTCATTAGGGGAGCCTTGTCTTCCAGGCTTTGCTCCTGTGAATAATCCAGAGGCGTGTAATTAGGCTTCCAGAGGTCCAGTGGTACTACTGGGTAATGCACTCAGAAGAATAACATGACTCAAGTGGCCTAGAGTTTTATGCACATCTACACAAAATCCTTGCAGGGAATGTGAAGTCTTTGTTTAAATTTGCTGTTTCAAGCCAATTAGAAAATAAACATAACATTGGGGGGAAAAAAGTGAGAAAACTGAAGGGATTTATCTTGCTTGCTCTGAAACCATTAAAAGCATGAGGCTTTGAATATTCCTGTATACTGAACAATAATACCCACAGCCTTTCAGCTCAGTTTGGGTTCAGTGGAAGCCAGAATTAAAAATGCAGCCCACTGGGCTTGTGTGTAAATGAAATAAAACCAGCAGAGTAAAGATTCGACAGTTTTTAGGAGTTTTGCACAGATCTACAATTTACAAAGATGCTGATAAAGAACTTGGAGAAAATATTTTTTAAATAAAGGCAAAATACTTGTATGTCTCTTTTACTAGTAGACATCCAGTTTTCTTCCCTCCTCAAGTCTCTGGGCTAAGCAGCTCATTAGTGTTCCATGGTGAGAGGTGCCCATCTGAAGGCAAGGCAGAGAAGGTGAATTACCCCTGGGGCTACCTTTTGCTCTGCTCTGACTGGGGAGCAGGCTTTTATTCATCAATTGACAGGGCGGAGTGCAGGCGCCCTGTCTAAGTAAATAATGGGAAAGACATAAATTTTCTGCATGTGATGTAAAATATAACCTTTATCTTTCATTCTTGAGCAACAAGGCACAGGAGCTGAGAGTTTCATCCAACAGGAACTTTATACAATACATATGCACATATTTAAAAATTGCACAAGTTTTAGGGAAGTTATACATGCATTTGTTTTCAGATGCAGTCAACATCTACACTGACAAGAGATTTTTAGGTTTTGATATATGGCTCTGATGGCTGCCTTTGTAGGGAGAAATGCATCCTTAAACACTGCACTGTCAAAGTAATATCCACAAATCGTTCAGCACCCATCCTGGCAAATAGTAAATATTTTATACCTTACTGAAAAATAATATTTCTTCTTCTCAAGTATGGCTTGTGTTCCCTTTGGGCAACTCTCAGAATAGCCTTATGGGATTAAAAACAACTAATAGTTCCCTTTATGCTTTTAAAGCTTTTGTCACATGGGCCCCCCAAAGCACTTCCACGGCAGCAATCCTAGTCACTTACTCTGCAAAACAAATATGCACTAAGGGGAGCATAGGGAAAGAAAAACTTCTTTCCTCTGTTCCAGCATGAAGATGTCACCTATGCTGTGTGCAGGACTGTCACTAGCACGGATGGTCTCTCTGCAGGGGTGGCATGGAGGAACAGCCTGCACTAGAAAAATGTTTCAAAACACTGTACAAAGAAAATGAATGGTGTGCCTGGGGCAGGCTGCTAGGCTTAGAGGAAAGGCTATGAATAAAGGTGTCATATATCCTTCTGGTTTTTAATCTACACTATTGTTATTTCCCACAAACTGATCCATCTTTTTATTTCTATATTTGCAGCCGGATTGAAATTACTTGGTTTAATGATAATTTTTGCTTTAGGAACGAATGTGCCTTGCATTATTTCAGACAAGGCTGACATCAAGCAGGATTGTTGGAGGAGCATTCTGGCTAGCCCACAGGCACCTCTGCCTTCTCTACTTCCAGGTTGCAGGTTGTTGATGATGCTGGCCCAAGCTTCATTTGCCATGGTTATGGTTGTGAGAAGCATCAGTGTGTCATTATGTCCCTGGAAGCTGGACATTATAAAGGGAAGAATGGAAATAATAATAATAATAATAATAATAATAATAATAATAATAATAATAATAACAACATGGCTTCCAGAACATTCTGACAATGGTCTAACATTCTGTCCTTGAGCTATTCTTCCAAACAAAATTTCCAGTATGTATTCTTCCCTTTCAAATGTCTAATGGAGTGTTGAGCCAGCAAGACAGCTGGGAAGTTCGAGTTTCTGGCTGCACAATGGCAGCAGTGTCTGTGCTGTCAAAATTAACTCTCCATTTTTTCCTGCTCATGCTGAAAAAGATCTTTCTAACATTTGAAAAATATACTGTGTGCTCAGAGATCCTATGTTCCTTTGCCGGTTTAGTTCAAACAAAGCTGATTAAAAAATGCAATTCTAGTGTCATTCAAATAACCAGTGATACCTCAAACACTGGAATCACAAAGGTCTATTTTAAATACATGATTTCATGGTGTGTGGAAGGATAAGAACAGCAGATCAGTGCTTGGCTAATGAGGTGATGGGCACTGCATAAAACCTGAAAAGAAGCATCAGCCCAGCTCTATAGATATTTCCAGACTAGACTGACACAATACCCGCTGATAGTGGCACTTGTCCAGTAAATCCACATCTGGATTGCACTTATCCAAGAAATTTCATCATGGTCTATGGGGTTTTGCAGCTGAAAGGGAGAACAGGATCTCACCCATTTTTATTACACACCTAATTTCTGCCGAACGGTGGATTCTATGATTTATTTTTCAGCCAATACATAGAACTGCATCAAAACATCAGACATGTGAATTGGTACTTTTTGACCTGTGCTGCTAGACAAAGAAGGTTTATATAGATCTGTAATATCCATTTTGACCTCTCTGCCTTTGATGGTAATAGCACATGTTCAGCATGAGCTCAGTTTTTAATATATAAGTGACCCCCTTGGGGATCTGTTCTAAAGAAACTTGGGCTTCTAAATGATGGAAAGAAATGTTTTTCTCCTTAAGGGAGAAAGAGAAGCAAGTTAGAAGGAGTAGTCTGCTCCTTGGATATGGAAAGCAAATGTAGATACAAGATGCCATTTATCATTATTTGATATATAGCAAAATACAGTCATTTCACTTAGCAGCAGGTTTTAAGAAGATTAAACATGCTAGGAAAATTGTTTTAGAATAACAGTGTAACAGGATATTGTAAATTATTTTGCAGTAGGCTGTCATGCTATGTCACCATAATTCTTCAATATTTAATTAAAACCCACAGCAAATTAATATTCAGGTCCTGTCAAGAAAACTAATTGGATACAGGGACCAGCTGCTGGAGAAGTTGGGATGTCAGCTTCAGATGGTAATGTGAATGGTTCACACTGGCTTGTGGGTACATGTTTAAAACACTGATCACAGAATCACAGAATTATAGAAACATGGATATAATGGTTTTGGTTGGGAGGGGCATTAAAATCATCTAGTTGCAATCCCCTTGCCCTGAACAGGAACACCCTCCACTAGACTAGGTTACTCAATGCTCCATCCAGTTTGGATTGTACATTTAAAGGGATGGAGCATCCACAAATTCTCTGGGGAACCATGTGTCAGTACCTCATAGTGAAGATCACCATGGACTTATGGACAAGACTGGTTTTGTTTTTAACAAAGTCTTAGCATTTTAGGAAGAAAGATTTGTCTTTAATGATAAAATATGATCCAAATATGACAAAATATGAACTAAATCCTATTTAGTTTAGAGACTGGAGGTTTTTTTAAAGCAGATCTCATATGATGCTCTGTGATAGCATGTTCTCTTCTGGAAAAGGTGACAGCCGCTAGTGTCCATGGTTTTAGGCACCTCTGCTTCTGCATACCCAATAGACCCTCAGTTTCTTCCTCCGTCTCTGAGATGAAGCTCTTTCAAGGTAAGGATGGATATTTCAAATCATTAGTCCCCTTTTTAGCACTGTAATCCTTGCACTGGTCTGAGCCACCACTCAGTCAGGCTACATAATTATGGTGGAGTGAGTATGGGAGCTGTAGTACCCATTGGAATGGGGCCAGCCACACTGACCAGGTTTCATGCTAAATAATGAAAGCCCTGACATTAAATACATCACAATGAATCACACTCCAATTCAAGATGATATTTTATAGCTCTGCAGTCTTAGAGCTGTGTATGTTTTTTCAAAAATAAGTTTTAAATTACTAGGACTTTCTATAGCTCATGCGTACACTCACAAGTACAAGGTATTGCAAGATATCTGTATTTCAGTGTTAATCAGAACCTAGAGCACTGTTTGCAAATTGCTCAGGAACAGGGAAAAAAAACCTATGAAAACTGGCATAAATGGGATTTATAAATATTGTGTTATATGGACTATGTAATTCTTCTACTCTTGTAGTACTATACAATACCACAAAGATACTCTTTTTTCTAGTAAATTGTTGTGATTTTTTTTCCATCATTGAGTTATATTGAAGTGCTGAACTCCAACACTTTTGTTGCTATCCAGCAATTAAGATGAAAGCACTGTCCTTTCTGAGAATGTCATTCATTCATGTAATATGGAGACCTGACACAGTTTTGCTCTTTTACTCAGCAGTTGTTTGCAAAACAGAAGAAAGGAACTCTATTTCATTGCCTTAAAAATAAAGTGGAAAAAAAGAAACAAACAAAGCAAAAAGGCAGTAAATGTTTAGCTTACAAAGAAATGAGAAATGGGGTTTGCAGGGATCCAATGTCATGCTATGTGGAAGCTAGTATAGCAAATTCAGAGTAAATGCAAATGTATTATGTTAGGCAAATTAGAGATGGTTGAATTAATCTTAAGTAAGTGACCAACACTGTGCTGCTTCTGTCTGGGTTCTCCACTTGATGCTGATTTCTGGTTATGCTCTTGTTGCTATTTAAACAGATTCTTCTATGGGTTAATCCTGTGAGTACCTGAACTCACCAGATATCAAGAATTCTCTTAACATAGTGATGAAATGCCAGTCCCAAGTGTGTCCCAAGGAGTCCTTGCCCTGGGACCTGCTCCCAGCTCCTTTAAGATTTTCAAGGACCTCAGCCTAGGCTTTGATGGCCTGAATCCACCCTCAGGGAGCTCTACATGTCCTGCTGAGCCTTGTACTCAAGTTTCAAGGTTCTGGTCTCACCAAAACTCATGGTCCTCACCCAGTGGCTGGGAGTCAAAAACACCCATGCAATGAAAGAGTTCCAGGTGGGCAGAAACCACATGATTTGCCTGAGTGGGAGCTCTTTATCACCCTCATCTAGAGAGTGATGCTGGGTAAGCTTCAACACCAAGTGGATGACACACTCAGTCCTGCTTTTATCCTTTTTTCTGTCTTGGTAGTGCTTGGACAGAGTCTCTGTGCAGTGGCACAACTGCCATGGAGACAGGGAGAGCAGCTGTCCTTGTACCCTGTGTTGCACAATAAGCATCCATTAGACAGACAATAAGAGTCCTCTGAACTTCTATCCCATACTAAATTCATCAGAGAAGACCAACTTCTTTCTAGGTTTTGGGACAACATCAGGTAGTAAACACCTCCTCTTGTAAAGCTTGTTCTGCCATAGAGAGCAGTGGTACTCTGCATCATATTAGTGTATGTCTTCCACGTTCAATTCCTGCTAATTAAATGAATTATTTAGCTGTGCCATGCTCACAGGCTCATGCCAACACAGTAATGGAATTCTGTACTGGCTACGGGTATAGCCAGATGTTCACAATTTTTCTCCCTCTTTCTGCACAGATTTTATGTAAATTGCAGGAAGAACAGCACTGCCATCACCACCTTCTCCATTAATATATCCTGTAACAGGCTCCATGCCTGTACAACTCAGCCCACAAGGGACAAGCTGCTGGGTGCAATCCCTACTCTTTGTGAGCTAAGGATGCTCAGTTGTGGGAAGGTAAGGGCCACTGGGGCCATTTCTTCACTTGCCTGCTCCTGCTGGTGTAAATAACATGTAACCACCGATGGCACATCACTGAAGTGTTGTCAGGAGAGAACCAGGCTCGGCAAACTCAGGAAGAATTAGATAAACAAAAAGTTAAAGGGTGATCAGAAGGTGATGACAGAAGCACAGTAGGAAATCCAGAGCTGTGGGGTGTGACAGTTTTGCAGAAACTTTTTTCCTTTTTTTTTCCTAGGGACTGTTTTTCCAGTGTTGGCATGATTTTACTGAGTACCTATAGAGAGGAGCTGGCCTCACTCTCTCCCTGTTTTCCTCTATTCAGTCCCCTCTTCAGAGGATTTACTTGTGATTTACACTTGCAGAAGTGAGAAGAGATTCAAGCTGTGCTCATGCAATTATACCAAACCGTGGAGAGAGGCCAGCAGAACTGAATTTGGTGGATTTTGGGGCTAAGGCTATTTTTGCACAGCTGTGCTCCCTGCTCAGCCATTCAACCCACTCCATAGTGAGACAAAGCAGATGCAGCCGTTCTGAAGTCCAAGCAGTTTCAGTTCAGGGCTGCTTTTCAACTCACAATAACATCCATGCTGCAAAAGTATTTAAATATGAGCTTTACTTTTATCAAGTTCATTGCAGTAGCTAAGCTTAAGCATGTGCTTAAATGTTTTTCTGAAGTGGGTCCTTGGTTTGATAGCATTTTATACATGATATCAAAGTTAATAAGCATCAATCCCACTACTCAAGAGTCTGAGCATTACCCATTTACAGAGATCTAGAAATGTCATTTTTAATTCAAGTCTTTCAAGGGAAGGATAATTGTCTGATTTTGCACTGCTGCATGGGAGAAAACAAAAGTGGATTTTGTGTTTGTGTGCACTGTGCTTTTTGGGTTTATGTCATTTTGCTTTATAAATTGTTTTGGGGCATTGAAATCTACCTGATGCTATAAAGTGCTTCCTATAAAGCAAAGTCTTGCACCTTGCCACAGCTGTGGGATTTTGTGGAAGTGTTATGCTTGTTCCATCTGTGGTCTTGCTCACCCCAAGTGCCCAATAATTACATGCTAACTTCACATCCTGACACAGGGATGATGATGGATGATCTCTGGCCAGAGTGATCCCTGCTCTCTGGTCACTTGAGTTGCTTTGCCAACGAGGCTGCATTTGTGTTTACTCAGTTAATAGGGATCAGCATTACAAAATGCATGGCAGGGATTCAGTACACATTACCAGTTAATAGACATAATTAAGTGGAAGGAAAACTAGTTTCTGATGTCACAAAATGTCTCTTGTGATAAAGCATTTGGAATGTAATGGTTAACATTTCATTTAGCACTGACAAAGATTTGTGCACTGGTTAATATGTATTGTTTGTGAAATCATAATTACATAATAATTGCTAGCAGATACATTCCAATCATATTGAGCGAAGACTTCCTCTCCATTTTTCTTGTCTTTCCAGTCTTACTAATTCTCCAAACATGCCATCAGACATCTGGTGCCAGGATTTGAGTATCTGTTTTTCTGTCTCTACATCTAGACTCCTGAAAAGATAGCCAAATCTTTCTTGTTTTGTTTTGTGGTTTGTTTTCTTTTTCACAGAAACCTAAACACTGTGATCAGCAGGAGTTGAAGACTGACTGATATTTCAAATTGGGCAACTTAACTATGCTATAGCACATATGTTTGTAGCATATCAATAGACAAGCACCAGGAAAGGACACTCAGAGCACATAGGATAATTTTTAGGTTTAGTAGGACCACTAAAACTTTGGGTTGTTCATGGTACAGACTTTTTTGGCACTTAGTGACACTCCTCTTTGTTGCCATTAAGAATCTTGGCTATGAGCTGGGCAGACAGCTAGCAAACACTGTTCACCTGGTTGTTGACCATCCATATTCTGATTTGACAAGTGTTCATCAATATGTATTTCATTTTGAAAAAAATAAGACTCAACTGAGACAGTATTTTACCTTGTTTTTCCCAGTAACTCTTCATATCAGTTTCAACTAAAAAGATATGTTTAACTCACAGATATATTTGCTTTTCCAGCAGGAAAAACCTTGAGAATAAAAAGAAAACAGGAATACATTGGGGGACATAAACAGTAGTTTTCTCTCTATATAGAAATAAATAACATCTAAAAATCTTTTTGCCTCCTACTTTAGTAGACTAAAATCCTAAAAGCTTCTTGTATGTGCTGGCTGACTAAAAATAAAGAGCATTTATCACATTATCATTCATACAAAAACTGCCTGCACAGGCTATGTAGTCCCTGAGCTGTTGGAGGCAGGAAGGATGTTTCATGTCAGTAGCAGTTTATGTGGTTGAGTTCTTCCCTTGCTTTTTCTCAGAAATAGGATATTAGACAACACAGGCTTTCAGGCTGATGTGTTACAACCAACATTAACTTCTTAAGCTTGAAAATGCAAGTTGCTAGTCAAAATACTGGCGATTATTTTAGTACTGCTGATGGTTTTATAAATATTAATCAGAATAAACAAGAAAGAAGATACCAGAAAATAGAGCAGTTAAACTCAAGGCTTTGCAAGCTGCATGAGTTGTACTTTGCCTCTCATCCTGTGCAGTGGCAGGTTAGTGCTCTCCATGGATTTGTCTTAGAAGCCAAGCACGTGTTGCTGAAAGCACCTCTGTGAGTCTCCAGGCTGCTGACGCACATTAATTTGGCTAAGGAGGGACTATGGGGGCCTCTGGATGCAAAGAAGAAGATGATTTGTACTGCCATATAGAAAAGTAATCAAGAAGTAATTTTCTGGTGAGGAAGGATCCAGAGTATGGGCTTAGGAACTCTTTGGAAACCACCCTTTGTACAGCCCAGGCCAAGAGACCATGTGAGCTGGACTTTCTGATGTTACATCTGATTTCTTGAGGTATGGCTGGAGGATGTGGGGAGTTCTTGAGGTGATGCTGGCAGGGCTTTGCCTCAGATGGACCTGCAATTGTTCCCACTGGCATACTGAGAAAGCTGGCTTCTCCAAAATCACTTGGGTGGAAAGGTGGTCAGGGACAGGAACAATTTACAGAAAAGGAGTAAGAGATCCACCACACTCTGCTCTTTGTGCTGGTACTGTGTCCTGCTTCAGGGCAAGGTGGCACCATCACAAACCAGAGCAACACACTAGGTGCATCCAGCACATTAGCAATGAGTCTCAGACCACAAATGTCAGTTAGGTAGAAATAACCTGAGAAGCATCTGGAGGGAGATGTCAGGGGTGGTCAGGACTGCAGCACCACCCTGAAGCATCCAGTGTGGCTATCTGTAAGTTGTCCAACCTTTGCTGACACTACCTGATTATGAGGAACTTACAGAGATGTAAGAGATGAAAAG
This sequence comes from Hylia prasina, assembly GCA_013397195.1. Classification (NCBI taxonomy): domain Eukaryota; kingdom Metazoa; phylum Chordata; class Aves; order Passeriformes; family Sylviidae; genus Hylia; species Hylia prasina. The sequence goes on along the minus strand of VYXD01004356.1, from coordinate 1,266,262 downwards.
ATGGCCACCATGAAAAGCTAACTGTGTAAAACCTCTGTTCTTCTAATATTCACGTGAATTTTAAAGCATTGGATCTCCATTCATTTGAGAAGACTTCCCTGACTCTCTCTGGTAACTTAGTGCATCATCACTTCTCTTAATCTTTTTAGTCTGAATGCAGATCGTTATCATCACAAAAAATGGATGGACATAGAATCAGTTTTCTCTGCCTAGAATCCACAAAGGCTTCCTCCTCACTTGACATAGGAAAGTTATCCTGTAACACCAGCCCACACTGTCATGGTTAGGCCTGCCATACCTCAAGGAACATTAACCTAAATGTACTTCTTGAAATATGTGAGAGTGGCTATGGGGAAATCTCTGTTTCAGACAAATTTCCAGACAGGGTTAATGCCTTTATTTTCCTTTGTTCCAGCTTGGAAATTTTGCCAAACCTGGAGACTACTAACACTCCAGGGATGAGGAAGGTGATCATGGTGCAAAGTTGAAAAGTGAAAAGAAAAAATTAGGGTAAAAAACCCAAGAAGTAGGAAGGAAGCTACTGGTTGTGAGATCCAACCCATGCTGTGACTCATTATTATTACTTGCAACAGCAAATGTTGATGAAGTGCTGCAGAGTGCCAGTAATTAGTAGGCATGGCTCTCCAACTGCTGCAGCATGTGGTCAATGAGTTCCTGCCTCCAAGAGATGTTCTGCACTGTAAGAAGAGAGATTTATCTTACTGATAAACATAAAGAGAGACTGAAATACAGCCTATATGCCACATTAGGAATGAGATTTCTCCTACATCTACACATCTGCAAAATTATCTTGGGCTGGAGAGCTGGCGGAAGGTGAGGCTCAGCAACTAGGGTGCAAGTCAGAATATAAATCTTTCTGTTTTCTTCTCTTCAGACTCCCACCAATCTGTTCAGCAGTATCTGGGAAAAAGAAATCAAACCCACGCAACATGGAATGCTGTTGGGTGGCTTAGTGACAGTCAGTTATGCATATCCAACAGCATTGGCATTATGGCTGATGTCTTCCACAGTTTCCATGTCTGTGTTGTATAAAATTCTCTTAATTATATTTCTAGTAAAACTCTTTCTGCCACTTGTAGGCTATACGTATTTTACAAGCCTGGTAAATAGGGTTATGAGCAAAGAAACCCATGAAGTTCAAGAAAGAGGACAGAACATTGTTCTCAGTAATGGCAATTAACAGGAGTTGACATGGTGCCAGGTTAAGTGGGAGCAGCGATGGGGCTACACTCATCACTTGGAGGCTTGCATCCTGTGACACTTGGTGTGTAGGGACAGGGACCTAAATGCCCCTTTGTTCTTGGGTAGATCCCAATCCTCCTTCAGTGTTGACTGTGGCTTTGCACTGCGCACCTATCCTTTGGCACATTGTTTTTCCAGTTTTTCCAGTATAGTGGAAAATAGTTTTCCAGCTCAGCTTCAGGTTTCCAGCCTCTGAAGTGCTGAATGAAGTCCTTTAGGACTTCGTGAGGATGAAGAACATATTGGATGGTAAAGTCGAAGTTCTTCTAGTCATATACTGCTATGTCAAACACTTTCCTGGCAATCTTTCATTAAGCTAGAACTTAACATGAGTTTGTCATTTACTCCCACTTGTGCTAAAATACAGATCTAGGAATTAGCTCCTCTGTTCACTAGGTAGCTTCTTTCAACTTCTGTTCTAATTTTAGAAGATTGACTTACAACTGTGAGCTTTTAGGCTGTCAATATTCTCTACATTTAAGCAGTTCTGCCTTGCTCACACTTGCCCCTGATATTTTTATAGATAATGACCATATTCTCTCCCAACCTTCACTTTGATAAGCCAAAAAAGTCAACCTTTTCTAGTGTCCCCTCAAAAAATAAATGTTAAAATTCCAGAACATCCTATGAGGCCTGCTCTACTCCATTCCAGGTTGAATTCTTCTTTGTTACCACACAGGAGGAGAGCTGAGTATGGGACTCCAGGTGCGGCCTTAACAAAATCTTTCTCAGCTTAAGGCACTAAGTGTGCCCTGTGCATGCAGGAGCTACCCTGCCTGTACACTCTTTGGTGAGGATGTGGGACTATACGAATGTAATTGCCCTCCAGCTTTCAAATCTATAAACAATTCCACATTTGCCTCTAGTTCTGCTCTTAGGAGGGAAACCTCTTTTTTCTCCTACAGAAAGAACCAGAATCTGAATTAAGAACAGACTGACAAATATTTTAATAAAATACATTCTGATGTTTTGTTTGACACTGGGAAGGAGCAGCTTATAGATCAGAGAGCTTTTTACATATTCGTCTAGGCTTGGCTTCCTATGAGCCCATGCCTCTCCAAGCATGTGCTGCATGTGTGTGCATGTATGGATGTGTACGTGTTACTAATAAGTTTTCAACTCCTTGACTAATTTCAAACATATTTGACAATCTCGGTGGTAATGTATCCCTACAGATTTAATGAAAATCAGCAGCCAAGTGGAGGAAAGGGCTGTGCTGTCATCTCCACTGAAGGAAAGGTTGCAGACAAGCTTTGCCTAACCCTTTCTTAAACGCTAGGAAACCCTGTCAGGTTCCCAGACATGGGAGAGAATAATTTGGAGCTCACAGGTTGTTATATATTATATAGTCAAGCCAGGACACAAATCCATAGGAAGCCAGCTTGCATTAGTTCTGCTGCTCTTACCTATTTGCTGTATTTGCGTATTTTCCCTTGCTTAAAGAATTGGATATCTCTGAAAATGCATATCCACCCTTGTTTTTTTACGGTCTTGTAATACGTATGGAAATTGTGTATCTGCAGACATATATTAGAATACACCTAATGAATGAATTTCTCTTTCATTCACACCCACTCCCCTGCTGTATCTCTACTTCTGTGTATATTCCAGCTGTTTAGATGATCCATATTTATTTCTCAATCTATAGACTTTATTGACAACCTTACAGATAAGTATGTTGCCACCATCCATATCCTCTCTCTGCTCACCCCCAAATGTTGGACCTGTAGATAGAATTGCTGTGGCTGTTTACAGGATGAAAAAACAGTAACATGAATTGAAGGTAATAAGATTTCTATGGAAGGGGGTACAGCCATGGCACTGCACAGTTTATAGCTACCCCAGAGGTTCTGACTAGAACCAAGATTTGGCCCCAGCTCAAGTGATAGATCAAGAGTTATGCTGTTACCAATATGTGTCTGTTAACAAAGCATTGGTCCCAGTTATTTAGTCCAATAGTTCACTAACTGCAATACTGCATGTGGTGCTGGGAAACTGTTCCAAGGGCTTTTAAAGAGAAAATAACAGTCTGTCTTGGGTGCTCTGTGTTTTCACAATAAACAACCATAAATAAGATACTGCTAGTAGACTCCATTTTCTCTGATTACACAGCTACCTGCCTCTCTGTCTATCAGCCACACACTAAATATCCCTCTTTCCATGAAATATCTTACATTGTGCAAAATCAATACTCTGTCAGAGTACTTTGCTACCTGACTGGCAACACCAGCATGGCATCTCCCCTGGGGAGCCTAACTTTGTGTGGGAGAAAAAATTCATCCTGTCCTGGAGCTGGATTTAGAAGGGGTCTGAGAAGTCAGGTGCCATGGGGGACTTCAGCGCTTTTTTTGGCTCCAGCTGACTTCATTTAGTGTTCTGGATGTCTGCACCTGGCCCCTTTGGTTTACAATGCCCAGGGGCCTCCAACATCCCATGCCTCAGCAAACTTGGCCAGACCGCAGCCACAGCAGCAGCACAGTGAGCTTCTGCCAGCTCCCAGCTCAGCATTATCAGTGTTAAAATATTTACTGCATGTGCAATTCTCAACAGTTCTTAACTCTGGCAAATGAAAACCAATTTTAACCGGAACACTCCAAACACTTCTCTGCAACAAGGGCTATCTATCTGTCTGACAAATTCAGGATTGCTTCCCCCAGCTGTTTTGGCATTAAAGCTGTTAAAAGAAAATAAAAAATGAGTTGCAACAATTTTCTGCTTTATAGATGTTGAAAAAAACCCCATTCTCTTTGTATTAAAAGCTGGTGATATCTTCATGACAACAAATCAAATGAGATTTCAATTGCAGGAGCAAATAGAAAAAATTCTGCCTGATCAATAGACATTCAAAGTGTTATCAGAAATTAGCCAGAGGGAGCTGGGATGGAAATGGCTACTGATGTCAGCCACTATATGTAATGTCCTGTCTCAGAGCAGTCTGAACCCCTCAGGGCTGTGAATTGATCTAGATTTTAAGGCACAGAACCATAAATTCCTGTGGTCTCCCAAGTCACTCAGTGTGATGCCAGGCATGTCACTGAATCTTACTCCTTCTTACTGAGCACCCAGGCACTCACTCAACCCACAGCTGGGGCATCTGATGGGCTATTTGAGGGCCCCAGTCAGCCTAAGATCTGTAAAATTCAGCTTTGGTTTTGCTTCCAACTTAGTGTAGCTTCATTGCTGTATTTGCAGGTTCAATGTGAGTATGACCAAGCTGTGAAAACAGCAACCAAACAAAATGATACCCTAAGGTCTGATCAGCAGCTCTCTGGGATTTACTTCTTTCAGGCTATCATCCTCAATTTTAAATTGGAGCAGGGAGGACAGCATGGTCATTTTATTGATTGGATTAGAGAAAAATTGAGCTGGCTGATCTGTATGATGACATTATCGAGTTGTGTTTGCAGTTATGACAGAAACAAAGAGATTTTATTGGATTAGTGGAGCACAGGGAAAAAAGAGGAGAGAAAATGTAATGTAGAAGTGATCAGGTATTATGCTTGGTGCCTTTGTGCTCAGTCTCTCCAGCAAGGGCTCTCTTCTTCTTTGCTACCCCAGCTACCCAGCTCATTGCTTGGTTGGCTGCTGCTGCCTTTCCAAACACAACCAACCACGTACCAACCACGTATCCAAAGAGACAGGAATTAGCTGCAGTCCCTCATTAGTGGATGCTCACATTACACTTGCTCATCACCCAGATAAGAATATTTGCGACTTTAAAAAAAAACCACAACAAAACAAAAGCCAGGAGGTGAATATTTTCTTTTTGTGCAAGCCAGGTGTTTAAAAACTGTGGTGTTGCATGACACCTACTGACAAGCAAGGCATACCACAGTTCAGTGTGTAGGCAGCTGAGTTGTTTGGTTTATTTTTACTGGTGATTTATTTTTACATTTGTTAAAAGTATATAATTGAAAAGGAAGAAATTGATATTTTGTACCATGTGAATTCACATATTTTGTGAATATGTGACAGTGAGTGACCGACATACATACATATATGTGTGTCTATAAATGTACCCTACCCTATATTTTATGTACCTCTTTTGCATGTTTAGTTTATAGACTGGTGTTAAAACTACCGTGCTCAACAGCTTTGTTGATTCATTTTATTGGTGGCTGAGGAAGGATGTTCGTGCAAATGTTGTACTCAGCACAAGAGAGCAACCTACAGGTTATGGTTTTGAAATGATCATATATTTTATTTATATGGTGCCTGTCAGTCACAGAAGCCTCCTGTGAAATATTACTGAAATGAAACACAGCTAAGACTCCATATTAATATGACACAGTCTGACTCTCCACTGCCTTGCGTGCTGTGCCCTTAAACTGCTGAAATCAAACCATGTGGAGAAGAAAACTATACAGGTATGAAGTGGCCCTACAAAATAAGAACATTTTTCATTTGCTTTGCTCTGGTATGTTTTGTCCTACTAAATGATCAGGAAGAATTCAGAGCCATGACTGTGATGAGTTCCTATTGGGGTTTTATTCCCAGACCAAAATGTTCATTATCTTGTCAGCTCTCCTGTGGCACAAGTAAGAGGTCTGAGGGACAGATGACCAGGTGTCAGGTGAATATTCCACCAAAGGTCACCAGCCTCCCCTCCTTGCCACAGCCCAAATCAGGATTTCACCCACAGCTGTTTAAACAGGAAGAGTTCCTGCATCACAGCTCAACCCAGTTCAGCACTGATATGCCGACTGAAGACACAGAAGGAAATGGATCTTGTGAGGCTCATCAGCACAATTCAAACCTTAAATGAAACCAACAAGCAAACAAATGAGCTGTAATTTTATCAGGTGGAAATAGAAATCAAAGGAGCTATAAGTTTGCAGCAGCTGAGACTCCACTCTTTAAATAAGTTGCACAAAGCCACTGCTGCAACTGGAGTGTTTTTCACCTCAGAAGGCAGCAAGTGGGCCCCATGCCCAAGGAAAAGATCGACACTGTACATTTTTGGAGACATCATTTCCATGCTGAGAAATTGCCCATGTGCTAGACTTGTATGGATTTCAATGGGAAAGCTCACCATCAAACTACATGGCACCCAGCCCATGCAGAGCTTTGAAGAAGATGCTAGAGATAATGTCAAAATCGCCATGAAAATGGGACCAATGGCTAACAGTAAAGCCAAAATTGGTCCCATAATTCATTTAAAATGCTGTCAAAATAAGTCTATAGCTGAAAGAATCTCAACAAGCATCATTATCAGCTGCACTTTTCTTCTAAGAATGAAATACAATGGGAAAAATTTGTCTTTGTGGATAACCCAGTGCTTCAAGGTAAAAGGACTGCAAAAAATTGCTCCATTAGGATTTAGAAGTTGACACGTCAGGCTATAAAATTCCATACAAACCACACAGCTCTCAGTTAAAAAGCACAAAATCACACACAGTGATGGCATATTCATCCAAGCTCCCCAAACAGCTCTGTTTTCCCCAGTGCTGGACACATCTACGTATAATCCCCTACACCTTTCTGACTTTCACACAAATAGGTACATTGAACACATATGCTTCTTTAGCCTTGCTGAAAAACAGGAATTGCTGTTTTGCAATTGTTTTATTGCTGCTGCCCAGGAATACCCTAAATCTGAAGTTCTTGGAAATAAGCACACCAGCTTCCTGCTGGAGGATGAGACCCTGTAGCTACCCAAGATGAGAGAACAGGCCCAGGATACCCAGAGCAGTAACCAGGCTGTAGTAACTGGGAGTGTACCCACTGTTCCAGTGGGCACCCAACCCGCCTTTAAAGACACTGCTGATGTGATCAGTTCCTTACTTAAAGGATGCCAATGATGGAGCCTGTAGCATAAAATTTAACAAGAAAAATGTAAAGGCTGGTAAAAATTTGGCATTGGTGAGGTCTAATTGAACATGGCATAATCCTGTCAGATATTTCTTGTTCAGTCCCTGGAAGAGGTCAGAAAAAAAAACACCAAAAAGACTACTACAAAGAAGAGTTCTGCCTTGGCAAGGCATCCTGCTCTGCTGTGCTTCATCCTTACACTGGTAGGATCAGTTTCCTCAGGATATGTTCACCTACTTAATTTTAAGTTAAAAAAAAAAAAAAAGAAAAATAAAAAAGAGAAAAGAAAAAAAAAAAGAGAAGGTTTTAAAGCTCGGGGAAGAGTTATCAGCTTAAATATTATTTTTTTTAATTAAATGGTTATGTTTTTATACTGATTCTTTAAAGCTATTTGAATGCCCATGGGGGAATATGGTAGTGTTATGTTTACACCAGAGACACCAAGAACACAGCTCCCCTCTAATTTACTCAGTACAACTCCACGGACTTCAAACAGGTCCTAGAGGATGCAAAGGAGAGCAGAAGTTAACCCTGCAAATGTCTGTCTTGCTGGACTCAATTAGTTTATCTGCTGGTGCTCAGCTGCCACATGGTTTGGATTAGGAGGAGCATTCCCCTGGCCAGGGAGAGTTGCAGCAGTGGCATTCTTTGCACAGGGATGTGTTAGCTGGAGATGCTTGTCTTAGGACACAGGCCTAAAGGTATTTCAGTATGTGGTGATAGCTCTCTCCCCGAGGTAGTTTCACATATACATGGAGTTTGTGTGTGATAGTTAATTTAACTAACGTTTATTTACTGGCTCTCTGTCTTTTTGTGTTTGGAAAAGATGACTCATCTGTTACTTGATCCTGCCAATGTTTATTCTGCTAGTGGGCTCACTCTTTACTGAGCAATGAGAGTAATCCCACTCATATCAGGCCTATTAGCGAACATTCTTTCAGGGGATCAGGTCACAGGCTGGCTGTAAACAAAAATATCCTCCTCACCCCCATCTTGGGTAGAATTTCAAGGATGCTCATGTCATCATGGCCTGTTAAAAGGTCTCAAAAGCACCACATTAGCTATGTCCAGTTTTTCTAGGGATAACATTTTAAAGGGCACAACATGCAAGGAGGGATTTTGATGTCGCTCAGCTGAGCACACAACAGTGAAACTCTCACAGGGCTTTCTGCCTCATGCTCCGTGGTGTTCAGGTTCCTCCAGTGCCCAGAGGCACATAAATGGCTAAGACTGACTGGCCAGCAAAGCAGGGAGTTGTCTGAGGTCCAGAGAAAGAGAGAGAAAGCAGATGCATGCAGAAAAATAATCAAGGTTCCTGGGGCCAGGATGAGGGTGCAGCAGCAAACCCACTGCACCCCAGCCTTACATTTGGGGCACCTGATGAAGGCAGATTAAAGGCCTCTTCTTCCACCACTGCTGCTCCCTGCCAAAGGCTGTACATACTGCCCATGACGCTCTCTGTGCTGAGCAGCTATGGGGTGCCAGGGGACATCAAGGGAAACTGTAATTCAGTCATAGGTGCTTTTTGTTCTTGGAAACCTTTTGGGCTTGCTCCACCTCTGCATCACAGAATCACAGAATCATTAGGTTGGAAGAGACCTTCAAGATCATCGAGTCCAACCTATGCTCTAACACCTCAACTAGATCATGACACCAAGTGCCACATCCAGTCTTTTTTTAAACACATCCAGGGATGGTGACTCCACCACTTCCCCAGGCAGACCATTCCAGTACTTTATCACTCTTTCTGTGAAAAACTTTTTCCTAATATCCAACCTATATCTCCCTTGACGCAGCTTGAGACTGTGTCCTCTTGTTCTGTCAGTTGTTGCCTGGAGAAAGAGACCAACCCCCACCTGAGCAGAGCCACACTTCAGGAAGTTGTAGAGAGTGATAAGGTCACCTCTGAGTCTCCTTTTCTCCAGGCTAAACAACCCCAGCTCCCTCAGTGGTTCTTCATACAGCTTGTGCTCCAAGCCCCTCACAGCTTCGTTGCCCTCCTTTGGACACGCTCAAGCATCTCAATGTCCTTCCTAAACTGAGGGG
>VYXD01004356.1:1222683-1256967 GCA_013397195.1 Hylia prasina | reverse complement strand
GGGCTGCCAGCTTATCTAGGAGTATGCTGTGGGAGACAGTGTCAAAGGCCTTGCTGAAGTCCAAATAAACAATATCCACAGCCTTCCCTGCATCCACCAGGCAGGTCACCTGGTCATAAAAGGAGATCAGGTTGGTCAAACATGACCTACCCCTCCTGAACCCATGCTGGCTGGGTCTGATGTCCTGACCATCCTGTAAATTCTGTGTGATGGCACTTAATATAAACTGTTCCATTATCTTGCCAGGTAATGGTTTGGCTTGGAAGGGACCTCAAAGATTATCGTGCTCCAACCCCTCTGCCGTGGGCAGGGATGTCAACCACTATATCAGGCTGCTCAGGGCCCCATCCAGCCTGGCCTTGAACACGTCTTAGGCTGCCCAAGAACTTCTAGCCACAACCTGGGAGCAGGAATGGCCAGGGCCTCCCCAAGGAGGCAGTTTACATGTGGTTTCCTGCCTCTGCAAGCTTCCATGCTGGCTGACCTTTGTGACAGCATGCCTCTGTTTATGTTTAATGTACTGGACAGCTGCAATCTCTATATGACCACTCTTATTTTGTGCTCCACACCAGGGGGAACTAAAAAGTAGGTGTTTTGGTTGTTGTGGTGTCTCACTTGTAATCACAGGAGTCTGGCTCTTAATTGCCAACTACATGAATATCTCTGAAAACTTGCTGCCCTTGAGGATCCATCTGGGCCTTGGCTTTTTGATTACACATATTAAACACCAAAGGGCCAAAATAGATATTTAGTACTTGCAGATAACATCATCGAGTTTGTTGAAAAAGAGCTGAAAAAGTTTTAGTAAACACCAATGCTGTGCACTTTGATGCTTTCTAAACTTGAACTTGGCATAATGCATCTACCTAGGTATCCTTGCAAATGTTTGCTTCCCAGTGGAGTCAGATTTGGAATGAGTTTTGGTGTCTAAAACGATATCTAAGTCCACCCTGAGACCCTAAGTCCACCCAAGATCCCCCAGCTCAGGCACTAGGCGGCCTCCATTCTCCACAAGTCAGACTACTTCTGAGACATGGGGTGGCACAGCTAATGTCCCTGGAAGGACTGGCAAAGGACCAGCCATGCTCCTTGTAGTTGGAGCACTAGTCAACTGAGCACCATGGGGAGAGGAGAGGAGAGGAAAGAATGCAGAGCACCAAAACAAGCAAGAACTGAGAATAAGTTTCCAGTTGTTGCTGAGTGCAGCAGAGCAATGTCTTTCCTATTTCACAGATTCATGGATTCGTAGATTTGTAGATTAACAAAGTGGTTTAGGTTGGAAAGGAGATTAAATACCATCTAGATCCAACCTCCCTTCCATGGGCACGGACAATTTACACTAGATTTGGTCACATGGACAGTCTTTTTTGCTCCTTTCCAGAAGCAGGTTTGGAAAGAGGTTCCTCAGCGGTAGATGGTGCTGGTCTCCAACCCTCAGTCCACTCAGGCAGTCCCAGCTCTTGCCTCACTTTACCCACGGTATCTCCCACCCTCCAGTTTTTAATCACAGGCACTCTACTTGCCCCAGAGAAGCCACCTTTAACTGTGTGGCCCTTGTGCACAAAGCTACATGTTTTCCTTTCTTTCCTTACACCAGGATAGTACAGCACACAATATAATGGGATAATGTGCTAAAATGAGATGCCAGGGCTGTCTCTTCAGAGTGCTAGGCTGCCAAACATTACACCCACTGGATGTTAAATGAAGGCGATGACTAAGTGTTCACACAGTGGCTTGCTTTTGCTGAAGAGTTTGGCAGACTGACGTAAATTGAAAGCCTGCTGCGGGCAGATTTCCTCCTACTATTTTTGATTTCATGCAAATAAGAATTGCAGGACGCCAGGCAATTTCTACCTGTGACTGACATATTTAGTGTTGACAGTCCCACACTGTTTTTATATCTAGAAGTGTGGATTTAATGATACATGCAGGGCAGTTGCAGTTTGCAATATCTCATCACAGACCCATCTCCAGTTCCTCTCCCTCCCCTGTTCCCAGCAGGCTGAGTCCAGCCCCATGGCGAGGCTTACTTGGACACATGCACGTCTATAAAGTGTTGCAGTCTGCTGCCAAAGTCCCAAAGAAAACACAACAGTGCAATGTTTTCTGCTAACAAGCCTTTGTCCTGTGTTTTTCACTCCCTGGTTCTACTGGATAAAAGCTTCCTGTTAAAGGATTAAGGGGTAGCTTAGTTAAACAAAAATTTTCCATCTTCCAACTGATCCAGGCAAGGAAGTATCTACTACTCAAAAGCATTTAAGCTAAACTGCAAAAGTCTAGGAGGGAGGCTCAGCAGGTGCAGGGCTTCTGGGAAAGGAACAGAGACATCTGCTTTTGGGCTGATGGGGAGACACTAGGAACCAGCTGCACAGTGGAGTAGCAAGACCCACAGCAGTGGAAACTGAAATGTGTTGCAAGAGCCTGAAGCACCAGGTGCAAGTGTGGTTTCACTTTCTCAGCTCTGGGTTGCACCTGTGTGTCACAAAAACTGCTGGGCAGGGATGGCAGTGACACCCTGGGTATGAAGAGCCCAGCCACCTGCAGGCAGCACTGCTGCCCCCCAAGGCCAGGGGCCATGCCTGGAGACGGGCTGGCTAGAGATACCTTTGGAAAAGCTCACTAAGCTCACTCCTGGATAAATAATCTGTGAGCTCTTTTATGCTTGTCCCTCCCAGCCCAGAAATTTCCCTCTTTATATTTTAGCTTACTATTCAGCCACCATGAAATGTGGTGGTTTCACAGCATGTTTTCCCCACAGCGTGCAGTCATAAATAAAATCTCTAGGAGGACAGGAGACTAGGGAGTCAGGATGGTGACTGTCACCAGAATAGGTGACAGAGGTTAATGTTTTAATTTCCATCACTCTCTCATTCAGACCAGGACCTTCCACTGCAGCAACTGCCGTTTTGAAGGCATGCACCCTCTCCTTGCAGGTGTTCTGCAGCAGATGCCTGTCTTTCTCTACCATGTTTTAAATAAGGCTTAGGCTGTGCCTCCCTGCATACAGGCATTTGCAACAAGCTGTACACACAACTTGGGCAGTGGCATGATGTAGAATGCTGTGGAGTCCCTGGAGACCCTTGGGGTAATACCCAGGGTCTTGCCTTGGAAGGATCTATCACAGAGACTTCCCACCTAGACTGAAAGAGAAGACTTCCCCATGGTGCCTTGTGACACTCTGTAACTCTACCCCAGTCTCGTTCTCCCTGATGCTTAAATTCTCATGGTTTCTCCCTTCCTTGTTTATCCACTGATTGTGGGATCCCAGTGACTGGCCCCATCTTCCACTGGCCCTGCCTGCCCTTTGTGCTGGCCCTGTGACCCCAGGGCATTGGCTGCTGAACCCCATACTTAAGCCTGTGCACAGCACATGGCCTGGAATTTGTTCTGGATCTCCCTTCAGTGCCTGGAATAAAACCTTGCTGGAACTGATCTCATACAAAGGCCCTTCTTGCCTCTCTTTGCTGTGGTAGCCTCGTGGCATGTGATGTGTGAGCTTGATCACTTTGCCTGAATTCCTCCTGAGAGCTTTTCCACTGGAGATGCTTATTGGGATCTAGGCAGCAACTCCACACCTGAAAAGCACATTGCTACAGACTGCAGCACAAAATCCAGGAGCTTTCTGGAAAATTCAGGAGCAACTGAAAATCCATACATCTAGCATACAGTCTCAGTCTCCACCAGGGTCCCCATGGAGGACTAAATATACAATAATTTTTGATGGTTTTCCTTCTAGAGTGTTTGAACTGATGTGAGACTGTTTCCCACAGTGATGTTTTGGCTTGAGGAGCAGAAGGGAAGCTTCAAGATTTTCTGGGATAGTTATAACTAATGGATGGTGGACAGACCCAAACTTGGGGAATCTTGTCCATAATGCCTGTGGAAAAGTGTCTCTGAATGAACTATCCTTAGACAGTTATTTAGCAGTGCACATTTGTCTGTGGGAAGCTAGCTTGAAAGGGACCTGAGGGCCACAGTTCCTAGCAGTATGAGGCATCCTGGGTGCCTCAACTCTTACTCCATAATTCACACAGACTCCTGAGATATCTCATCCCTACAGGAGCAGAAAAACAGGTACCAAATCAGGCTGAAGGTGTCTTCATCAATGTGCCTCAGAAATTGCCTCAGCTCTAACCTTGTAGCTGGGACAATGTCCCATGATGCTGCATTCACACTATGTTCACAAGATCACCTTTTTCCTTGAGCATTCAAGTTCCACTAGGAGAGAACAAGTGGAACAAAAATGAGAAAACTCATGAGTTGAGATAAAGATAGATTCATAGCTGAGGGAAAGAAAAAAAAGCCCACATGGGATTACTCGCCCTGTCCCACAGGCAGACCAGCTAAGCAATGACCAACTTGGAAGCCAAAACTCCATTGTTCATTTCCTCTACCCATTTTGATTCCTGAGCACATCAATCACTATACAGTATGGAATATCCTTTGCCCAGTTTGGGTCAGCTGTGGCTCCCAGCTCCACTGGAAAGTTGAGTCTGACTTCACCAAATGTCAGCTGGTTCTAAGCACTGCAGTTCAGATAATGGACACAGGATTTCAGTGGTAACACTCAATGTGCAAAAGAGACACACAAAACAGCTAATGGTCAAACTACCTACACCCAGAGGTGGCAAAAATGTCTTTTTTACGGTTACATATTTCATAGGAGAGTTCTTTCCTCTATGGTTGAGCTGTTAAAACAGTGAGTCACGGCTTCAATACCGGGACCAAAGACCTCAGTAAGTGTTTGTGTTTATAGTCCAAATTCTATTTACCTTCTTCCTATCAGCAGTTGACATTAAAATGGGAAAAAGAAGTGGGTGGCCTGTCCCACGTACTAATAACTGCAATTAGGAAGCTTCATAAAAATATATCTGACATTCAAACAGAGCATCCAGTATTTTGTAGCTTTGCTACACTACTTAAGTGTGAGTGTTAATTTAACTAAAAAAGGTTGGACTGTCTTTTTATCACAAACATCCACTTTGTTTAGGACTCTATGGATTTCCAAGAGCTCATTAACCAAAAACTCTGCACTGAATCCATCATGTTCATTATTTCTTCTGATATACCAAGTTAAAGTTTCTTTGAGAAAACAGAACATAATTTGAGCGCATTGTGTGCACCCCACCAGTAAGAAAACAGTTTAATCTTACCACCATGTCTGACTATCTGTGCAGACTGTCTCTCTCTATTGATATTCAAAGCATTGACAGGAATCAGCCCAGCTTGCCTCAGCTATGCCCACTAGCTCATAAACTTCATTGTTTTGTATCTCTCCTAGATCCTGCTGCTTATTTTCCATGCTTATGCATCCACATATAAACAGTGTATTAATATTCTTCATTTTCTCTTGTTGAGCTACTCCAGTTTCAGTCTTATCTGTAAGGTGGAAGTACATGTCAGATTATTTGAGTTAGGTGAAAATTTCTCCTCTTTTCCTCACACTGAGTTTTATAGCTATCCAATAAACTTGCATGGTTTTGAAACTGTGGGTTTGGTACCCTGTTCTGGCAAAGTAACATTAACCACAAATTGCTTGTATCTAAAAATAATACATGATAATTTTGTTCTCTCTCAGAAACTGGAACACTGCATTCTCTAAAGGGAGATGAATGAATATGTGAAAACATTTTCACAACAGTTGCTTGTCTATAACAAGTCAATATGAAATCAAGATGGAATTTATACTTTATCTCTTCATAAACACTTATTGAGCTATGTTTCAAACATCATTCAGCATGAACCTTCTGGAGGCCCAAGAATGAAGTACTTGATCTTTCTTGAGCTTTCTATTCAGAAGGAGACAACACACTTGAATATACATCTTCTGGACAGAAAACACAGATTGCAACTCCTGCAGAATTTCTTTGTGGAGTGAGGAAATCATAATCATCTTTTATTTTGCTCTTAATTTCCTGAGAAACAACTGGAGATAGCAACACTTAAGTATTTCCTACAAAGAGTCTTACACCTTAATTAAATCTCCTGAGAGTCATCTCTCCCAGTCTGAAACAAGAGCCAGACATTTGCCAAATTACATCATTTCACCATGAGCAACTTCCCTAAGTCACACCCGTGTCGGCCATGTGACAAAAATTGTGGTCATGCCCTGATCATTTCTCTTCAAGATTACTAGAGCCTCCTCTTCATTTTCACCTTTTTCCTTTGCAACCTATTTCAAATGTCTCTGTAAATCATCTGCCTCAACAGCGGCACATCTGAATTCTTCCATCATCTTCCTTTGGCCTCCTGCATTAAATTTCAGCTACTTGTGCTTCCCTTCAAGGATCCCCAGAACACTGCCCTGACTTATAGCACCAACTGCAATATTTCCTGACCTCATTTCCACTCAGCCAGTACATCACATCTTGGTGATGCCTTTATTGTCTCCTCCATGCTCCAGACCATCCTCAAAATCTGAATTCTTCTCTTATGCAGTTTAGAAAGGAATGCACTTCTGTTTTCATACATCTGTTTTCAAAGCACATCTTCCTCTGCGGATATGTGCTCCTCCAGCCCTTCCTACTCCATTATGATAGTCAGACAAGGCCAAATATTGCCAAAACTATCACACTCTGGCCACTAATGAGCACCAGGCTTGTGTTTACAATTCACTAGCTAAAAGCCCCTGGTGGCAGCAGCATTTTTCAAGCCCTGTACAGTATCCACTACTTCTAAATGTCAATAACTGTTAAAACTAAGAGGCTTGGAATAAAATTCTACTTTTCTTCTTCTACAGATGGAGTCCCGTTACATTTTTAAAAGCAAAGTCCCTTCTGAGGTACAAAAAGATTCAAAGTGAAGATCAGGGTTTCCTGAGAACTCCTCTATCATTAACTGGCTGCTGAGGCTATGCCCAGGACACCCTTTTTCTCCAGCCATGAGGTTTTCTTTCATATTTGGTCCTAGTTGCCTTTCCTATTAAGAGAACTAGAAGACAAGAGACATTGCAGGCTCATGGTTCCAACAAGTGGTGGAGGATCTCACCTGAGTATTGGAGTGCCATTAAACCTAGTGGCTTAGCCATTGGAAAAGGATGTTTTTTCCAGTCATACAAAATGTAAGTAATGTGAGGCTGGGTTTGTGATTATATGTGTCCACCTGGGCTTAAAATCAAGACATTGTGTTTGTAATAAGAAGAGTTATACGACTCTGATTCTTATGCACCATTTAGAAGTGTATAAAGAGAGCATAAGAAATAGGTTGTGTTGTATATTTTCTACAATGGAGTATTATCTGGCAATTTTGCAAGATCTGGAGAGACGGTGTTGCAACCGTATTTCACACTTAAGCCAATAACTGCAAATTCACTGGCATCACAGAAGCAGTGTTGGACATGCAAATACTATCTCTCCTTTTTTCCTTTGGCCTTAGCTACTGTAGCTAAAGGGAGCATTTACTTGTTCTCTTTCTGAAATTTTGGGTTGACCCTGCCTGGATGCCAGGTACCCACCAAAGCCACTCCATCACTCCTCTCCTCAGGTGGACGGGGGAGAGCAAATATAACAAAAAGCTCATGGGTTGAGATAAGCATGGGGAGAGATCACTCACCAGTTCTTGTCATGGGCAAAACAGACTCACCTTGGGAAAATCAGTTTATTACCAATAAAAATCAGAGTAAAGTAATGATAAAAAAAATCTTAAATCACTTCCCCCTCACTCCTCTCTTCTCCCAGGCTCTGCTTTATATCTAAGTTCTCTCAATCTTCCCCCCAGCAGTAGAGGGGACAAGGAATGGGGACTGTGGTCAGTTCATCACACCTTGTCTCAGCTACTCCTTCCTCCTCATTGCGAGGACTCCTCACATTCCTGCCCTGCTCCAGCATGGGCGCCTTCCATAGGGTGCAGTCAGGAACACACTGCTCCAATGGGAGTCCCTTGCAGGGTCACAAGCTGCCTCACCACGTCCTGCTCCACAGGTTGCAGTGNCTCTTTCCAAGGGTCCACAGGTCCCTGCCAGGAGCCTGATCCAGCTCACTACAGAGTCCGAGTTTCCTTTGGAAACCCACCTGGTCCAGGCACTGGGTCCTCCAGGGGCTGGAGGTGGATCTCTGCTCCATCATGGACCTCCATGGGCTTGGGGGCACAGCTGCCTCACCACGTCCTGCTCTGCAGGTTGCACCAAAATCTCTGCTAAGCACCTGGAGCACCTCCACCTCCTGCCCCTCCTTCCTCACTGACCTTGGGGACTGCAGCATTGTTTCTCTCACATTTTCTCGCTCCTCCAAGCAGTTTGTTCTTCTTGAATATATTATCCCTGAGGTGCTACCACAGGCTGATGGTCTCAGCCTTGGTCAGCAGCAGGTCTGTCTTGGAGCCAGCAGGCATTGGCTCTGTCAGACATGAGGGAAGCTTCCAGCAGCTTCTCACAGAAGCCACCCCTGTATCCACCCACTACTGAAACTCTGCCACAAAACCCCAACACAGCAGTATTTTCTACTTTTCCCTTTTCTGGATCAGCTATTTGATTCAGAAACTGTATCTTCCAACAAATATAAATTATACACGTAGTCTATGTCATCTCTGTTTTCATGAAATACATGTTTGCTTTCTCTCTCTGCAGTGAGGCTTCTGTTTGCAAAAAAAGAGGCTTGCATATGAGAGAACACCTTCCAGACACCAAGCTGGCTCCTTTCAGGCATGACTCACTCTGCTGCACCCCTATTCACCTCAGTCTGAGCCTGATGTGCTGACCTGAGTTTGGGTCTTTCAAGGAAGTGCTTTAAATGCCAGTGGGATAGGTGTTGCATCTCATTGTGTAGTCTCTTGTGCCTCACTTACAAAATGCCTACTAGCGCCAGTTCCCACAAATGAGAGGTGATGAAAGGGTCAGTATGGGACTTCTGCCAACACTTAGATCCTATCTAGGGATCACAGCAGCTCAGTTACATCAAGGCTTAGCAAGCTGGTGAGTTCCTGTAAGCAAAACCTAGGCTTCAGTGTTACAGTAACATAGATGTCTACAGGTTGAAATGAGATTTGAACACAGGATTTCCAACAAGTATTAGTGTCACTAATGGACACAGCACTCATGTCCAATACTTAAACAAGTAATTGTACACATAAATGGCCAGAATTAGCCAGGTTTCATTACTTGTTGTGTTATGTACTGATGCAACACAAGATGACAGTTATTGTATTTTACAAATTGATCCCTTCACAGTTGTTGTCCCTTCACATCTTGTAGAGATGTAGGCTAATGAAGCAACGTTCTGTCATGGACTCAAGAGGTAGAAACTTCTCTGTAGATATTTAAAAAAGACCCTTGCTCAAAGAATTAATGTTGATAGAATAAAATGAAGATTGGAATAGGCTCTTTAGTCAAGCAGTTCTTCAGATTACAGCTATCCTTTACAGATAACATATATGTTCCTAAAGCTGTGCCTTCTGGAAATTTTGAGGAAATTTATGGGCCTTAAAAGTAATGTTCTTAGACATCGTTAGACACAGAAGAGAGGCAAAATACAGAACAGAAGACTCTCTCAATTAAATGCTTAAAATGTTCCAGTAACAAACTCCCCCACATTAAACTAGATGACAGCTAACTGAAGCATTTCTGATGTGCTCAGCTGCTTTGGTGCTACACAAACACATCTCTAAAATGTACAAGACCCAGCCTACAAAGGCCACTGTTTCTCTGCAACAGTGCAAAAACAGTGTTTTTGCACTGTTTCTCTGCAACAATTTTTATAGCAATTACTTGAAATTATGTTCTACTGCATTTGCCATTAGCTTCAGGGGAACCAGGCTTTCATCCATTGCATATCAGCTTTAGGGATTTTTTTTTCTGTTTTCCTCTTTCTGGCATGATCCAGTTCAAAGAGTAGCTGCAATCTGTCATCTGTTGGTGGATATTGAATGTATGTTGGGGGGAGGCAGGGGAATTAAAAAAACCTCAACCTGCCAAGTCTTTCAGCCTTCAACCCTTTGGTGCAGTACAAGGTTTACAAGATGATTTAAAATCTGCATGTGTAGGAAATAAGGAAGATGGGCTGACTCCACACAGAAAATGGGTTTGGGACAGACACAGATTGATGGCTTTGTGACAATGACACTAAAGTTAATAGCTGATATAGGCAGACAACAGAGTCTATTTTAAATTTCAAATTGAACTGTGTGTCGCTCACAGCATCATACTGACCATTCATTGCTAGACCTAATTTTTTTCTGGTAATGACTACAAGAAGCAGAATAGATAATGACGTGCACTGCAGAACACTTGGGAAATGTCATTAACTGATTTTCTCCCCCCCCCCACCACGTTTTAAAAACAACTATTTAATTATTACTTGGGGTGGCTATCCTTGAACACTCCTGAAGGGTAAAAATTATTCACTCCTCTGGGAACATCTCTGTCGCCTTTCCTTTCCTCTTCGGAGACAGAAGGGGTGTAAATTGTGCTTGCAACAGACTGGGAAGGCTGACACTGCTAAAATACAAGACCTTGACAAAAACCCTGGAGATGATGTATCACCAGTCTCCTGGGCAGTTGCACTCCACATTCACATTTGCACACTGCAGATAATTCCTGCCTCTCAAAAGCCTGAACCCAAACTTCAGATGCAAATTGTCGTGGAGCTGGAAATGGAAACCTGCATGCACTGAAACAGTTATTCACATATTTAAATGAGAAGCTGACAAACAAAAACCAAACCCTTCAGTCCTGTGGGAAGCACTGCTTTGCTGTCTGTTTCTGTCTTTGCCCCTGAAGTGCAGGCTAGATAAACAGGAGGGATTAGAGACACCCATTGGTTTTGTACATCTCCACCCATACAAATAGAGATCTTTACTGGCATACCAGTAGGACATGGTTGATCACCAGAGACTTGACTTTATCACGTCAGTGAAAGGCCTTTAAAAAAGCACACAAACCATAATACAAGGGGCTGCTGAAATTTTATACACATGGCCCATGGAAGCAACTGACTGGGAATAAATATTTGTGCCTCAGACCTGAACACAGCCAGCACACGTGTGTGAGGTGAGTGTTGCTGGCCTTATGATACAAGTCTGGGCTCTGTCACTAAAGCCACTTTTCTTGGTAGGTGCTGTGTTAACGTGCGGTAAAATGGTAGCAGTACATTCCATAATTTGCTTGAAAACTGTATTTTAGAATATCAGCAGGCTGAAATTTCCACTTGTTTTCCTTACTCCTGTCTGTGGCACGTTTGCACATCTGAAGGATTTTCTGTTTCTCCGTGTAATTTTTTGTTCAGCAGGAAAAGTAGCTGAATTGTTGGTGTCAAGTTCAAAAGCGCTAATATGAAAGCCACATACTTTTTGCTTGAATTAATTCCAACTCCACTCTGGCTTTGTAAAACTAATTTAAATTATAGCTGTCTCTGCAACTTCTGCTATAATAAATAAATAATTTCACGCTAAAAGAAATAGATCTAATTGTATGTGGCTTTACTGCCATGAATGTGCTTATTACTTTACAAATGATATGGTGGGGCACATAGTTTTGATAAAATCTAAGCTACCAAATGATTTTGATGAGAAATTGGGACAGTGGCAATCATAAATACATATGTAAAAACCCATTTTCTTTTCTGTGAGGAAGAGCAATGCCTATTTCCAATGTTCTATTTCCATCCCTTACTTCTGTCTTCTGTGAGTGCTGGAGGGTATTTTAGATGCGGTTGCTCAGACCATTCAAGATCTTTAAAAAAATTCCTGTCCCTAGAAAGTAATTGGAAACTCACACATCAAACAAAAATATATGTAATGCATGTAAATGCTATAACAGTAATGTGGTTTACATAACAATTTTATAATGCTACTTCATATCTGAGGCAAAATATGGTCAGGTGTTTTACATGCTTAGATCACCCCTCTGTGTCTGTGCTCCCTTGGTGCAGACTGTGACACCAGCTCACACTGCAAGGCATGCAAGCACTACAACTGGTTTTGTTATAAGATGGGGAAGGGTGGATAAATAGCAACACCCATTAGTAAAAGGCTTCCTAAGTTTTACTGAGTCAACAGACAGTAATCAGGTATCAGCTACTTCACCAAGAGATGCATCAAAACTAGGAGTGGGAGGCTTGGGATGTGAGGTGGGGAAGCAAGGAGTGAGAAACAAAGTTCATTTCTTTGTCTGCTCTGATTCGATTCCTCTAATAGAAATTCTATGAGGGCATGTTAACCTAAAGAGGAATTTCAGCAGCAAATCATCACAAAGAAGATACGAAAGTCTCTTTAATACTTGCAGGTGGCATCCAATCCAGGTGCTCTCAGGAGCTGACAGTCATCTGATAAACATGCTTTACAACTGTACAGTCTAAAGGTGGAAAAACCAGTCAGGTCAGCTCAGTCCAGCTCTTGGTCTGCCAGTCCAAGACAGGATTCTTTTTATCCTTTTCCCAACACATTTGTTTAGCCTTTTTGTCCTGTTTAGTTTTAAAATTTTCAGGTAACCCAAGAGTTTATCTTCTAACCTGCTAGAGAAATTAGTATTTCATATCTTGATGCTAAGAGATTTCCCTCTACACTGTTGTTTGGTGAAATAAGTTCTTGTTTACCTTCTTGCACTGTTCTATAGTACAGCCACTCCAAATCACTCTAATTACCTCTCCCTTTGCATCTACCCAAGGATTTCTATATTTAGGCCTTGTCTTTGCTTTCACAAGTTATTCTAATGATTATTCATATGGGACCACATCAGTATTCTTCTCTTCTACTGTGTTAGTATCATGCTGACCCCAAAACTAATTCAGTATTTAATGCAGAATTACAGTATCAGAATCACTGGTTTCAGAGCAAGAGCTCTCACGCTCCTTACTAATGCAATATTTGGACACGCACCCCAAAACTGCAGTGGCTTTTTTTTTTCTCTCACTGTATCCAGATTTATCTCTTTAATGCAGGTTTAAAATGTGCTTTCCCAAATCTCCTTTCACTGCCTCTATTTTATGGCCAGGGTGTACTCAACGAGGTTTTGATTGTTGCTGTTGTATTTCTTTGTATTTTCCCCTTATTGTTTGAAAGTCTTCCCACTCCAACAATCTATTTCAGTAACAGACTGTCTTCATGAACTTCCTCCCTCCTCTCCAGGACTGTAAATACCATTAAACTCTCTATATGGCTATAAAAACAACTGCATTACTATCCATTGCTACTCAGACAACTTTAAAATCATGAATCTTCCTTCCTATTTAGGCAAATCTGAATTAATTTTTCAAGCAAGATTTCATGATAAGCACAGAGAGGCGTAGGAGAAAATTTTAGCACAGACATGTATGTCTTTCCATTCATCCACTCAATTTCCACTCCATTCTGGAACATTGCTCTGTAGCTTTGTAGTAGGCACAGTCAGCTGAAAGTGAGAGCCCAAGGGTCCAAGGAAGGCCTAAGCACATCAGGTCTCTTATAGGATTTAGGCAGAAAAATCAGTTTCTACAACTTCAGCAGTGATTATCAGATATCATCAGCTGCTGGGAACATGTGCAGAAGTAGAACTCCAAGCAACCAGACAGTTTGCAAGTTAAACCTGGAGGCATTCAACGAGCTGCGATGCTCCCAGAGTTAAGGAGACACATGGAAACTTACCTCTGCTTATTTACCTCAAACACACTGATGGTCTTTATTGGGCCTAGCCAGGTGAGAAGTGCTAGAAAACACAGATTCTGCTTCTGACTAAATTTAGTCAATACAAACACTGTTGCAAATGGTTCTTCATAGTGTTATCTGTTCTGTAGTGTTGTAACAGATGCCCAAATGAGTCCCTTATCAATATGAGCAAAAAAAGAATCCTCAAAATTTATGCAGAAGTTAGACTTAACAAAAGTTTCACTATATTGTATTTATTTAGCTCTTACATTCCACTTACCCATTACATTTTATTAAATAAAAATTGTCATTGGTACATATTTCCAGTCACTTTAATTAATATTCTGCAATATGTATCAGTCAGCTTGTTCTTTTTACATATGGAATTACCTTCCAAGTCAGGAAAACCCCCTTCCCTTTTAAAGCCCTGATGCTCTACCACATGTCTTCATGACTATAACATAAGGGAAATGACAGTTCCTCCCTTCCCCAAACATTTTTGCACAGATGTATTTGTAAATTCCTTTATAATCCCCCATTTCCTCTGCTAGCATGCAGCAATTTAACTAATCCATCCTCTGTCAACCCCAGCTGACTCATAGTGTCTTTAGGTGTCATTGGACATTTTTTAAAAAGTTTTTTTCAGCTTCAGGTCTTCAAACCTACATCTGGAGCTTACTGTTTTCCACAGTAGTCAGCTACCCTTCAGCTGAAGTGTTTTTGGCTTGCACAGCCATCCTGCACACTGATGAAATCTTGGTTCCTATGGCCAGAATCCTTATTCTCCTCCCTCTATATCCATTCTTTAGTGATTGAGTAGCATCTGCTCACAAGTTCCAGCTTCTCCACCAATAAGAAATACTACAATCAGAGCAGGGTTTTTCTTTGTGGGACAAGAACAGCCATGGATTTGGCCTTGCTGCCTCTATGGAAGACAAGAGGAAAACTAAGCTCCTTGCATCTTTCCTGAGCAAGGCATAAATCTGCTCTGAACTTTTGTCTTTTTATGCAAGAAAAACCTTGGACCTTTGGATACTGCCTAGCAGGCATCTTCTGTGCTGTGACACTGAATCCACACTCAATATCTGTTATTTTGTCTGCAAAGGTGTTGGATTAATGGTTGTATTTTGAGAGCGTGTGTTAACTTGGACTATTCCCACAAATATGCTTTAAAGTTTCTGCATCATAGCTCTACTCTCCCATGCCCTATCTGGGAAAAACAAAACCCCAATAAATCCAAATCCCTCAAATACTTTTGTATTCCAAAAATATAACAGTCCTATGTTCTGATATTTGCTTTTGGAAGCATCAGCATGTTTATCCAGCTTCTGCCTTATCAAAAATATAAAAATATCCACAGAATCATAGAATAATTTAAGTTGGAAAAGACTTTTATCATCGAGTCCAACCATTACTAAGAAGCTATACTTATTACCAGTCACATGAAAATGATGCTGGAAGTGAAGAGGTGGCACTTCCAGAGCCAGTCAGAGCTCTGTGTGTTCAGGAGGGACAAGTCCAGCACTGTTGCAGGCAGCAATGCTGAGAGCCACCAGCCTGGTGAGGAAAGTAGGGGAACGCCAGAAGCATGAAGATAATTTCAATGATATATATAATGATGTAACAGTCAATGATACATAAACCAAACACTGGAACATCTGTGTTTGTATTGCTTTACTGGTATTTGTAAACACTTCATCTGGTGCCACTTCATTAACCAGCAGTAAAGTTCAGTTAGCATTAATAAAATATTAAATTTCAGCACATGTTGATGCCCAGTAATTCATTCAAGTGTTTCACAGCTGAAGAACCACCACTTTTCTTAAAACTGTCATCTTCTTGGCCAAATCCTATAGTTATTCATGGATCCGATAGCATTTGAATTATGTTTACTACTCTTACTTTCATCTGTGTAAGTCAAAGTGTATGGTTTTGGTCCAACACCTTGCACAGTCCTGCTTTGACAGTATTTACTGTGATAATTTACAATTCTGTCTATTTCTGCACTTTGCAATTTAGCTACTGCCCATCTATTCTGGTAGTGGTTTGAAGTGTTTCTCCTCTCTCCCAGATGAAAAACTGTAGTACAGACCTTGGATACTGCTAGCAGCTGCACAGAGAAAGCTGAATATTTTATCACCCAGACATCTACTTGCAATAGCTGCACTCTTATTCACATTTTAGGTAACTTCTGTACTGTTGGTGTGTAATAAAAAAGTCACCAAACTTTAAACACATTTAGCAAGAAGACCTAGATGCTATATGAGCAGTACAGTGAAGTCTAGGCTAATCTCCATTTTCCATAATTGTTCTAAAATTGAACAAAAATATGAAGAACTGAGAATTTTATGCTCATAATTAAGATGATGGTGCCGTTTCAAAATCCACTTCAAATACTTCTTCTAGGCTGCTTGCATGCTTATGCATGCACTAAACAGAAAGCTGCCACTACATCTTGCAAATAGAAAAAATGCATTTGCATTTTAAACCAACAACGAAGTAAAATCTCCACTTGCAGTCATCTCTTTTTCAAAAGCTTAGCATACAGAACAGTTATGACTCTCACAGCTGCAGAAAAAAACCTATTATTTCTGACCAGCAAATCTGCCATAGTGGTGAATCTAAACAGGGAACAAACAATTCTGCTGCAGCCTTTGCCACAGAGTAAGATATCTACTCTTGCATTTGTGACATGGGAGAAAAGAGAGAGATCTTATTTGTAAGGTGTTCTGACATCTACTCACATCTAGGTATTGTCATACATACAGACCACTTTCAACACCGGATAAACTAATCAAAATCCACATTTTCTAAAATGTTTTCAACTATGAGACTGGACATCCATTCATCTGTTAATATTTACAACCTTTAAAGAGAGAAACAAAAGACAACTATATTGTACCTATTTTTAGAGAAAAGTCACATATTGTTAACCAGGTGTGATCAGACCTGTTACCAGTGATTTTTACCTCAAGGAGAAGACAAATGGGTTGAAATTATTAAAAAACAGAATTAAAGAACAAAACACCTCTGAGGGTGGTGATACACTGGAACAGGCTGCCCAGCGAAGCCTGTGTTCCATGGCAGTGTTCAAGGTGAAGCTGCAGGGGGCTCTGAGCAACCCTGTCTGTGGCAGAGGGGCTGGAACAAGATGATCTTCAGGGTCTCTTTCAACAAAACCCATTCTATGACTGTATGAAAATCAGTGTAACAATTCAAAATCCATGAAATCTCGAATCAGTAACCATTCAGTATCAAATCATCAGACTGCAAAAAAGGTAGTTTTTAAAAGGATACCATTTAACTGAAGGCTTCAGGAGGTTCTGAACAATTCACACAAAACCAATATGGAGTCTGACTGGGCATGGAATAAGAATTTAAAAGTGATATACACGAAGCAAATCATCAGGATGGTTAGTTTTCAACCTGACAAACACTAAGAGTAAAGTGCCCTGTGGATTTATACTGCAACTGTTGTTTTATGTATTTTTTCATCTGGAGAGACACATAGTACACTGGCAGCATCAGTGGATAACAAAAATTTTCAAGATTATTTTCAGGACAAACAAAAATTGTGAGGAGTAACAAAGTTAGAACAAAAAAAGATGAAGGTTTATGATTAACTCAAAATAATAAACTGTTCATATACTCCAAAGTTTACTAGGACTGATAGTCATAGCAAAAAGATTAATGAGGTCTTTATTCAGCGCATTCTGGTAGACAAAACCAAAGTATTCCAACCATACATAATGCTACAGAAATACACCACCAGTCACAGTTGTTCAGAGCCAGCATGGCTTCATGAGGGAGAGGTCCTGCTTGTTGAACCTGATTTCCTCCTACAACAGGGTAACACACTTAGCTGATCTAGGAAAGCCAGCAGATGTAATGTTTTTGGACTTCAGCAAAGCTTTTGGATACTCCCTCTGACAGAAGCCTTCTGGACAAAATGCCCAGCACACAGCTGGATAACTGAGTTACATGATAGGAAGCAACTGGCTGATGGGTGGGGCACAGTGTTACAGTGAATGGGGCACATCACAGCGGTGACTGTCACTAGTGGGGTTCCACAGGGCTCCATCCTTGGCCCTGTGCACTTCAATGCAGGACTGGAAGGAATACTAAGTAAGTTTGCTGATGATACTGAATTGTGAGGAGCTGTTCACTCCCTTGGCATCAGAAAGGCCCTGCAGAGAGACCTCCACAAGTTAAAGGGTTGGGCAATCTCCAACTTTGTGAAGTTTAACAAGGCCAAGTGCTGAATGCTGCACCTGGGATGGGGCAGCCCTGGCTGTGTGTATTGACTGGGGAATGAGAGGCTGGAGAGCAGCACTGTGGAAAAGGACCTGGGGGTCCTGGTCAGTGGCAAATTGAACATGAGCCAGCAGTGCCCTGGCAGCCAGGAGGGCCAACCCTGTCCTGGGGGGAATCAGGCACAGCATGGCCAGCCAGGGAAGGGAGGGGATTGTCCTGCTCTGCTCTGCACTGCAGATAATATATAAAATACTGCAGATTGAACTGCAGTATCTGATTGCTGATTTCAGCCCTCTAGCTTACTAAAGCAACTTTCCTGTCTTGCAACTTTTCCTCTCTGTAAAGGTTATTTGCACTGTAGAATGGCATATAAACTTTTTTTTAAATTGTATTATAAAGAAAATCCAGAAACACTTTATTTATAAAACCCCCAATCTGCATAGCAATCCAAACTACTACTGTAAATTACTGAGGTTGTACAGCAGAATCACACAGGTAAAACTTACAGGATGAATCTTCTATAAAAAACGAACCCAACACCATTTACATTGCTAAAAAATGACACAACATTTTAATCTTGAAGACCTTTCCAACATTACTGCAATATAATTGTGGAAAAACATGTTACTTCTTATAAGGAAGTGAAGTATATCCAAACAGATTTGCATCTTCTTCAGTTAGAAAGTTTGATTTTCCTTGTTCAGTTCCTCATTGCCAACATGGCATTTATGTCCCAAATAAGATTTCGTAACTGATCCATGATCTGCTTCAGCTGCTGATTTTTCTGTTTCAGTTTCTGTGGGAAGAGGTTATTAGAAGTTTTTTTGTGATCAGTTCAAATAGTGCAGTCAAAAATTCAACAAAAGTTACAGTGCTATGAAATGCTATACGAATCTTATTCTCAGTTGTCAGTGAACACTATTAGTGGGATAATACATCCCCTTTAAAGCACAATCTAAAAATACAAGAAAGCCTCAAAAGTTAAGGACCATTGCTAGAGGGGGAATGCTGTTTCATTTTGCAGCAGCCTTTTATGAAAACACCTGACACCTTCAAAAGCTGGAGGCTTGAGGGGATCAGTCCTCACTTTGAAAAGTCTAAAAGAGAGCATCCTAAGATGGAAGAAAGAATCTGGGGAGCAGGTACATTTATGTGAATATGTGTTTTACAAATTTGGTTTAGAGAAAAATGAGGCAATAACCATACAAGTTTGAAGAAAGCAGAGAGTTGACACAAATCAAGCCTTTGCAGCCCTTCTGTGATGTAGGTCAACTGTGATGCATTACGAGTCCTGTCTTGAAAAAGGTTTTCCCAAGTATGTTGAATTCTTTAAAATTATATATTTGTTTTTGCAAACTGCAGAAGCATTTGGAGGAACAGAACATCAAACTAGCTTTTATTTGGTTGCATAGCCAAAACTTAAAAATTATGTCTCTACAGAAGAAAGATCAGGGCATTAAGACATCACACAATTTCCCTAACTTTTCATGTTTCACAGTAATACCCATATTTACTGTCTCATTTATTCATTTTCCTGCTCAAATCAAAGCTGTTGAGAAGTTAGGTTGTTGTTAACAGCACACAGTTTGTCCTTCATTTCATTCTGATTTGATAAGATGTCAGCCTTCCAACATTAGAGATCAAACTACTTATTCATTAGGGAAGTCTGGAGTTCCAAGTAAAGTGAAAGCACAGGAAAGACAGAATGTTTCAGGTTTGATGTAACTTTGTTATTTGCACTACACAAAAGGCAATACATTAGAAGTATGACTCAAATCAGTAATACAACCAAAGTTACTTGAACAAAGAGAAAACAAAGCAATATCCTGAAAATTAGTCTCCCGAATTTTGATGAAGTCAACACAACAGTATTTTTAAATTGTCAGCTGGGAAAGAAGTCCAGAGGAAAAAAAGGAAGCCTATTCACTTCAGACCTGTAAAAACAGTCTGAAGTAATATGGTTATTAGGCTTAGATTACATGGGGAACATAGTAAGGGAAATACTCCTGAATAAAGACTTTTGTGGGACACTGGAAGAGACAACACTCAGATCTAGACTCCCAAGAATGATACAAAAACATATGTAGGATAGTTCATGTGCACTAACATGGAATTCCTAAGCAAACATTTGACAGGCTAAAAAGTGTTTTAAAGTAAATATGTGCATTTATTTAATGCTTCTTTCTTTTCCATCTGCTGATCCTAGACTCCCCAACACACAGCAGAGATTCAGCTCCTAACTAAAGACAAGATAGCTAAGAAGCATGTAGTTACCACAGCACTGAAATGACAGAATTGCAAGGGTCTTCCTACCAAAGGTCATAAATTTAAGATCTTGATGCTTGAGAAAGCACAACAGGGATGAAATAAACAAGCATGTTCTTACCAGTGGTACTTTTAAACATAATTCTGTTTGCATTCCTCAACGTTCAGTCCTAGAGAAATCAGTGACTGCTACATCAAAATTACTAGTTCGATGCAAGCTGTAACTCCCTCACACTGAGACCACGCCATTTAAAGGTATTTCAAAACCTTCATCAAAGGAAATGAAGGCTGAACAGTTGGTCACAGCCAGAAATTAAGAACCATTTGACCTCTGAGAAGCAGATTGTTTTCTCTCTCCATCCATGCCTAACTGTACTGTTAAATACTGTTACATGAACTTTGTGTAAGTTATGCCTGAAAGACTGACTCTATTATTACACTATAAATTGTTTGATCTTTATTTGATGCTAGACAGGGGAACCTTCAGACTGGATTTCATTTGTTTTCAAAGCATCTGTAAGGACAAGAAGTATAAATTTGTTTGTTTATCTGAAGATAATTTTAGATCCTTATCTTTAGTGAAGAGCCAAGAAATTAGCTCTTCTACTTTTTCTGGAGCCAGAAAAAACATCTAAGATGAAGCACCATCCCTGGGTTGCTAGGCTGTTGAAAGAATAAAGAGAGGGGAAAAAAATCCACTTCAGAGAGCAGAGTCTCCTAATTGAAATGCATACAGTGATCTTTGTTACTGATCTTTGACAGGCAGTGGTCCACACCACAAAGTACTACATAATTAATATGTTCTGCACCACTGGAAGTGCTGGCCTCTGCTTAAGACTTTGCTGAGCCAGTAAGAACATCTCAACTCAAGTCTAACCTTGAAAAGATAGGTGAAATGGCCTTCTTGGGAAATGGGCAAAATCTTTAAGCAGCTTCTGCAGCAGTGACAGATTTTCATTTGAACAGATTGCTTGCAAGTTGTCTCCCACTCTTTCCTCCTTCTGTTGAAATGACTTAGTTGAACTCTAGACTGCTTCTCAAGATTAACAAGATGTCGTATGAAACAAGAAAAAGTACTTCATCCTACATACATGCTACAGCTTCTGACTTTATCTGTTTTAAGATAGCACAGGGAAATTCTATGAGGCAGTTTATAATGAGTTTAAGAGACCTAAATTCAAGTTACATCTGTCAGGCCTGTATCTGTTAGTCCCTCTCTGTCAGAAAAGTGATCTGACTGAAAACCTAGATAAGGGGGTCTTCTTTTGTGATATTAGTTTTCAATGGGGCTCATTTTGACTTGCAAGTATTATGGCCATTGTGATGGAGGTGGCAAGGACTGCACCTTCCACTAACCAACAAGTCCTTAGTTGGCTTGGTTATGTATGAAAACATTTACTGAAGCACAAAACTCACGTAAGTGAAACAAAGTGGAAGAGCCACAACTTACATCCAGAAAATGAAAAGGAACCTGCCATGTTTCATACAGATTTGAATTCAGTAGGACACAGTAATTTCAACTTCGACTGAAATAATTTTTTTACTAGAAGCCATTCTTGCTTCACTTGCATTTCATTAGAAATCAGTGCTGTTAGACCAATTCACAACTTACAATCAGAGATGTATCAGAACCTTCCTTTGCACAGTGCTTTTGTCTCTCTCCTCATTTTAAGTTCATGTATCCTTCAAATTTTAAAACTAAAACATTGCTCTGAGTCATGCTGCACTCAATCCATTTGATAGAAATCCCTTCTTCAGGCGAAGAAAATAATGTAAACCTGTCGAAGAGTAAGATCATATTCCAAGTGGTGCTTGGAAAAAATATCAACAGTACTTGTCTAAGTTGTACAGGCTCTTCTTCTGCTTAAGGAAATAACAAGCAAACATCTGTTGCCATCCTGAAAATCTTATATTGAAGACCACTCTCCTGAATGCTGTGCCAGCTATGGTTTTTACCTGCTCTATTCAAGATCTACAACAGTACAGGTGAGAAGGACATCTCAATGTCTCAGTGTAACATTAAATATTAATAACCATAGTACCTTTACTTGCATAAATCTCAGCAGAATTTTAAAAAATTATGTTTACTTCTTTGATTAAGACTCTACTACAGAGAACTTGCATCACATTCTTTCTCAGAGTATAGAATTATGAACAGTTTGGGTTGGAAGGGACCTTTAAAGGTCATCAAGTCCAACCCTACAATGAACAGGGACATCCTCAACTAAATGAGGTTTCTCAAAGCCTCGTCGAGCCTGACTGTGAATGTTCCCAGGGATGGGCTATCTACCACCTCTTAGGACAAGTGTTTTATCACCCTCAGCCTAAAAAATGTCTTCCTTATATTTCATCTAAATAGGCCTTCTTTTAATTTAAAGCCATTGCCTATTGCCTTATCACAACAGGCCCTGCTAAAACGTTTGTTCCCATCTTTCTTATAAGCCCCCTTGAGGTACCGAAAGGCTGTTTTAAGATCTCCCTGATGTCTTCTCTCTTTCAGACTGAACAGCCTCAACTCTCAGCCTTTCCTCATAGGAGAAGTGTTCCATCCTGCTGATAATTTTTGTAGTCCTCCTCTGAACCCCCTGCAACAGCTCCACGTCTTTCCTGTGCTGAGGAGCCCAGAGCTGGACACAATACTCATGTTACTCCTTCTGACCATTTAACTGCTGTGGGAAATGATTCTTAAAAGCCTTATGAAGGTGACAGTGGCCTCCATGTTTCCAGGTAAGTCAAGTCCAAGAAATTTCTAGAGAAACACAATGTTTGTAATAGGAAGGTGACATTTTTACTGTTTTTTAAAAAAATCCTTTATAATGAAATCTCTGAAGTGAAGGTGGAAAAACCTGCTCTTTTCTTTTTTCCTTTAGTAGTCAAGAGACCATTACAATGTTGTATGTATATACCATATGTTATATGCACATAGCTGGAAAAAAATGATGGAAAAAGTGCCCTCAAACACTTTGCTCAAACTCTCTTAAAGCTGCCAAGTGGTGTCTTAACTTATGGCTGCTCAACAGACACCAAGACTCATCTTCCATCACAGTAAATTCATATATCAATCTATTTATAGTTTTTTTCCACAGAGAGAAAAAATATTCATCACCAATACAGTAACTGCTATGCAATTAAACATTAACACACTGACTGTCCAGTATCTACAGCTTTTCCTGATGTCATCCACAGGCATGACCGTTCTACACTTAGCAGAAATGAGAGACTGAGTTTTCTGCCTTGCACTTCACCTGACAGCTGAAAGGAAAACTGCTCCTTCTGCACGTGTAACCTGTGTTCCTGAAAAAAACAGAAGCATCAGTGGCAGTCTGTGCCCTGCTCCAAGTTCAATACTTTTCACCTATCGACCCAGACAGGATTGTGTTTATCCACTGATCTGTTGTTCTGAGAGGAATAAGCACATTCATTCAAATAGATGGATGTTTGCTTCATACCAATTATTTATCATTCAACAACGAGGTCTGAGGTCTTATTTACTGAGTACCATCTAAGCTCTGTAGCTTGTAATGGAATTATTCATTCCCCAAGCGGCTTCTCCACCACACTTCTTAGTGTTACGTCCCCATTCTTAATATGAAAATCCCACAGATCTATGATCCTCAGTTACAGATGGCAAACTCAGTCACACAAACACTACAGATAAAACTGCAGTGCTGACAACTTTGTCCAAAGACATTTAAGGTTCATGTTCATCTCTCAACTTAGTATTTTAACAGCTTCCCACATATTCAAAGCTACCATGAGCCATAAGGGGAAGAATGAATAACTACCACAGATAATTTGTGGCAAAGAAAAAAAATTCAGCTTCCAAGAGCTGCCTTAGTTAGTTACTCCCTACACACAATAAATCCTTCTTTCTCATTCCCAAATTCCCTGCTTCCTCAATAGTCTAATGCCAGTTACGCAATACACAAACCAGGATTTTTATAATCTTATTTACTACAATACTGATTCAATCTAAATAGTGCCTACTCTGCCACAAAAGCAGAACAGCTCAAAAGACTATTCCAGAATAGAAAGTGGGAATAGGGGAAGAGGAATCAAATGTGATAATGCAGTAAAGATTGTATAATATACATCTATATGAAGACAAAAGGGGACAATTGGGATTTTACAGGCAGCTTTATGCTCACCTTTTCCTAACTTTTTTCAGCTTTGTAAGCAAGACATGGTTTTGATACAGGATGCAAAGTAAGTAATTTTGTGTGCAACATTTTCTACAAAACTGAAAAAGAAATAATTCATTATCTGGAATAAAAATGCATCTCAATGATGAGAAAGCTGGTTTATTACATAACAACACCACTCTACCTAATTTTCTGTTGGAGAGGGGGGATATGCTCCTGATGAAAAAGAAAGCATTTCAACTCATTTGAAAGAAAGACAAGGAGGGGGATCCAGAAAACTACTACTACTCAGCCTAACTACTGCTACTCAGCCTAAGTCCTGACTCCAGAAAGACTGTGCAGCAAATCATTCTGTAAGTCATATCCGGACACATAATGATAAGGTGACTGGGAACAGTCATACTGGATTTCCTAAAGAGACCTTGTGCCTGACCAATATGATAGCCTTCTATTGAGAAATGACTGCCTGTGTGGCAAGGGGAGAGCAAGAGATTCTCTTCACTTTCATGAAGTAAAATCATTCATTAGTCAGGCTTTTAACACCTATCCAAATTTGCCTTTGAGCAAATTGGAGACATGTGGTTTGGATAGGTGAGTTATTGGGTTGATGGAAAACTGGCTGGACTATGGGATTCTAAATTCTGGGATCATCAGTATTAAGACCAAATGCTAGTTGGTCACTCTTGAAGTTTCTCAGGATTGATACTAAGGTGAATATTCTTAATATTCTCATTAATGACTAATCCACACGAAATGACCTGACCACCATATCAAAGTTATCAATTTGGTGGACAATGCCAAACTGGGGAAACTGAAAAATATACTCAGTGGCGGGATGGTGGATTGAGAGGGATCTCAACAGGTGGGAAAGGCAGGCCATCACCTATGTCAGGAACTTCAATTAAAGCAACATCTACACACAGAATAAACTCATACAACAGCATTGGCAGAGGGCTGACAGAATAGAAATGAAATTTGCAGAAAAGGATCAGATATCCTTTTTGATGCTTTCTAACAAGTTTAACCTGAGTTATCAGCAGATCTTTTCACCACATGGAAGACAAGCTGCACTCTCCTCTATATTGGCAAGAATGTACCTCTGAGGTCAGGTGAGTACCTCTCATACTCTCCTCTATTTGGCTCTGGAGAATGACTGTCCAGATTGGGGATCAATACAAAGCTCTATCATACTGGATAATGCCTTATGGAAGGCCACCACAATGATTAAAGCTATGTTTGTACAATCTCAAGCAGAGAAAGCCATAGGACAAGATCACAGTGCTGTCCTGAGCCACATAATAAGCTCACGAAAAAGACAAAGTTGGACTCTTCTTGAGTATACACAGGAAAAGGATGAGGGGTAGTGAATATACAAGTTATGATAAAGAAAATTCCAATGTAACATCAGGAAAATTTTCACAGTAAAAGTCAACCCTTAAGGAGGGGCCCAGAAAAGACAGAATTTTAATCCTTACAGATATTTGAAATGCTGGAGCATGGACATGAGCTGGAGCAGCTGCATCTAACTTTGCTGGTTGACTCTGTCTTGGGCTGGGGGCTGAACCAGATAATCCTCAGACCTCTCAATGAGCCTGAATTCCTCTGATTCTACCATTGCACAGAGTCAGTTTGGGTACTCAAAAATTCATGGCATTGTCTCCAGTGCAGATTAATCTGCCCAGAAGTTGTCCAAGTAACAAATTCTTCCCCTCTTGCCAAAGCGTTCTTTGGTGCACACTCATATTTTGGGTGAAAAAGGACTCTACACATATAAAACCAAGTAAAATACATGCAAATAGTGTGAAAGGTAGTTTAAAAGGAATTTAGGTTTTCTGCATAGTCCTACACAGCATCAGCTGCAAGGCACAATGTTTGTGCTACCAAAAAAACGCCCAGAGTTAAACTTGTCAAAGCTTAACTTAAAAGTCCATCATGTAGATTGTCCTTTTCTCTCTTAGCAAAGATCACTGTTAAATACTTAACAAACATTAGTTAACAATATCAAATATGATTGTTTTCTAAAGAGCCACCTGGAATATCCAAATGCTATTTTGCTTTGTTTTCACACAAATGTATTTACACTACTAATTATGTGAGGGTTTTCCTAAGTGCTTCATTCAAACCAGACCTACAGCATGAATGAAACCTAAGCTGTACTTGCTCCATTTCTAAAAGTGAGCAGTAAAGAAAACCATTGATAGGGCAGCAAAACAGATTAAATCATTCTCGATTTTTGATACGGTGTTTCTGTTTCAAGTCCTGTCAAATGTACTACAAGACCACACACTGAAGGTGAGCCTGACATCTTGAAAACAATACTGATGATTCTTAAAAAGTAAAAACCTTAATAGACAGAACATTAAACACTTGAAAAACATGCACGGAAGAGAGGAGATCTTAGTAACATCTTCCACTTGCTGCAAATAGATTAATTTCAATGAAAACTGGATCAAGACGTGTACTACAAGACCAATTCAAATGCTAAACTGATTCTGGAACAGTAACTTATTCCAAAAAAATGTCAACCGTCTCGAAAATTTACAAGCCCAGAAAGCATATACAGATAAAAAAGAATAAGCTACGTTTTTGGGAACTGCACGAGAGAATTGTTTAAGACAAGAGATAGAGGTAATCAGTGCTCAAGAAATGGTTTGCTTTGTAATAATGGTACAAGCTTCTTACTGTGGGCAAAACTCCCTTGTGTTATAAAGCTTAATAGATTTTATTTAAATCTACAATTGCTAATTATTACTGGATTGCGAAGACAGAAATTCATTGCTTTGTAATCTAATCTATATTTTAAATTAACAGACAAGTACTTACATAGCCAAGGCCAGCACATTAAACTTTCCGACCAAAAAGGTAACTCTAATATATCAGAATAACTAAAGAAGACCAAAAGGTGTCACAGTAAACCAACAGGAAAAGCTCCTTTAGTTTTTAGGAACTCTGATACATCAACAGGTTCTCCTGCCCCACAGAGGAGATGGTGAGAACAGGAAGTAGCTGGTGCTCCCGTCCTCCTCCACTGAGGATGCTCCCTTACCAGACACCTGCAGTAGCAAAGCAAAGCTGCTCTTTTTCAAGTCAGTGGCTCATGGAATGAGGGCATTTTTGTGTGAGAACATATGATCCACAAGGTTTATAAGAGCTACTACTAGTTTTGGCAGTGGTCCACACTGTGGGGCAGTTAGTGCCTTTGACATTCATCCAGAGCCACTAAAGAAATCACACTGCCTGGGATATCAT
Organism: Hylia prasina; assembly: GCA_013397195.1. Taxonomy (NCBI): domain Eukaryota; kingdom Metazoa; phylum Chordata; class Aves; order Passeriformes; family Sylviidae; genus Hylia; species Hylia prasina. The sequence goes on along the minus strand of VYXD01004356.1, from coordinate 1,229,506 downwards.
GGCAAGAAGGGCAAAATTAAGAGATCCATGGCAGGTCAAAGAACTAATTCAAATATCACAATAGTGTCAAAGTCTTGGGTTACTGCAATAGTGATTTTTTGGTACCTATAACATGCAAGATTGAAAAAAATACTGCCTATCACAGAAAAAAGGATTAAGTGAGAAAAGGACAAGGAACTGAAGGAAGAAAAGGTTTGGTTGAGAATATAAAAAGCTTCTTTATTACGTTGGTTTCCCTGCCACAGTATTTTCATCAACATTTTCTATTACTGAAATTTTCCTAAAATTAATTCATCAAATTGAGTTGGAGGTGGACATTGCACACTAGAGAGGACTGAAGAGCTGTCAGGTATGCCAGCTAAGAACCAGAGCAAGCCCTCCTTGAAAGCAGGAGAGAGTGTTAGAAATTAGACCAATTATCTGATTCTAGTGATTTTTCTTTGAAAAAAAAAAAAATTCCTAGCCATAAAAGTATTTCTTAGTCTGTGAGTACTAAAATTTGAACTTTCAATATGGCAGTAGATGTATTTTTACAACTGGAGGGAGAAAAAAGAAAAGAACAGTGAACTTTGAAAGAACAAGAAGTTTAACTTTCTTTTGCTGCAGTTATTAAGTATTTGTCCACAAGAATACTAGAGAAAGTTAAACTATCTTTTGAAGACTTACTGTGGAAAATCTAGAAATTAGGTCTAGGCATTTAAGTATAAATACAGGATTTCAGCCTACATTTACGTGAAGATTTCAATGCATTCTTAATTACCAGTTTGCTACCAGTGGTCCTGTAACACCATCAACCTTTTTAAGGTTCAGAAGTCTTCATAAAAATTTATGAAATTATTTTCACAAGATCACACCAAGGAGGTTTAAAACCATATTAGCATTAAAGTACAACAACAAGGGCAAAACCATGTCACGGAACTATTAAAACCACTGCAAATATGGACAGTTAAGCTTATTAATACTTAAAGATTGCAAATAAATGTGCATAAATTCACAGTACAACACTACATACAATATAATATATACAACCCTGCTACATCAGCACTGAAGAGAGAGATTACAACAGGAGAGCTGACAACTGCATTTCTCTAAATTCACGTAGTCCTCATTTTCTCCTGTACAATACACAAACATTTTTCTAAATAAATAGGTGTCCTAGGGTGACTATGAAAAATTCAATACATGGTGATTGTGGAAGACAAATTAAAACATAGGAAATATTTCAAAAGCTGAAAATCCATCAATTATTCATTCTGTAAATAAAAATTTTATTCATTTATTTCTTTTGTTCAGTTGTTTTTGTAGATTATAACTCCTTTTTACTGAGCACTTGCAGATATTACAGCTATAGAAATATTTATTTAATCCTATCTTTGTACTTTACAGATTGAAGAAACAATGTTCAAAATTGTGGTCTGGTAAAACTACATATTTCTAATCTCCATATTACATTAGCTTTTACTACAGCATAATTATTTTTAGACTTGAATCCCTCTTCAGTAATTGTACCCAGTTGCACAATGCCACTCAAATCAAAAATTTAACATTTTAACTCATTTAACATTTATAATTCATAATACATTTTTTTTCTGAATGTGCCAAGATTCAATAAATGTTCCTCTTTCCAAAAGGAACAGTCTTCCTCAAACTGTCAAAATACAGAAGGTAGCCCTGAAAATTCTTTACCAACTCAAATAATTGTAATAATATTTATACATCTGGTGTTCAGTATCAATTATTTTAACACCTAAGGTAAGTTCTGAAGGTAAGTAAGTTCATTGGGCACCTTAGTTCAGTTTGTACTGTCACTATCTAGTGGGTTACACATAAATATAACACACTGTATTTGTAAGAATATATATCTGCTTTGAAAGAGACATAAGTTAAAACTGTTAGGAAATCTTAACTCTATTGCCAGAGGTACAGCTAAAAACATAGTTGCTTAACTAAAAGGTCAAATACTGAAATATTTATAAATAAAAAGCATCTATCTCCAGTTTTGATGGTAGTCATCACACATTCTGTATTTACCGTAGTCTAGAAATTTAGGCTTTGTAATGTGAAAATGACATTTCTCAGTTTATGCAAATTAATTTCAACTTTGTTACCTTATTTACTTCCATGATTTCCCTTCTCTCTTCACTAGCAAAACGAAGCTGACTTGCAGCACCACGATCATCATGCTTGGAGCCATCTTCTTCAACATATGGAATAAGTTGCTGTGAAGACAAGAAACATCAGCTTTACTGAAGGAAGAAGAAAAAAGAAAAAAAAAGAAAAAAGAAAAGAAAAAAAAAATCAAATCCAGGAAATACATACGATACTACCATTTTCTCCACAGGTTCTAATGACCTAAAAGAAAGTGGAGACAAGCCTGTTTGCTACCTTAAACCTAAGGGCCTTGCAATGACCTCAGTTGCTTCTCCAGGAAAACAATATGCTTCAAAAGGACACAATCCCACCCATTACCAAACCTAGACTAAAGAAATTTCGGAACTGCAGAAGCCAGTCTTTCCATGTTAAGATGTTTATCATAGATAATCCTTGTAGTTTTGAATTCTGCAGATTAGGAGTGTAAAATTTACTATTCTACACTAAGAAATAAAACCATTAACATGAAGTCATGATAAAGCATTTTAGTGATATGCTGAACATAAATATGACTGGCTTTATGTAGCTACTTGGTTAATACTCTAGTTATGACTTGCTGTTTTAATGAGCCCCTGTTTGGCTACTCTTAAAACCTAAAGTTACCTAAAGTGAGTTTTTCTGTAAGTATTTTCTCACTGTGATCTCCTCAGACACACAGAATCATAGTTTGCTTTAGGCTGGAGAAGACCATAGTGCACTCTCTTTTTTGTAAGCTTTGACAATGCCAAAATTCCTTGATGCAGAATTTCTAAATGAATACTGCTAAATGTTTCCTTCGTAAAAATATAAATCAAAACGAAACATTCTAGATAATACTTGCTTCTGTGTCAGAACACTCCCAACCTATTAACATTTTCTTAAAAGATAATACACCCAAGAAGTCCATAGTCTGACATTGTTTCTTCTGTCCTGAACTGTGCAAAATTACATCAGTGTTTAAGTATACACTACAGAAAATGGAAGACTAATATTGATAAAAGTGAGCAAGAAGACATGAGTTTAAAACCTGGGAGCAAGTTGCTCATCAAGTGCATATTAACTTCTTACTTAAGTTGGGGTATAATATTACAAAGCATTCAGTGCTTTCAGCACTCTGATGGAAAACTTACTTTGATTTAACCCACTAAAAATGTAATTTTTTTCCATACAAAAATTTTTGCTGCCATTTTTATTAAGCTTAGTAAAAAGGACAAAAGCTACCACACTGAACTCTGCCGTGAAAAAGTACCAAATGTTGACCACTTACTACACTTGCAGACAATAAGGAAGTAGTAGTGGGGCTGCTATATGCTCTTGGAAAAAAGTCTCTAATGGAAAAATAAAGTAGCACTCAAAGAGGAATATTTCCTTCAAAAACCTCCTTTGAGTTTTGAAACCTCGAAAACCTTTCAGAAAAGGTGATAGGAAAAAACCCAAACAACAATAGCAACAACAAAAACCTACAAAGAAAAGCAGAACTATACCTAACACACAAAAGAAGCAGAAAATTGAATCTTTGTAGGCAGATCTCTTTGAGTTGCTATGTTGTTTAACAAAGTTAATAATACCTATTACACATTAGTACACATTAAAAAAAAGTATTAAAACATTTATATCAATAATAATGGAATAAGCAATACTAGTAGGTATGGACTTCTCTTGACTGTGTAAAAAAAAGAGTTTTGCTGATATTCTGTAAAGACATGGTTAGAATACTGGCCATTAAATAATACAATTGAGACTATTATTGAAGTGGAAGAAGAATTTAAGAAAACTGATCCAATGGGAATGCTGTGTCACTGTCAGTCACTCTAACCAATAACAACATGAGGAAGCAGACATCTGCTAAGTTCAGAGAAGAGAACACTAGAAGATTAAAAAAAAATACCCCAACTATCAATAAAAAACTCTGCTGTGACTAAGTTATCAGTGAAACTTTGCATTAAAAAAGCCTGAAGTAACTTATTATTTTCTCTATTGGAGATTCCTTCCCATCCTGGTAATAGGAAAAAAAGGTAAAAAGTTTGAAAAAAACCAACCCAGCCCCACATCATCCCAGTGATATGGGAAAAAAAGACACATGTAAAGCTTTTAAAGAGGACATAAGTATTTGGCTACTGCACACAAATCAACACACTGTGAAAATAGGTTTTATTTTCTTAAATGGGAAAAATCACTTATTCCCTTGCTTGCTGTCAGGTTTCCAAATATATTTCTCTGAAACCCTTGTAAAAGTCAGCAACTGTTAACTGAAATAGTAGTCTAGAATGGACTGTACTGAATGGACTTCTTCATTTCTTGACTTCTATTCAGTTAAGAGACTCACACTTCAAATATAATGCCTACATGATTAAAATTCAATGGACAATCAAAAGTCCGTTAATAAAGTTGACTCAGAATCCAGAGATCAGTAATTAAAGAATTTCAAAGTTCTGATTAATATAGAGCAGGAACAACTCAAATTGTAACAAAATCCAGGGTTTAAGAGTTCTAATTACTAGAGTTTCTAATCACTAGAAATTAGAAAAAAGCTATGAGGAAGATGACATTTAAGATTTTATGAATAACTGTAGTATTATTAGGAAAAAACTTCGGCCAATCCTTCTCCCTGGAAGTTTTATGTAGTAACTTTTCTATCACCACTGCACATTTTAGATTTGGTTCATACTGGCCAGCAGGTTAGGAATAGCTGTGAGGGAAGCAAGGAGGAACAGACTATTGGCCAGAGAAAGTAAATAATACTTATTACTCAGGAGCCAAGCTGACAAGTGAGAGCTTGAAGCAGGCTTTTTCCCACTTTTTCCCATATCTTAAAAAAAAAAATTGCCCTGATCCTCTTTTTTTTTTCCCTAGAGGAAACAAATTGGTGAAGGTACCAAGAAGCCAGAAGAAAAAAGGTTAAAATTTTAAATTAAGTTTACTTTCACAGAATCAATTAGGCTGGAAAAGACCTCTGAGACCAAATCCAACTTATGACAGAACACCATGTCACCTAGACACTAAGTCTCACACACTTTCAACCAGCTCTAATTAATAAAAAGAATTCAGTCCACAGAATAATTCCAGTATCATTAAAAGTTGTTATGAGTCTCCTCCAACTGAGGAAGATGGATGATTTGATATCCAGAGTGGTTATTCTGATTTGCAATTTATACATAAATAAAGATACTTACTTCTATGGGAACAGGATCGAGCCCAGCACAGTTTTCATTACATTTGTCATAGACTAATCTCAGTTTCCTGAAGAGTATTGATAGCTGACGAAGATGTTCCTGCAGCTTTGCCAGTCTGTCTTGATATGTTGCAGTATGATAAGTAACGCCATTTGGTAACTTAGAGAACCAAAACATTAAAAATATTACAGTAAAGTTTCTGTCACATGAAATAAATAAAGATATCAGACAGGTTTTTGTATATTTTAAAATAAGACAATCACACTTTTCCCATAGCAATCACTGAAATTTTTATTTTCTCTACTAGCAAAATTAGGTATTTTATAAAATACGTAATTCACAGCTCAATCACTGCTGTCAAACATCCTCATGTATTCTACACTTCGGTCATTGTCAATCCCTCTGACTTTTCAGTGAGTGTCTTCACAATACTTAAATATAATGCTGTTGTGACTGAGATTTTGTGTCTCAACCTCACGCCATTCAATTCAGTGACACAAGAGTCATGAAAATACAGAGGGAATGGGAGTGATTATTTATCTTGTACTCTCCACAGAGAAAACACAACAGAAGTTTGTGTATTTTCTCAGTAAGTAGACACAAATAAGGATTATGTTGTTTTTCCTAACACGAAGTTGTTTTGGGGGGGGGAAATTTTACAGAAAAATATCAATGAAAATTCCTCTAAATTTACTCCCCACATGTTAACATAAACAGAAAAACATAACCGACATATGATCAGACTTCATTATATGTAAAGGAAAACACAGCTCCTTTACATATAATGTAAAGTTTTTTTATTGTGTAGAGTTTTTTTATTGTGGGGGCAATGACAATTCAGCATTTCTGAATTTCACTTAATGTAAAGGACTAAGCAAATATATTAATAGTAGTACCCAATTCTTCAACCAATCCTCCTTTTCAGAGCAGGTTGATTGAGTTTTCTAAATGTCCTAAGTAAGGCATCTCCTGAGTCTATAAATACTGGCAGTCAGTGATAAAAAGTTGAGTGTATAAAAATAAATACTTGTTTCTCACCTGCATGTTCCTCAGTAACTGGAAGATTTCCATGGTTCGAAAGACAATGTCCTGCACGGTCTCCTGGCCGATGCGGCAGAGGGAAGCCGTGTTCACCTCCCGGGCAGCCTGAGCCTGCGTCCCGGAGAAAGCGCCCGGCGGCATCCCCGCCCCGGCCAGAGGGGGCGTCGACATCTCCTGGCGCTGACCAGTCACACTGGGGCAAGCTGCACGGAGAAATGACGATGGGACGATCAAATACTTGTTTGACTCTATCCTAGCAAACTTCTGCAGGGTGGCTATCCCACTCCTTTTCCCCGTACGCGGCTCGATAAAACAGATGAGTTCGGCTCGGCTCGGCTCAGCGCAGCACCCCTTGGTCCGGACACCGCTCCCTGACCCACCGCAGCGCTGCCGGGCGGTGCAACTGGGGGTTCCCCTCCCTCCCCTCGGAGCGGTCACTGGGCGCGCCCCTGCCCCGAGATCCGTCCCAAAGGAAGCAC
>VYXD01004356.1:1175968-1214234 GCA_013397195.1 Hylia prasina | reverse complement strand
AAAAAAAAAAAAAAAGGATTGTGCCAAAAGTCACTTAAGATGTTTTAATCAGATATTTTCAATATTTAGAGAGAACTGCACATGTGGTGACAGAAAGAGAATTTGTTAAAAAGCCATATTTTCCTAATTCCTAGCTCCTTCCACCTGATCCCCAGTTACTCCAGTAAAATGGTTAAAATTATTTTTGTGTGTTTTTCAATGATTTTCTGTACTTCTGGAATGTGCAAGAGGGGGGTTTCTTTTTGAAAGTGCTTATCTTTTAATATATAATATGAGGAGTAGCTACAGATGTTTTTATTTAACTGAATAGAAGCTTTTCATTAAATGAACGTTTTTGATGGCAAATCTCTGGCCTGCACTATCTGAATGACATATCACATAGCTCTGTGATAATAATAAGAGAAAAAACTTGAAGTGAAAAAACCAGAAAGCAGTAGCCTGAAAATGAGAACATGACTAATTAGTTTGTTTGTTCAAGCAAAGAAACCACAACAAAGCAAAATAACCAAACCCCCCAAGCTTAGTATTTATTGTTCAACTAAAAATCTGAAAAATCTTCCATTTTAATGCTATAAGGGCATGAATGGGAAGAGTATTGCAGTTTTGCAGCCTTGGGAGTAAGAAATGGGCTTTTAAATAATGTTATTTTAACCAATAAAACCCTTTAGAAGATGCCTTTTTAGAAAGCACTAGCAAATATCATCCATGTGTTATCAACAGAGGATGGACTCAGCATGCTGTCTTGGTGTGAGGCTGGTAACAATAATAACAATCCATACATCACTGTAAAACAGAAAATATGAAAGTAATGTTACTGTAGACTTTGTAGACTTCTTTTCCTATTTTTAATTTCTAGAGGTGTTATCCTTAGCTCTCATTGTTTGAGAGACCCAGATGTCTATTTTTCATGTACAGGTCCCAAATTACTGTATAGAAAGAATGATTACATAATGCAGAAAGGATTATATTTTTTTAAATCCAAAAAAATCTCTGAAATCCTTTTTGTAGCCCTTAGAGAATGAAAGCCTGGGTCTACAAGGAATGCTTACAGAATGTGCCCTGTTGCTACTTCTGCAGCTGAGGTTAAGGAATTTTTAGTTTTATGTAGAAAGATTGTAATTTACCAGCATGTGTTCCACACATTACAGGACAGTCCTTCCCTTGGACCTGTAAATATATATCTTTCAGATATTGTTTTTTCTTCTGTCAGCCTGTGCACATCTTGCCACTGGAGATGCAACACTGCCATCCTTTCTTCTTAATCTTAATATTTAATGATAAAAGTGCATTTAGGCATGCTTCTTCCATTAGTATCAGAAGTGACAGAACAAACATACATATTGAGGGCGTGGGAAGAGGTCCTTCAGCAGCTGGTATCTGCTGAGTAATAGCTGCAGGCATGAGAATTAAAAGCTTATACCCAAGCATGAAAAGAAAAAAACCTACAGTGCAAAGGTCAATTCAGTGTTTCATCATTTGTTATTTGAGTCAAACAAGTTTTTCAAATCCATATCCTCTGATAGCATGAAATGTGAAGTTTTCTAGGTGACTTATCTTTTGTCTGTATGGCACTATATGACAACAGTGGCAGCATCTAGTGATTCATGTCTTCAGGGGAGTGGGTAACAGGAGGGAAAAAAAATGAATATTGGGTTGATGGCAATTGTTATGGTTCCACTGACGTCAAAGAGACAGCTATCAGGTGGCAGGAGCTGAGAAAATTTACATGAGTTAAGCATCTATGCCATCCTGTATTTTATTAACTGACAACCTGACTGAAAACTAATAAGGGAGAAACTTAAAAAGATTTGATTCACACAGACTCAAAATGTGAACTGCAGAATTTAAGCCTTAGTGTGGAAGATTTTGGAATGTGGGATTGATGAAGTTGGTCTAGTTCCAGTAAATACAGGGCCATTTCTAAGAGGCATATCTTTGCTGGGATAACTATTTGAAACCCAGATCGTGAGCACATTCTTCCTATATTATCCAGCTAACACAAAGTTAGTGGGAGAATAATTTTTTATAGGACACCTAGCAACTGGTGGGATCCTAATAAAGTATGGCAGAGAAAAGTCTGAGAAAAGTCTCTGATTTTACATTCTTTTATTTTTAAAATACTTTTGTTTACGATTAAAATTGTTCATAATTAATTAACCTTATCATTCAGCCTTCCATGACCAATAGAGTTTAAAAGTTGTAATATTTCTAAATTAATTAGCACCAATCCAAGTAATACATTTCAGATGTTAATTACATCAAAACCTCAGGCTAAATGGGAAAAAAAAAAAACCACTAGAGACAGAACTGCCACTATAGAAATAAAGGAAAAGGCTGCATTAAATCATTAATGACCTAAACATCAGGTCTGAAAAAACAGCACTTCTGAGACTCATAATCCCACAGGGACCAACAATCTTTCATCCTTATATAGTAAACATAATAGGAGTCAGTAGTTTGCTATGTGTCAGTTTTTAGCCTTAGAATTTAAATATCAAGATGTTGTGTTTCATATGAACAGATCTTATGGGAAGAGTATGTTCATCCAATTTGCCATCATTTTCACCATTTTTTTAATCTGCAAATCCCTAACTCTGGGCTTTTCAATGTTGCAGTAAATTTACAACAGGAAGAACATGGGAGGTCTAAGCACAAAGCAGGAATCCAGACTAAGGGCAGTGCTGGCAGCTATTGTACTGCAAACACTGAAATAATGCTGCGTGCAATCAGAAAATTAATGTGTTAAACCAGTTTAGAGAACATAGTTGATAATTTTTCACCATGTATTTACAAAACTGTTTATATTGACTAATAGATGATGCTGTTGCATCACTCAGCTGCACATCCGCAGGGGTTTTTTGTTTTTTGAGGGAACACCAGGGTTCTGTCAACATTCTAATGTTTTTGCAGTCTCTTAATATGGACATAAATGGTGGAACACACATATGCAGTCCCAAAAAACTGCAAGACTGGATCTGAATCTCCCAGCCTGGCCCTTTCCCCATTGCTAGGGCCATATTAAGGTCAGCAGAAAACTGTGACAATCTTAATTACATGTGGTCTGACAGAACAGAGACAGGTTCTTACTGGGATGCCTTAGCAGATCTTTCTCCTGACCTCAGCTTCCTGTCATGTCCAACAGGGGCAGTTATTAGTGTCTCTTGTCTTCTCTTTGTTTGTGTCCAGTCTCTCTATGTAATCTACTTCAAAATGTTCAGTGACCATTTCCATGCTAACGATTCATGAGTCTGCCTTTATTGAATCCCCCATCTCAGCTGGTTTTGTTGGCTCTGATCCAGACAAGTACTTAAGCATCTACTTAGCTTTGAGTTTATTGGCATTCCAAATTCAGACTAACATCACACTTTGGAGAGCTGTAAAAATAGTAACTGATTTTATTATTGGAATTGCCATGCTTTGTGCTGCAAGGTTGATACAAAATTTTGATTAGTATTGACCTACTAAATAAGGTGCATTAAAAAGTCATTGAGGACAGAAGTAATTTCTGAAAAAAATGAAGAAAGAAAAAGACAAATAAATTTAAAATTAGTTATATGTATCTGAATGCCATATTTGAATCATATATACAATACACAATTCTATGTTTAGGAGAATATGTTTATAAAAGCATATGAACCATATAAGCTAATATTTCATATTCTTGTATAGCATGTTAAATGTATATATATGTGTATCTGTATCTGTTTGTAACTGTATCCATATGAAATGTATACATCTGCCCAGTTATCTGTGTATTGTAAGCTGTTGTATTAAAAATGTAAATGAAATAAATAATGCTTTCTGATACCTCACTGACTGAAATTCTGAGAATTGTCCATCTGTCTTCACACTAGGAGAATGACAGCAGCTCTTCTCTTGTCTGGAGGTTATTAGTAAATGCCAGAAGGATAATTTGTCTATAGGAGTTGTGCTACTGCTAGTAATGCCTGTGTGGTGAGGTGTGTACCATGAGAAGGTGCCAGTGTGTTTATAATGGGGAGAACACTTTCAGAATGAATTTAAGTGTTCCTTAGCTAAAGAAGAAAGGAAGTGTAGAAAATAGCTTGAGATGAAATGTTCCTTAGGCACAGACAGAATCCTTATTTGACCATAAAAGGCTAGACCTAAATTTGAGCACAGCCTTCGTATGAGCCAGGAACAGATTGTCTTCCTGGCAAAAAGTGAGTGCATTGCTTCAGCAGCCTCTCCTTGTTATGTTGTTCCTGATGCCATAGACTTTGTAACAGTGGTAATTGCTTTTTTCTGGGTTCCTAAGTCTTCTCAACACTGGACCAAGAGTGGAGATCAGCTCAGGCCAAACTGCGCGAGGCTGCTGATTGTTGTCACATTAACAGGTCACAAGATCTGAACTAGACTACGCTGCCTTCTGATTTAAAGGGTGAATCAGAAGCTAGTGGGAAATTCTAAGCTATGGTGGATAAATCCAAAGCATTTTAGATCTGTTCTTAGGAACTAATTCTTGCATAACTTAATAATGTGTTACGTGGGCATTTCTGAATTTTGGATATTTACAATCAGATACCTGGTGTGGCTATGAATTTCATTTTTAACCTAATTTTTCATAATCATTAGAATAAAAACTCAATTACAGGTGTCTTTGAACATACAGAGCTTTGTGGATTTCTTCTGTCAAGATCTTTATGAGGAAATATGAGGTTAGAAGGTGAGAGTGGTGAGAGTAACAGCTGAGCATAGTGACAGGTGGCCAAACAATTCCGTATTTGGAATGCTGAATCCATGCTGTGATACTAACAAATTTAGTAAATATGAAAGATTTGTAGAATAGAAGCCGAATATAGTCAAATCAAAAGGACATTGAAAATCATTCTCAAGTAACCTTCCTAGAGGCTAACAGAAGAAAGCTGGATGGATGTGGCCAGCTGCTGGCAGAGCTCTCCACCTGCCCTTGGAGGGTGGATGTGTCCTCCTATGTTTGGCCTGATGTTTAACAGCACCTACAGTGGAACTTTGCTGCAGTGGAAGCATGCATAGTCCTTCTTTTGTCTAACTGGGCACCCTTTGAACACAGAATATGAGAGTTACAGCATTATGTATCCTAACAGGGATGCTTGGTAACCAGTGGAAGAAGGTCAAGGTTTTTATCACCATAGTAGAAATCTGGGGTGGAGAGCAGGTAGGGATAGCATTTCTTTGTAAATGTGTGCCATTTAAAGCTGTGATGTGAAGGCTGACCTTGTTGTCCAGACTGTCCCACTTTTCAAAGGAGAGTGAAAGGTACCTTAGAGCAAATGATGTCCTGAGGACTGCTGGTCATGCATCTGTCTTGACTGTAGAGAAGGTCTTAGACTGAACAGCTGACTCAGGGAAGGCAAGCCCCATTTCCAGTGCCAGAGGCAAACCTCCTGGAGACAGCTGTGTCATAGTTAAAAATTGAAAGCAGGTATCCGGAATCCCGTGTCTTGTGTGCAATGTTATTCTTTATGTTTAAAGATGAATGTTTGATGAAAAAGAAGGATCAAAGTGGGAGATTTCTGCTGAGAAAAAACGGGTCATCACTTAGGTCTGGAGCTTAATCTTGAGAAATCGTATCCATTTCAAAGTTTGAAATTAATATGAAGGCTGTATGGAAAGTGAAGAAGTGAAAATGTGGCTGGGAGGCAGACAAAGTGTGATTAGTTAGCAGACAAGCAGGTTTTAATTGCAGTAGAGAGCTGAATGTGACAAAACAGACAGTCCACCTCATCTTCCAAAAATGTCCTACTGTGCCATATGACAATGACAGATAAGGGAGTGTAATTTGAAAAAATATAAATTGAGAAGCAGTTGCTTTGTGGGTCTGACTGATGAAGCCACCCAGAAAGTGAGACTTCATCCAAAGAGGATTAGTAATTTAAACATAAGACTTGGTGTCCTTCAAAGGATTGCAAAGGTGAAAGGCTGTCATAGCAAAGGAAAAATGGCACTTTGTTAGTCTCTGTTCTCAGAATGAACTGTAGTCAGGACAAAGGAGAGTGAAGATGTCAAAAACTAAAATGTCAATAAAAGAGTAACGAAAGGAAAAGATTTGTAAAATCATTTTAAGTTCATCTGTGATAAAATAGAATCTCTTTGGAGAAATGTTTACAGCAGCCTTCTTTCATCTGAAAAACCATAAAATCCTGGATGAGCTGAGGTTAATGGAATTCATACCCGAGTAAGTTTTGATTTTTATACAGGAGCAGTTTCTTAGATATAATTTTAGTTGTTTTCTGGTATTGTCTGCCTTGCCATGTCCTTACATTCAATTTTGTTTTCTGTGGAACATTTTTCTTCACATGGGGGTTTCCTTTGTATCAGTGTCATCACCAGTAAGTACCTTGTCCAGCCTTTGTTTCACTTCCCCTGTCTTGTATCATAAAATGCTTTGTCTCAAGGATGTCTAAGGTTGTGATTTGATCCACTGATAATACATCCAGCCTCAAATCTCTTTCAGGATACATGCTAGCTTTGTGTATACCAGTGATTGGAACTCCTCAAGTCCAGTAATTCTAAAAGCCAGCTCTGAGAGTCTGATGTGTTTTGAAGTTTGAAACAGGATCCCTGAGTGTAGTTCATATGGTGCTAAGCAAAGGAGACTGTTTCTGTTTTTTAACATGTTTTCATTATTTAGCTGATACACCTGGCCAAAGTCTGCACACCCCTTGCATGTCCTGCCCTTTTCCTCTCCTGGCAATGCACTCTCAGTCCCGGTCATGTAAGGGATTCAGTTTCCATTCCCATGCTCCCTGCATTGACAGATCATTTCAGATGAAAGAGACAAAGCAATGGCAACAGGAATTCAGACAAGCAACTTGGAACAGCAGGAGATACATGTTGCCAAATGCCCAATCTATCACTATCAGCATCACTGAACCCAACATCTTTCTGCACTTTTGAATCATCATGGGCTTTATAAGCCACCTCCCTCCCGGTTTCTAAATGTCTTTGTTGTTCTGTACCATTTTTCTTTATAGTGGGTAGTATTTTCTTGGGTTTTTCTTTGCTTCCACACATATTTTTATGCAAGTCAGAAAAGATGTTTTGTCACCTGCAGCTAAGCTGCCAACTGAAACTGGCTGGCATATGCATATTAGGCCAGGAATCTGCAAGCTTCACTGGCTGCTAATAAAGTGGCAGATTGATGTTAATGTTAAGATTCTCTGACTTTTAAGTTCCTATATATAGAGTCAGCCTTGTTAGCCTTATTAATTATTTACATAGTACTAAAGGTATACGTAGCACTGAAGTAACAAATTAGCACATTAGGACCCTCCACTCAACGCTTACAGTGAGTAGTTTGGTTTGCTATGATGTATAAGAAATTAGTGGACACATGCAGGTGTAGTGGCAAATAACACTGAAGACGAACTGAATCACACAAGGCTGCATGGAAGCAGCAAAGATACAATGCTGTTGGCTTTAAGGATGTCCTTTATGGTGACTGTGGGTAGTCTTTGAGCTGCAGCCCCAGAGAGCTGGATTTAACAGCTGAGCCCTCAACAAACTTTCTGCTCAAGCCTGAACAGTGCATAGTGTGTATTGTTGTGCTGCAAAACAGGGTCTTAACTATGTGCTTAGCTTTACCTTTTGGCATCTTGACTTCAATAGACCTGAGGCAGCTTACATCAGCTGAGGATCTGTCCCAAAAAGTAGAAACCCAAATCTACCTACCTTAGCTGAGTTCTGAAGAGACATCTGCAAACATTTGTGCTATTTTATCTGATGTCACTAGGGTTTATTTTTAACTTATCTGGCAGAAGAAGGTGAAATATGCCTTGCATACCATTTCCAGGGCAGGTACATCAGACACTAAATCACTGTTAACATACTTTGTTTCTTTCAGTGTTAATGTGCATTTTCTGCTGCTATTGTACAAGACATATAAACTATTTCAAGTCTTTATTTTTCTCTTGTTGATGAAGCAATGGGCTGGTTCTAACACTGATCTCTAAGGTATGCAGGCATTCTTTTCAGCAGGCAAAGGATTTGTTTATTCTTATCCCATTGTTCCACTTTCTGCCTTATCTGTTGATACTTCTTTCTTCACATTAGACATTTGTTGCTGGTGGGCTGTGTTATCAAGTGGACTAGGACATCTTAGCTAAGGGCTGCATCTCTCATGAGCAGCATGTCAGAGGGATCTTCAAAGAAATCTTAACAAAGGATGCATTTGAAGCAAGAGAAGTCTGGCTATTTTCACGATTCTTCCTTTTGATCTCCAAAAGTAGATTAAGAATGTGACTGCTCTGTATTTTCCTGTCAGGTCCCTTGACTCTTTTCCTAAAAGGTTATGTCAGTTACTTTCTACTCCAAAGGGAGTCTTTCCCGTACTAAATGCGTTTCTGAAAATGTCAGCCAAAACTCCTCCACCTTCTATTCTTGTTTGTTTTTAATATTCTCAGTTTTCTATAGCCTGAATCTCAGAGCACCATCAATTTTCAGATCTTTCAAACTTTTCAGAGAAGTTTGGTGCTACTAAATGTCTTGTTTGTCCTTATCACTTTGCTGACTGACAACAAAAGTGATTCACCTTTTGCATTTGAGAATGTGGCTTACCACTTTAATATTACTGTTATTCCTCCTCCTCTGCAGCTTCTCCTGCCCTTGTGCAACAAACATGTTTGAAAATCTGTTTGTCAGGCCTTAGTTTTCTTACTGATTTTTTTCTTAAATTTTCAGGCTTTCATTTAAAAGCAATAACAGTCTATTACTTTGTTTTGAGGTGAACTGAAATATAACTTATTGTTTAAGACTAAAAAGCAAAATAATTTTTCTTTCAGTTTTAGTGGGTTTTTGTCTATAAATCTCCTGATGTTGTCGAATTAGGATAGGTCCAGCTGTACAGGAATAGATTTACCAGGTATTTTGTTTTTTCATTCAGAATCAGAGTAAAAGTGGCAAATTAGAAAATTTTCCATTAATGAAAATATTTTATTCTGATCCACTAACACATTTCTTTTCAATGAAATCAGAAATTTAATGTCAGTTTTGACAACCTTAATTTTCCAGAATTTGTTTAAAGATCAATGTGATTTGAAAAGTAGAACTAATGTATTTATTGCCCCAAATTCAAAATGTTCAATTTTTACATTGTGCCCAGGCTTCTTTCTTCTTAATTGCACTGTCTGGTCTAATAAAGTTTGTTACATCTCCTTGAAAACTGATTCTGTGATGGATATGGGTAACTTTTACATATTTAAAAATCTTAACTGGTGTGCTGTTGTAGTGGTTTATGTGTGGTTTATGGTGGAATGAAGAAGAGAGTTGAAGTAAAACTTGTATGTTAAGAGCTGTTTAATAATTGAAAATTAAGTAAAATTCAATAATAATGTTAAATAATGATAAGGAAATATAAGGAAATATTAAGGAAATATTAAATAATGATAAGGAAACATACCCCCCTTCCCCAGCCCAGATCAGCCACTCTTCTGGGTAAGTCCCCCCAGTTTATATCCCGGGAATGATATTCTGTGGTGTGCAATATCCCTCTGGTCAGTTCAGGTCACCTGTCCTGCCTGTGCTCCCTCCCAGTTTCTCTTGCATACCTCCTCACTGGCAGAGCATGAGACAAGGGGGAAAAAGAGTCCTTGACTTGGCATAAACATGATGTAGGAAACCTCAAATCAGCAGTGCATTATCAACACCATTCTCATCCAAAAGCCAAACACAGCACTGCAACAGCTTCTGGGAAGACATTAACTCTACCCTAGATGAAACCAGGACAACATCCACCCTTTACTCCATACCATTTATGCCATTCCAACTCTCACATTCCTCAATATCCCATCACCTTTCTTATTTATCTGTTTTGATAGATATACAGACACCATTCTCTTTGTCTATGGAAGGCCTCTGTCAAATGTTCATAAAATGTTCACACACACAAACACACACAAAAAGAAGTTTGTTGAATTAATTTAGTCCATTTTGGTCTTTATCTTTGGTAACTGTCTTTCAAGCAGGAAAGATGATGTAAGGTGATGGATTGTGGCATGCTGCATACTTGACTCAGTTGTGATTTCAGTACAACTGTGCTTGTTCAGTTTTATCAAAGTTCATTCTGCATTGGTGTGGGTGCAGTGGTCAGAGGCAAGTCAGGCTGGGATCCCCAGAATGCTTGTGGTTAAATCAAGGCCAAGAGGTGCTCAGTGAGGTGATGCACACACAGCCACCACTGAAGTGCTAATACACAGTGTTGGATAATTATTAATATGATGCAATTAAATAATTTTTTGATTTTCACCGAAAATTGAATTTCCTTGAGGCACGCACAATGCTTCCCTATCCTCCTGTATTATCCACCGAGTGCACCCAAGTTTTTGAGCAAAAGCAATCCCATGGATGGGTTTGCCTTTGCTTGAGCCAGGAATAATCCAGACTGTTTTCCCCAATATGTTTTTAATGTGCACAAAGGAACTTTGTCTTCTTCTACAGTACATAAAAATTTATAAACTTGCTGTAGTTTTATTTATGTGATCATTGGAATGACTAGTGTTAAGAAAGGTGAGAAAGTGAGATGGTTTTCTTAAAATATGCAGGAGTGTTAGTGAAGGAGTGTGTACCATAATGTTGGAACTTTGGAATTAAGACTAAAATGGCTGTAGACATACTGGCAAATGTGCTTGCTTCTCTGCAATCTAACTCCTAATGTGGATTTCTTGTCAAGTTCTTTTATTAACCATTTTCAAGGTGGCTGGTTACTATATCTGATAAGAAAATCTCTTGATGGCTGTAATCTGCCATTTGACTGTAGTCAAGTGCTTCCCTGGGACTGCCCGATTCTTCCTGCTTCAGACATCAGAGACAACATATCAGCAAACTACATGGGTGACATGGTTAATCCATCCAGAAGGGAACTGAGAGATGTGAGGAATTTTAATGAAAGATTTATTGTTCATAAAACAAGTAAATGCTTTTCATTTTTTATTTTATTGCAGCTTTCCAGTCAACCTGGAGCTGATTTCTAGCCTAGTAAGGTGTAGTGGTGCTTGGTTTACTCAGGTGAAATTGGGAGGAGATACAAGAAAACCAATGTGTAGAAGTGAAACATAGTATGTGGCTTAGCATCTTTAATAGGAGGAAGTTTTACTTTGTGCTTCTTCGCATGCATATGCTTGTAGGGAAATAAATCATGAAGAGGAACAGAGGTATTTCCACTTTGTCATGAGGAATTTGACATACACCCAAAATGACAGCGGAAATGGAAGGTGAACAGATCCAGGCATGATTTCTAGTACTCACTGTAGCTCCACATGGTGTAAGCAGAGCACACAGAGCCTGTAGTGACTATATTATTCCAGGTAGCCTGCAGCTTACAACTTGTAAAACAGAGTCTCTATCTGTGTCATATACTTTGCTATGAATTAGTTAATATCTTGAACCCATTTGGAAGTACCAGGATTCCCAGTGCCTTAAACGAGACACCATTTTGCTATTTGCAACTTCATATGACATCATTTTGTCTCACTCCTATTCAGTAATTTTAAGGAGGAGACAGTCACAAACAGAAATGCTCAACCTGAGGTTCATTCCTGGGGTACTGTGGAGCAGGTCTCACAGAAGAAGGGGCATCACAGGGCCGGGAGTTTCTCCATGAGGAAAGACACACCTGCTGGAAAGTCACTGTGCTAAAAGAGAAGGCTGTCCAGTAAAAGCAGATTCAGACTCTCACTTAATAAAAGTCATTAACAGTGTGAAAAAGCTAGAAAGGATCTCAATTTGGAAGGCTCTACCAAGTTTTAAGGGGATGTACGCCTTCTCCCACCCTTTTTAATAATACCAAAAACTATCAGTTAATCTTGAATTTCTATCCAATCCAGAAACATCACATTCATGTAGTAAAATGAAGATACTTTTACCTCCTTAATCTCAGAAAATTATCTTACTGTTTCCAAATTTGTCCATATGATAAATTTTGTCCACGTGTGTGGAATGTTAGAATATGTTGTTCATGAGATACGGTTCTTTTCTTTTTTATTTATGACAAAGCCTTTTTCCAAGCTTGAAGGTCTTGAAGGAACAAAGCCAACCAGCCAGGCATTTGCTTTCAAAGATGATCTTAAATATCTCCAAGAGGAAAGGTAGAAACTCTTTACAAGAGGAAGAAAATGCTTCTTTACCCCGATCTCTCTTTTGAATGTCAAATCTAAGGGTGAGAATGGGATGCAATCAAAAGGGGTGATTGCCATTAGTATTGATATACCAGACTTTGCCTTTCAATCAGTGCCTTTGGATCTGAGGCGAGTTTGTGAAAATGTTATCAGACTTTATGCAACCTGTACCATTGGGCAAGATGCTGTTTGAGTATCTGAGTATAATCATCTCATCTAATTATAGAAAACAGCACTAGAAGGGACCCTGAAAAGTCCTCCAATCCTTCCTTCACTGCTCTTCATGCTAAACCAGTCTCACTTGTTCTTGAAAACCAGTGTCATCAGGTCTCCAGAGTCACCTTGTACAATAATTTCCAGTGCTATAATCTCTTTGTTACAGCATTGTCTTTGTTGTCTAACCCAAATATCCCTTTATGCTACTT
The DNA here is from genome assembly GCA_013397195.1 of Hylia prasina. Classification (NCBI taxonomy): domain Eukaryota; kingdom Metazoa; phylum Chordata; class Aves; order Passeriformes; family Sylviidae; genus Hylia; species Hylia prasina. Next base: position 1,201,699 of record VYXD01004356.1, on the reverse strand, counting down.
TTTGTCCTATTCACAGTGACTGCCAAGGGCTGTGTATCCCTGCAGTGCTTTATAAGAATTTCTTATGTACTTGAAAACTGTCAGTGTGTCTCAGTTCTTCAGGAATTAACCTCTAACAGTAGCACAAAGAGAAATAATAACAACAAACATAACTGTGAGGTCCTAATTGCTGATATGTCCTTGCACGTTATCTACTCTGTGTATTTTGCGGCCTCGCCCTGAGATAAGCGTAGGACGGCAATCTGCATGAGAGCAGCGGCTCGATGCGGCCCCTTGGCAGAGCCCCAGCGCCGCTCCCGCCCGGGCCGGCGGCAGAACCGCGGGCCGGTGGTGCCACCTGGTGCCGGCCCTGCCCGCATCGGGACCGGCACGGATGCCCCGGAACGCCGGCGGGATAACGCGGGGCACGTCACCGAGCAGCCTAATGAAAATAAATTCACTAAAACAGCAGGTGGGAAAGATCCCATTGCTGTCCACAAGTCCGTGCCCTTGGTGTTTAATTTCTTTTTTTCGGTAGCAGCAGCTGCTTCTTCCAGACCAGAGCTATGAAAAGCTTTTAAGAGTTAAACATTTTCCTAACTACTTTGAAGTCAGGATGAGACACGGGCATGCAAGCCTCAAAACAAGGAAAATCTCCAGGTATAATCTCTGTCTCCCACTCTCCGATGTCAAGACCTTATCTTAAACAAAGCTGACTTGACACCAATTAGCAAGCAAACAGCTGAGGAAAATAAGAATAATTCTGAACTTTGGGATCTTCCTGAAGTACAGAGAAAACTTCTGAGAGGTTTGATTTGGCCTGGAGAATTACAGAACATCCATGCTTTCCAGCTTGCACTGGTTGGGTCATGGTGTTAACCAGGCTTAACATCTGGTATTCAGGTTCTGGTGCAGTCTCTAAAAGAGAAGAAATTACTGTGCTATTGACAACACTCCAACAGAGTAATATTAAATATAAGTAGATGTAGCAAATAGTTTCTATTAGAAAGTGTTAATTTTAAGGAATAAAAATGCTAAATTGATGTATTAGTTGCTAGATTTTTTAATGAAAAAATATTGAAACATCATGTTCTGGCAGAGTAAAAATATTTTACATTAAGCTCACCAAAATGTGTATTTTCTATATGGCTACATATTAGAAAAGGTTAAGAAAAAGGAGCAAAACTTCAACAATATTGAATTAATTGACTGAAAAATCTTCTTAGTAATTTTTCTTTCAACATTTCTAAAACTTGCATTGAACAAGGAGATCAAGATATGTACTCCAAATTTTTTAACATCTTTATCTATGGAAAATCTATATTCCCTATGGCAGAAAACGGGAAATGGGAATGGCAGTTGTTGGATTACATGGAGAACGGGAAACTGAATGGCATAAAGCAGCAAGACAGAAGGGGAGACCACAAGAAATTAAAACAGGGGTCAGAGAGATAAAAAAATAGAGCTAACAAAGGAGGGAAGAAGGAACAAGATCATATTTGAAAGTCCATGAACATTACTATTGTACAGTGTAGTAACTCAAATATGTTCTAGCATTATAGTATATGAATTTTAGATTAAATTTACCCAAGTTCTGCTTTTTAAAAAAAAAATATTATTATTTAACAGACTCATCCTGCACAGCAGTGAAGTTACATTTTTGTTATGTACACGTATTTTTGCTAGGTGCATCGAGCAGCAGCCTGGGAGCAGAGGTGGGCTTTAAAGGTTCCATATCCAGCTATTCCTGTATGTGCACATATGCCACAGAAACTGCACAGTGCCCCTTGTCTTGGTCACTGCCTGACCATCTAGAGCATCCCTGACACAGTGAGGTTTTCATACAAAAGTCTAGGGAGCAACAGACTTTTAGTCACAAGTAAGAAAATAGCAAATTAGTTACAACAGAAAAATTACCTGGAGCATCAGCTTTAACTTGATGTACCAAATCATTGTGGCTGCTGTGCTTGCCATTTACTTTAGCAGCTATGAAGAATGAGCAACATGAGCTGGATTTGTCTTCAAAGAAGAAACTGATGTTGTGCATTCTGCTGTCAGCAATTAAAGAAGATTCAGTAGTAGATGCTGACATGGAAAGTGTTTTTTGTTATGAAGTGTGCAGAGATGCAGCTGTATGAAGAGGGTTTCATAGAGATAAATGGAAGTAGTGGATGTTGGATGGGCTTTGAGTAAAATAAGATTTTTGTCATTTATTGAAATAACTTGTGACTTTTTGCAAGTATCAGAAAGTAAATTGTCTGAAGATAAAGTTATGAACTAACCCATGAGTTTGAGACATGACATGAGATATTTGACAATTGATGATCCTTTGCTGTCATCTGGAGCAGTATCCATTATGCACATTGTCTGACTTGAGGCAGGTGCCATAGGTAGCAAGTTGGTCTCTCTATCTCTTCTACCCATGATTCTTCTCTAATCATAGTATATCTCAAATTGGAAGGGACCCATAAGTATCATCAAGTCCAACACCCTATTCATCACAACACTTCCTAAAACAAAACCATATGACTAAAAGTGTCCAGATGCCCCCTAAACTCTGACAAGCTTAATGCAGCAACCATTTTCCTGAGGAGTCTGTTCCAGTCACTGACCACCCTCCCAGAGAACTTTCTCCTAGTACCCAGTCTGGACTTTGCCTGATGCAACTTCATTCAATTCCCTTGGGTCTTCTGACTGGTTACCAGAAAGAGGAGATCAATGTCTGCCCCTGTGCTGCCTCCTTTTCCAAAGCTGTACTGTGATGAGATCACCCCTCATCCTTCTTTTTCTCAGCTGAACAGAACAAATGCCCCTTCAGCCACTCTTCATAAGTGTTCCCCTCAAGGTGTTTCTCCATCTTGGTCACTGTCCTCTGGACACAGCCTAATATCTTTGTAGACTTCTTTTATTGTGGTGCCCAAAACTGTACAGAGCACTCGAGGTGAGGCCATACCAGCACAGAGCAGAGTGGACAGTCACCTCCTGTGACCAGCTGGCCATGCAGTAGTTGATGCACCTCCTGATACTCTTGGCCCTCTTGGCTACAAGGACACACTGTTAATTCATATTCAACTTGCCATGGACTGAAACCTCCAGATTTGTCATTCTCCAACTTCTCCATAGGTATAGGATTACTCCAGGTGGAGAATCTGGCAATTGTTCTTGTGAAATGTCATGATTGGTGATTGTCCAGCTCTCTGGTCTATGCAGATCTCTCTGCAAGAACTCTCTCCCCTTCAGGGAATCCACAGATCCTCTTATTTTAGCACTGTCAACAAATATAATTATGTAGATGTGATTCCTCTATCCAGATCATCTATAAAAACATTATAAAAAGAACAAGCCCTAAAGAGAACTGCCTTTGAAATGGAGTCCTGTGGAACCCCACTGGTGACTGGCTGCTATCATGATACAACTCAATTTACTGTAATCCTTTGAGCCTGGCCCATCATCCAAGTGATTACCAGCTTATGAGGAACATGTCCATGTGTGTGATGGCCAGTTTATCCAGAAGAATGCTGTGAATGGACAGTACCAAAAATTGTGCTAAATCCAAAAACATCACATCTACTGGCTTCCCTTGGTCAACCAGGAGGGTGACTTTGTTGTAAAGGAAAATTAAACTTGTCAAACAGCACTTTCCCCACCTGATCCTGGCTGTTCACCCCCTTGCTGGCTGTGATCGCTGACTCTACATTTTCTCTCAAGTGATTTTCAATACCTCCCAGAATAATCTCCATAATTATACCAGGTGCTGGAGTGAGACTGGCATGCCTGTAGTTTCCAGGGTCTTCCTTCTTACCCTTCTTAAAAATTGAGACATTTTCCAGCTTTCAGTCACCTGGGGCATGTACAGGCTTCCAATCCAGATGAAAAATAATGAAGACAGATCCCATGATGACAGTAGTCAGCTTTATCTGTGCCTTGGCTTGAATCCCATTGGGCCCCCATGGACATCCAGATAGAGCAGCAAGTTTTGGACAGGGTAAGAGCTGAGAGTCTGATCTCCCCAGTCATGGTCTTCCAACACTGGATCTCTGAGGATCCCAGAGTGCAGCATCAGTGTTGAAGACAGAGGCATAGAAGGTGTTAATATCATGTGGAAAGTTCTGAAAACTCAAGTCATCTTGAGTTACTTCCTGAAATCTGCTTTGTCTTACCTACATTACCTATGTAAAAAATAGGTACCTACTCTGTGCTTGTTATCCAGCTTCCCTCTATAGTGAAGGAGGCACCTGAAGAGACAAATCAGACTATCTGTGGTGGGCTCCTGCTGAATCCCTTGGGAGAAGCCCATCTCCATTAGCTACATGACAGTGCTGATAACTAGTCTTCCAAGTTGCCATTGGCACCTACATTGGACAGTGAGAACTCTTGCACTTTTATGACATTTTTTTGATGACAAAAACCGTTAGACATCAAATTATAAGTTTTATATGCAAGTTGCTGGGATATCTTAAATAGGAACTCAGATATCCAACACAGGTGCCCTTCAAATGATAACTCCTTCAGACTCCATCCCAGCAATCACCCCTAGGTGAACTCCTTATCTCTAGAAATTCCCTGTCACTATTGATGCCATCTCAGACCTGTTTCTTTCTCCAGCCTCAAAGACTTTCAGCTTCCTCAGTTTAGCATTTTCTAAAGTGCCAAGCCTACAGTGTAACTCCAGATTTCATCTGTCCTTTCCACTGAAGACCTGATTATAGCTGCTTATCTTTAGTTATCTCTAAAAGTGTTTTATTTGGTATCTCATTAGCAAAGTCTTGTCTCATGCAAAGCCACCTTGCCCAGTGTGCTTAAGTTGCCAGTTGGCTTCTCTTCTCCAGTACCCTCCAATCTCTGCTTCTCCATTAAAATGCCTGTGGCAAAACCAGAGATGGGATGAAAAAAAAGAAAGGTATCATAATGTAGGAGCTGTTTTCAGTTGAACTCTTCCTTACCCACCATCAGTCTGAGTGCACCCATTCCTACCCAAGGATACAGAGGATGAAGCACTTTTAGCCCTGTGTGTTTGCCTTCCTAATTTCTTACTGCACTGTGCCATTGCTGCAAATGTTACTAGTTATTCTAGTTAGGAAGATGAATATTAAAGTGCTTTACTTGTGTGTATAATTGCAGCAAGGAGGTTTCTTTCTCCTTCTCTTGCCTTCTTCTTGCTGTAGGTACCCATTCATTATTTGGCTTTGTGAGGTTGGCAGCTGGCAGCCCCTGACTCCTGGTGGCTGAGACAATGAAACCTGCAGGACTGGAATGAAGATGTTGTTCTTTTAATTGAGCCCTGAAGCAGTGTGCAGGAATCCAGAATAGGATATTCCAGGGATTACACAGCTTAAATGTTTGATACCCAGAGTATATTTCGGAGGGTGTTGTGGTTTTGTTTGTTTTAAATTATAAGCGTTTCCAGGGTCAAAGTGAACTTGGGCTCTGAGGGGTGGCTCTGAGGGGTGACTCTGAGCTGTTATTCCATATGCCACATTTTTGTATCTCTTGGGTTTCCTTATTGAGTTTTCACCTCCTTAGAAGGTTTTTTTCACCTCCTTAGGTGTTTTTTTCACCTTCAGTGTTATATCTGAAATCAGCTTATTTGAAATCTGTGTCTGTTCTTCCTCAGCAACAAAGTTTATGGGATGCAATCATTTATAACTTGGTTTCTGTTCATTGGACATACAAATATGGAGCAAATGCATTACAGCTAGCTCTGTCCCATAGTGAAGAGTTAATAGTGGCCATCAGCTGGAAGTATTTTCCTTTCTTAGATATGCCCTTAAATACACATCAGGGCTGATTTCTGAACAAATATGCTTGCCCAGGTTTTTAATTTTGTGCCTAATTTTTATGGGTCTTTTTTTTCTTGCACTCCTGGTTTTATTGAATTAACTTTGAAGTTGTTTTTCCTGATGTGAGAAGGGTCAACATGTGAATTTTTAATGACCTTAATATTAAAGAAAAGACAGCACTGTGTCTATGACACAAAGATGTCAAATAGGTGTTCAATCTAGTCATAATAAGTAACATTTTATTGTCTGCATAATTCAACAATAACAAAATTACTTGCTGCTTAGTAATTAAACAAAATACTTGAATAAGCAACCAGGTCTTTAAAAAGCCCTGACAGATCACATATGAGTTCAATAATTAGAAAAGCAAAACATATGATTGTGCTAAGTCTTCGGCAATGCACTCAAAATTAAGAATGAGAGTAAGAGGTCCCGGAAACATTTAAGATTAAATAATATATTTTCTGAAATGGCAGATTATATTTATCCCACACACATAATATCTTGTCTTGTTTAAAACAAATTATTCTTAAAAGAGTGAAAATTTTAAATAATTCAGTATTTTTAAATTTTATTTTTCTTGTTTTCCTTACACCTTTCTGCTGTCTTGGAGCCTCTGCTGTCACAGTTCGTAGAATGCCATGAAGATTAACACAAAGGAGCAACAAAATTGTACTAACAACAATCTGAGGACTTGGTGTCCCTAAAATATTAGTAATTAATTAAAAAATGCCATAATAAAATAAAAATATTTTTGAAATCTGAAATTCTTTACATTATTTTTGATAAAATAGAAATTTTCATTTCATATTGAAAGAAAGATATAAGAATAAATTTAGGTCTTGAACTCCTTTTTGCCTATTTGATTCAGAAACTAGAATGCAAATTTAAATATTCTTGTCACTAAATAAAAAAATCATATTTTTATAATATTTTTATTGCTATTTATAATTCAACATTGATTTATTTTACTTTATATTTCCATGCAAATATTGTCTTAAATAAAAGCCATTGCAGAAAATATATATTTATTAAATGCAAATAGAGAGTTCTATGTGACTCTATATTGCATGTGAAACCATATCAAAATCTATGAATTGCAGGTATATATATATATTTATATGTTTTTTTTTCATTTTTACAACAATCTTCCTGAGCAAACAAACAAACAGACTGTTTCAGCAGAAATGCAGACGTGTCCCTTGAAAGTCCCTTGGATGCAAATGGAGCCCTGTGGTGGAGCTGAGCCTTGGCTGGGTAAAGCCTTTGCTGCCTCACCTCACTTGGTCTGGCTCTTTTTACAGATGCAGTGCTGTGAGATGGGGCATCCCAAAGACTGCAGTTTCTATGGCAATGGATTTGAGGCAGGCAGAGCAATGGCTGTTGCTCTGGGCTTGTGATTTCCCATGCTGGACTCAGGGGAGCAATCCTGGGACGCCAGTGTGGGCACCACAGTGTGGAAGTCACCCCAGTCGCCTTCCCCGAGGAAATGCACAGGGCTGCAGATCTGTGCTCCCTCCCCAGAGACTCCCCCACAGTCACAGGGGTCCCATGACCTTCAAAACCTTGCTGTCATGGCAGCTGAAGGCTTTAGGTCCACACAGAACCAGTTCATTTGTTATTTACCAAAGGCTCTGCGCTCCTTGTCCACCACGACAGTTCCTGAAGGGTTAAACTCCACAACATAGAAATAGTAATTCCAATTAAGGTAATCACCAGGGAGCAATTGAAGGAGAAATAAAAATGTGGTGTTCTCATTTCCATAAGCAAATGAAAACAATTTAGATGACTTTTATCTAGATGAAGGAAAACGCCTATGTAAAAACTAATTACCCTCCGTGCTAATTATGACAAAGAGGATAGAGGACAAACCTTTTGAAAAATATCCAAGGATATTAAATGGAGTTTTATTAATAGATGAAATAAGCTGAAAATGAGAGTTGTGATATATTGTGTTTGGGCCTAGATTCAATAAAAACTCGCTCTGGCTTCCACTGCACAGCAGCCCCATAAAATCAATTTATTATATGAAGCCAGATGGGTCTTTTATTGAACCTGGACCTTATTCATTAAATAAAAGTAATTATCATCAGAGTTAAAAGAAACAATACCTACTGCTTCATGAATCAGTTACTATCCCATACATTTAAGTGACAATAAGAAAGAAAAATATATTTTTAAATCAATAGACATACAGTTCATCAAGTGTAAAAGCAAGACCTGTAATATATTTTCTGGTGTAATTTGTTCCTCATCAGAAGGTTCATTTAAATCATAATATCTGCTTTGGCTGTTGAATTTGGATCAACCAATGGCACCAGCTACATGCAGAGTGATGCTCTTGGCCTTTTTCCTGGACCTCCAATTTCAGACATGGAACTAAGAACTGGGTCTGAGATGAGGAATGTGAAAAACCATCAGTGGTACTGAACAAAACTCACCATTCTTTTCACCACTCCACTTGATATGAACTTTGTTCTACCTGCTCTGCTGGCAGTGCTTTACCACAGAGACCAACCACCCGTGAATGTTCAAATCCTCTCTACAGCTCCAGCACTGTTCTAGGGAGGACCTGGCATGAAACACAAAGACACTGTAATGGGCCTGCGTGACAAACTTTTGGTAGAAGGTGGGTACTACTGGGATGGCTTCTGTGAGAAGCTGCTGGAAGCTTCCCCCACATCCAACAGAGCCAATGCCAGCTGGCTCTGAGGCAGACCTGCCTCTAGCCAAGGCTGAGCCATCAGTGACAGTGATAGTGTCTCTGGGATAATGTATTCAGGAAAGAGAAAAAAAACACCAGTAGGGACAGGAGAAAGAATATGTGAGAACAACAGCACTGCAGATACCAGTGTCAGTGAGGAAGGAGGGGCAGGAGGTCTTCCAGGTGCTGGAAGGAGATTCCCAGGCAGCCCGTGTAAAGACCGTGTGCAGGCATCTGTGCCCCTGAACCCATGGAGGTCCATGATGGAGCAGAGATCAACCTGCAGCCCCTGGAGGACCCCACACTGGGGCAGGACTCTGAAAGGAGGCTGTGAGTCCATGGGAAGTCTATGCTGGAGCAGGTTCCTGGTGGGACTTGTGACCCTTTGGAGAACCCTGTCCTTATCTGGGCTCAAAATCCTTTAGTTATGTTTTTTCTCCTCTGCCCAGCTGAGGAGGGGCAGGATAGAGTGGCTTTGGTGGGCACCCAGCATCTACTTTACCTTAGATGAGAACTCAGATGGGACATCAGTAGATGCTGAGACTTAATGTCAGGTAGGATGTCAGTATAGACATCTCACACTGACTGACCTAAGCTACCGTCATGATAGTGAATGAGAAGTGGCCCCACGTGGTAGCATTTTTGCTTCACACGACTAAAAATGGTACAGTATGGATGAAATCAGAGGAACACACCAGGAAGGGCCACCCATCCCAGGGGGCTGACTAGAAACATGGCATTTCAACAGGACTGAAATTCACAAGGTGGTGTGTTTTAACCCCAGCCAGCGGCCAAGCCCCAGGCAACCACTCACTCCCCTACCAGTGGGATTGGGGAGAGAATCAGAAGGGTAAAAGCCAGAAAATTCATGGGTTGAGATAAAAGCAGTTTAATAGGAAAAGCAAAAGAAGGAGTCAATTCACGGCTTCCCATGGGCAGGGAGCTGTTCAGCCATCTCCAAGAGAGCAGGGGCCCATTACATGTGATGGTGACTTGGGAAGGCAAACACCATCACTCCAAATGTGCTCTTCTTCATCCTTTTCCCCCTCACTTTATATCCTGAGTATGATGTCATATGGTCTGGAATTCCCTCTGGTCACTTTGAGTCACCTAGCCACAAATCCAAAACACAGCCCCATACTAGCCAATGTTAAGAAAATTACTGCACCTGAAACCAGCACACAGGGAAAGCAATTAAAACTTGACTGAACTCAGACAAGAAAGGACTTTCCAGCAGGGTTTTGTCATTGATGCTTGCACAAATCACAGGCACAGAGTTTATATATATAACTAAAAGAGTCCATAGACTTAGATTTCACTATTTTAAAATATTTTAAATATTGTCATTTTGAATTATTTCACTGTCACCAATCAGTCACTTTCAGGAAATTAGTAATTTCAAATCAATTCTGGTGATAATAGTGCTTAAAACCCCAGAATGTAGGTCTTGAAATTTATTGAATTGTCTTCAGTGGCTCTTTGTAGCACTGTGCCTTTCTCCTGCTTCCCTGGAGAAGTTTGTATTTGAGTTATATCTATGTAGTCACATCTTGCTCTGTATTTTATAACACACAGAGGATAAAAACTTCCCACAGTTAAATCACAACTCACTTGAGCACAGCCTCTAGTTTAAAAGCTGACCTGGAAAGTGTGCTTCTCTTTTCAATTTTGTTCCTTTAGGTATTTTTCCCTCCATCTTTCAGGATGATAATAGTGATGGTTTGTGTTGCTGCTGTCCCACTGTGTTAGCCACTCTCTGAGCACTGAACAAAAAGGTTAGTCTGCAGGATGTTTCTACTGCTTGTTTACGGCCTTTATTCCCAGGACACCAGTAGTGGGATTCCTGCTTGGCAGAAGAACTGAAGAGTTTAACTGGTTGAGATGCAAGTCAATTTTTCCTAAAACTTTAAAGCACTCAGTGGGGTCACACCTGATCACTGAGAGGCAACCCCATGCCACAGCAAATCCTTTAAAAGCTGATGAAGTAGATGAGCTTAACCACTCACAGGAGTAGTCCCTGCTGTCTTCAAAAGAGGCAAATCTGAGGGACTCCATTCCTTGTGCCTGCTGAGGATCTTTGTGCTGATAAGCTTTTCCTGGCCTCCACTATCACACGAAAACCCACGAGGTCTTTCTCAGGCACTTATGCTTCTTCACAAATGTGAGCTGGTTTGGGACTGGCATAAGAAATGCATGACAGCAGAGGCATAAGAGGATCCCAGTAATTCAGATTCTGACATCCTCATGCTCCTTTTTTCCTTCCCATGTTTTCTTTTGAGATCTTTCCAGCATTAGGGCACTGCTTATGCCTAATGACTGTATCTGGTTTCTTGGGCAGCAGAAATAGACAAAAGGCTCAGATTACTCCTTCTGATCACCAAACACTTCATTTAGAACAACATGTCCTGAATAATAAGTGATTATTGGGACATACATACCTTTTAGAGTTGAAGCCAATGTTCAGTGTAAGGTATATAAATTCTGTACAGTTATTGAAAATATATTGAAAGGGGCATCTGCAGAGCAGGGAGGAAACCAGAACAAGCTAGCAGGAATCTGCAACACAGGGATATTACTGAAATCTGCCCCCTCAGACACATGTGAGGAGGCACACTGGTGTCCAAGACCCAGAGTTTTTTCCTGAGAGCAAACATGAGTTTTTATTCTTTTAAACGCAGAACAGAGCTGCCTTTCAAAGCGCAGGTGCTGAGAAGCTTTGTTCTTCAGCACTCAGAGCATGCTCCCAGGAAAGTGTGCAATGGGTTGACACTGTGTCCCAAGCCTTCACCTCACATCATGCAGTTTACATTAAACCAACACTACACTGAAAACTCATACAATCTCCTCCACCCCTTCTATAAAGGCAAAAAATCTGCAGCCACACGTTGTTTGCAGGCTGATCCTGTTGTGTGTTAGATACTTGTCAAACATGGCTATCAGCTGTGGTTCCTGAGGGCACTTGGACCCGGTTCAAGCAGGACTTCAGGAGAAGCACGAGGTTTCCAGACACTGCAGGCAGATCCAGATTTTTCTGGTGAACTTTCAGGCAGCTCTTGAACATAAATTTTTGGGTTTTATTTTAGGCTGAGGCCACTGACATTTGAGTGAGTACACTACATTGCAGCTGATGGGGAGATGGATTTGATGGATGCAGTTAGGATCATTCTGGTTCGTGGTCCACTTGCCTTCAGACTACCTCGTGCATAGCCTGAACACAAGCTAGAGAGCACACTTTACAATATGCTGCCAGATGTACTCGGCTCCAAGTACAAACACTGTCCAGGAGAGCCCTCAGATGCCCCTGGAGCTCAGCTTTCCAATTTGCCATTACAGCTGTGCCTGGTGGTGTTAAGGCAACCTTGAGGCAGTACCTCTCATTGCAGTGCAAACACGGATCCTAATTCCTGATTTTGTACCTGGCCTTGGGGCTTTCACCCTGCCAAGATTGCCTCTCCCATTCTGTTTTCTCCTGTGTATTCTCTGTCCTAATGGAGCAATGAGTAGTTCCTTAGCGAGAGAGGAAGAAAAGCCTCTGGCTTTTAAGTCGGAGAACTGTGCATAACAGAGGTGCTCAAAGCTTACAGGATAGTAGGTAGCTGAGCTAGTGGGACTGTCTTCCTGCTTGCATCAATAGCTGGGGCTTTAAAAGGGGTTCTGAGTATGCCTTGGGGGTCTGATTTAACCATGTGTGGTGGGTTGTTGTGTGATAGCGTGCTTGGAGGGATTAGTCACATAAATCCCCTTACTTTTAAGTGCTTAGAGATGTTTAACTGCAGTATCTCAGCAATGCAGTTTGTAAAAGATTTGTATTAATCATGGATCAAACTTCATTATAAGTTGAATTATTTTGTGGATGATAAACATAAAGCTTTTCCAGACTCAGAGACTGTAAAAAATATTGGTATCTTGCTCTGGAGTTTTTGGAAGATTTATCTTAGATTTTGATTTATGTCTTTTGTATTATCCCTTCTGCTTCAAAATGGTTTATTTCACAGGGATTGTTATGAAATATAACTGTGCGATAAAATCTGCAGTCCACCAAAGCTGTGATTCAAAAGAAGCCTCTTTCATATTTCCAACTTATTCTTAGTTCTATTTTAGTCATATATGATATCAGTCTTAGCCTTGCTACCCTTTAATCAGAGATTTGATACCAGATTAGAAATGTTTGGGATACAGAAGGGAAAAATATCCCTTCTGGAAGAGATTTCCAGCAGGGCAGGAAAGCCTCTAGATGGCAGGAGTGCACTGCAGAAAACTCCAAACCTTAATTAAGCAACAAGCTGCAGAGGGGTTGTTTGCCAGCTGTGGGGAAAAGGTGCTCTGATTATTGACTGGTCCACTGACCTCTTCCTCCTCCTCCAATTTTAATTGCTGCTCCAGATGATCTGTGCTTTACAGCCGCACAGACATGATAGCAAACTGTGTCTGAACAAGTTTCCTCATGGATGTAGTTTATCTCTTTCTGCAAAATGACACTGCAGCTCTTTTTTTAAAGGTGAAGTGAAAGGTTCTGGAAGCTGGCAATATATGGAGTTTGGGATGACTTCTGTTAGCAGTTAATGCCACCCCGAAACTTCACAAGGAACTGCTTCCTTTCTGAGGCTGTGTGACTGCCCCATGGGAGCTGATTGTCAGTCTGCAGTCCTTCAAAAAAATAAAATCTCACCTTCTGTGTAGGTGGGCAGTACACATCTTAAGGTATTTTTGACTTACTTAGAAATAGTGCAGAAAAGTTTCAAGTGTCCTTATCTGTCTGATAGAACTGTCAGCAACTCCTATTGTAATCAGTTACACAAGAATCCAGTAAATTCTGTCATTGAAGTACATGGAAGAAAATCATTCTGTAAATCTGAGGTTTAAGCAGTATTAATGACTGACACATAGCTAACTTTTGTGCCAGTGAATACTGTTACAGCTTCATCAGGATTTCTCTGCACAGTCACCTTGAGAGAAAACCCAACTGCTTAGTCTCGCATGGTGCCAGATAAGTGAATTTAGATAAAAGTCCAATTTCTAGCTCTGCAGTATTACACCTCAGTCTGGGTAGGAAGTTGTTTGAGATTTCAGAGTATTCAGTTTCAAAGGGAGGCCTTTTGATGCTGGCTTCTGGTTGCTGATTAAAAGGAATTAAATGGTACTCACAATACTTGGATGGGTCTTCAGTCCACCATATGGCAGGCGTGTGCTAACCTTGAGGCAGCTGCAGGGATTCAACACAGTCTTTCTTGAGATTCTGCTTAGTATTAGGTACATAAACCAAGGACTTGAACCTTAAAATAAGTAAGTCCCCAAGACTGCAGGAGCCCCACAGCCTTGACATGTACCTCCAGACATTTGTGATGGCCGTGAGTCATCTTAGCTTTGGGTTATCTGCAGGAGGGTGACTAGAAAAAAAGTATAGGAAAATCTTTGCTGCTTCAGATCAATTGCTTTTGGCAATACTTACAAAGGACAGGCTTTTTATTACAGCATTTTCCCACCAGGTCTTTCTTCCTTCGATGGACCCTAGGCATGGGTCAGAAACCAGGCAACAGTCAATAATATTGATTGTAGATCACAGCCTTGGTGGTGTCTCAGTGGAAATCCTGTAGTGAAGCACCTAATGCTGCTTAGCTGTGTAAAAAGCAGCATAAGTTTTCCCAAGAAATTCCAGAGTTTAGTTTTCTTTTGTAGCAAAACCAAGTGAGCAATTTCGAAGAGATGTGCCAGCTCTGGCACAGGTGGCTCCTGGGCAGTCACTTGCAGTCAGTGGGACTGAAGCCACTGGGGCCTCCTGTGCAGCCCTGTCACAGCCACTGCTGCAAGCCTGTTAGGGATTTGTCTCTACTTTTTCCAGGCATGCTGACTGATTGCTTGCTTGGCCTTCTCTTTCTAAGGTGTCATTTGTACTTCAAGCAGCAGATTTCACATTTTAAGCAAAAGACTTCAATACTTGACTTGGAGACTCCCAAAAGTAATGTAATAAGATGTGTGACTACAGTAAAGACAATATAGCTGGCTGGGCAGCAGTGAAGATGTGGCAGCACAATTTTCAAGGTAGCCGAGCACTCAAGTAGCTGTTATTAGCATTACTGTCTAGATAGACGCTTCTGTCACTATTTCTGCCTGCTTCTGCAGCTTTTATAGCATTTGTCCTTGTTCTCAAGATACCAGTGCTAATGACAGGAGACAGAATTGTTTATCTATTGCGTCTCACATCTTTTCAAGCGCACTAAGCACTAAATCAATGCATCATCACAAGGTTTGAGGGCTGCTAGCCAATTCTTCAAGCGAGAGATAGAATCAATAACTTTGCCATATTTTATCAAAACCAAGGATCCTTGCATATTTTTTAACTGATCCGCACTTTAGACCCAATTAGGCTAGAAATTGGGTAATCACAAGGTATCTACCCAGTTTCAGACAGACTTGTCTTCATGGTTGTGTATCCATGGTATTTTCTCCAGCCTTGCATTTCAGGAATGACTGCATTTNTTTTTTTTTTTTTTGCTTTTGAGTACTTTGTGTGATGCACAAATATTTTATTTTATTCATTAGATTCTCCAGTTTTATTCAGATTCTCATAAAGCTACAGGTAAACGAAGGAGTTAGTACTTTGTGTTGTATTTCTGCTGGGGAGAGTTTTGCATTGCAGACAGCTTGCCCCATGTTTAATAAAATGCCTAGTGCTTTGTAGTGATAAAAATAAAATCCTCAATCCCATCCACATTTGGAGGACACTGGAATAGCTGTTACTTGAGGCATGAATTAGCCTGAGAGCTGGTGAAAAGAAACACATACTGTATTTTTTGGAAGCATTTGATTGTTTTAGAATACTCTTCCCTCTGAGAAACTGTCAAAGCACATAACATCCTGAGTGAGCAAAACCCTTGCAGAGCTGGAGGGCACTTTACCTATCAGCAATGGCCGTGAAAGGGAGCCTTGGTGCTCACAGTGAGAGCCAGGTTGGCAAGCAGATGGGAGGGTCCCTTTGATCTGCTGCTCTGCTTGCAGGCACCCTGCACCTGCTGCCTTTCAGAAGGCTGTTAGGATCTGTGGGTTCTGGGTGGGTATTTAGCTTCTGTGACTCCTCAGGCTTAGTCCTGTTCAGATTACAGATTTCTAATTTCACACTTAAATACGTTCATTGCCTTGTTCTTACACTTTGTTTGCTAACTTAAGCAACTCTTCCCTGGCTGAGCCTCCCAAGATTTCATTTTCTGGTTTGAACAAACATCCATTATGGTAATTTCCACAGAACCAACCTTCCTTCTGATTCGGCTCATTGCAGCATGTTAGGGGTTGGAGGGAGGGAGTCTGGGGCTGGAGATAGCCACAAAAGTCTTTGGAAGCTGCACTCAGGTTCTGCATTTTCTGATGGGTATCCTGGGGCTTGAGTGCAGCCACACAGAACGGTGGGTTTGCTGGTTTGATGCCCTCTACAGAAACTTGTCCCCAGGAAAAAATCAGCCTGAATAGAGCTGTATTGTACTTTCAGAGTTTCTTTTCAGAGTCCAGAGACCAGTCCAAGTCTCTTATTTTCTCACTGACATCCTGCTGAGGAATTAGCTCTGGGTATTGACAGGCTGCTTCTGAGAACATGACCTGCAGAGCTGCTGTAGGCTGTAGCAGCATCAGGACAAGAGCTTTCCTGGAGTGAGAGCAGGGCTGTCGTGCTGAGCCCTAAAGTACATGAACATATACAGAGGTAGAGGCATCTCCTCAGCTCCCACAAATCCAGCCCCACAAATGGGTGCATAAATTAAACAATTTATTTATATGTGGAGGGATCAATATTTTCTACTGTCTTAAATCTAAACCCTTTTTTAATTCACAGGTAAGCCAACCTCAGGGGCAATGTCACCAATAAACATGTCAATGACTTCCCATGCCAACTTGAGAGGGAGCACAATGTTATTTCTTCATGGTGTGCAACAGCATGGTGTTCTGAGTAGAGCTACCAACTTGCCAACAACTCTGTTGCAGAGAGCCTTTTGACATTTTTACTTCATTTCTGATCTACACTGAATTGGAAACTCTGAGTTTTAGGGCAAAATTGGAGCAATAAAAATACTTGCTGACCAGATCACAAGCTTAATATGTTGGAGACTGGGTACATCCACATTAATGTTTCAGTTTTGGTCAGAGATAAATTGAAGTGACTCTTTATCATCCTTATTGAATGAATTTGTTTTGGATGAAACTTAGCTAAAGGATGTGCTTTGGAAGACACTTGATGCTTTCCAGCCTGCTGATAGACATTCAGCCAGCAAATCAGACTGGCATCAACCCTGGGAAAACCTTTAATTTGGGCCTTGGTCCCTCAGTTCTAGCTGTTCTGCTCTACAGATTCAGCCTGTGCCAGTGTCAGCAGAGCCTCAGCCGGGTGGCCCTGCAGAGCTCCTGCTTCAAAGCAAAGCTTCTCCTGTGTGTATGATTGCCCTGAGCATGGCAGAGTGGGGCCTGACCCTCCTGCTGCTGTGCTGTGCCTGTGCCTTTACCTACAGGTGATAAAGATCATTAAAGCAGCCTATGCATTATTCTGACTTGGGTAAAGTGTCATCGAGCCAAAACATTTTGAGCACCTCTAGTTAATTTGCTCAGATCAGAGCTATGGCTGGTTGCAGCTGACACAGCAAGTACACAGATAAGTGCCTCTGTGCTGCAAGCTAACCCAGCCAGAAAATGAAGAATAGACCATTACTGGCTCTGAAATGTCTGGTCTGGGCAGTTTTTGCTTAGTGGGCAACTGGAGAACTGTGCCACCTGCTGATCTGGTTTCTCATGGTAGCAGTGCTGGAACTGTGAGTCCGTCCCCTTGTGTTCAGTGCACTTCATTTGCAGATGCTGGGAAGCATTGGCATGACAAATAACAGTCTCTACCACTGCACAACTTTGATCCATGGCCAGAATACATCCAGCCCGTATACTCAGTATCTGGGTTCAGCAGTCTGTGTCCTTAGGTTGAAGACTGACTGCATCCAAGCCTTCATGGCAATTATATTAAAAAAAAAAATAAAAATCAAGCAACCTTCTTCCTGACCATGCAAAAATGATAACTTCTCAAAGTCTTATCCTCATTTTTGAGTAAATATTTCCTAAGACAGGAAAAAGCACCAGCCTAGATTACCATCTCCAGTCAGTTCTCTCCCTCTCCTTGTTTTTCCATCATCCTCCCTCCTAGGTATGAATATCCAGAGGCTTTCAAGGAGAAAGTTAACAGGGTTTTTATTTTTGTTTATGCACAAAGAGTATGTCTTTCTTCCACTTAGCGTTCTAAAGCATTGTCACTGGTTTAGCTCTTATTTAGTGTTACAAACTGATGTGTGCTTAAAAATAATGACAATGTAACAACATTATAAGAGTCTTCCATAAAAAAACAAAAAATAATCACTGTTGGGAAACATGGGGAGATTGTTTATCCATAATATTGGGACATAGCACTGTTTTCCCATATGCACAGGAATGTGTATTTTAGGGAGCTGATCTAACTGGTGCATTGGGCATGTCCACAGTGAGTGGAAAGCTGTGGGCTCTCGCAGAAGACAAAAATGCTCTTTGGAGCAGTTGCAGACTGAGAAACTCCAGGTTAAGCTCTTGAAGGTTTTTTTTAAAATTTCTCATACTCCTCTTTCTTTAAGGAATTCAGTTGCTGCACCTAAATTAGGAGTTACCTTGGGCTTTTCTTACACTCACAAGAGTGAAGGCACTTGCTGAGGGGATTCAGGCAAACTGCATTTTATCCCTGGTGGAACAAAGTGTTGAAAATTACCTGGATGGTTTTGTTGCTGGCTTCAGTCCTGCTAAGCAAATTCTCTCCGTGAGTTTTGTAATATACTAAGACAGTGCTACATTTAGAAAAATGTTTTTAGGTGAAGTTTCACTGCTAAGGGTTTTTTTTGTTTGTTTGGTTGGTTGGTTGGTTTTTTTGTTTGTTTGTTTTTTTTCTTTCTATCATCTATAATAGAAGTAAGCAGAGGATTTAAAATACTTGTGCATCAATCTTTATGGTGGATCAGGGGGAAAATCCTATTAAAAGGGCACTTTTATTTAAAATCATATTGTAGCCTTTAACAGACTGAATGTCTGGTACAACTTGTGAAACCCAGCAGCAGTAAATCACAAGGACTGACTGATACTCATCCAAGGATTTGAAAACAAACAAAGCATTAAAGAGGAGCAACATTGACAAGGATATATTGCAGTCTTTACAGCAAGGGAGCCTGAAAACTTGAAACCCATTAGCATGATGCTTATCTTCAAAATGAGACTCTGAGCATCTTAGCCTTTACAGATCAGTAAACTTTGTTATGATAGCAGGGAACCCGATTGAGGGTTCAGTTAGGGGTAGAATTGCACAATGCTTGTATAAGTATAGCTCCTCAGGATCAAAGCAGCACTGCTCCTCTAAGAAAAAAATGTGCTTCTCTACCTTGTTTGAGCTCTTTTCAGTGTTAATGCAGAGGACCTGCTGGAAAGAGCATACTTGGATTTTCAAAAGACTTTTTGATAAGAGCTCTCATAAGGGACTATTAAAACATAATTGGGCACCATCAGGTAATGCACATTAGTAAAAATAGACTAAGCTGCTGATACACTGATGGACCCAGAATTTTCAAGGTCTTTCTGAGGAGAGAGACATAAAAGTTGTCATGCAGAGCTCTGAGCAGAGGTGCACAGCAATAGTTGAAAGATAAAGAAGGGACTGGAGTTATGACAAAGAAAATTATACAAGAATAGTCTGCACTTGAAAAACTGACACTGAATTCAGGTGGGCCAAACTGCTCCATGCCCTCTTTTCTAGAAAAATAAATGTGAGCCAGTTCATAAAATATTTTTCCCTCCTGCCAGCTTCTTGAGGATGTGAATTTATGGGTCAAAAGGTGGATATGCATGGGAAAAATGGGAGGAACAACCAGGGAGCAGCTTCTGGGCTTGCTCCTAGCAGGGATGCTGGCCCTACCGAATTTAGAGCAGTTCCAAGCAGAATTATACGTCAGCAAATTGTAATTAGTGATAGGCAATATAATTCCTAGGTGTGTGTGGGCAGAATTGCTTCGAGATGGGCCTGCTGAGTAGGTCAGAGTAGTTTTTGATATATTTGTAATGCATAGAGGTCAGTTCTGTATTTTCAGGAGTATTATATTTTGTGCAGTTTAAGCACAGATTTCCATCAGTTTGTTTTTTAACATGGCTTGTATTTATTGTGGATTTGCCATAATAAGAAATCATAATATGAATATATTATTTATGTATGATATTATTAAGTAATTCTGTAGAGGCCCGATGTAATAAGCAGGAAATCCATGTGGGGAGGTTGGGAAAATTCACATTAATTCAATGTCTTATTAATTTTCATTATTTTAAATAATAGCAAACCCAAACATCTTTGTTTCTTAATCAGTGTAACCCCAGCAGATCTTAAAATATTTTATAAAGGAAGAAGAGCTCATTATCCTGTCTTACTGGTGGGAAAACAGAGACACAAAGTGGCAATTCCTAGAACTAGAAATTAGGCCTTGGTGTTTTGGATCCCAGAGCTGGGAGCTACCTGATAAGCTATATCTCAGAGACGCTTTTCCCCTAAAATGTCTGTGAATGCAAGATATATTGTTAATATGCTTCTTACAAAGATGTATTAATTTGGATTTAGTGATGTTATATTTTTCCTAGATTAATGCTGAGTTTTATACTCAGGCGAAAATTCCAGAATCAATGGGAACTAAATGCAGTTTCCTGGTAATGATTCCTGGACAGGATCTCTGTGCACTGCAAAGTATTAGTGCTTGTCAGAAAGCAGTGTTCCTGCATTATAAGAAATCTTGGTTTTTTTAAAGGCTGAATTTGAAAAGTAACATAATATCCCCAAGATTTCTGTGAAAGGTGCCTTCCCAGACCTTAGGTCTATGTCTAGTGAAGTTGGTGTTCTGCTTGAATTTGGCAGATGGAAATGTCAAGATTGTTAGTTTTATTGAGGATACTCATACCAGTGATGCTGCAGCTTCTAAGATATCTAACTTGAAGGTGGAGAAGCAAGAATCAATTTGCTGAAAGTCTGTAAAGCCTGAAATGCTTCAATTAATCTTTCCTTCTGTATAAATATGCATCTTCTGATGAAAAGCTGCATTGTTACAAAATTTGTGATAATTTTTAAACGTTCTGGTATCCTTTATGGAGCCAGGTGCCTACAGAGGTTATGGTAAGAAACTTTGTTCAGGATGAAAAACCTTTCATGTCTGCATTTATTGTAAAGTTTCTTTAATAATATAGTGGTTTTTTCTATAAGTTGGCTGAGCTATAATAAATTAAGAATGATTCTACTGCACAGTATAAATGTGATGGGCTGAAAAAACATTTTTCTCTTCTGCGTGAGCAAAAATTCAGTCCATATTTATATACGTGTCTCAGCATAACTCAGAATGATATAAGGACTCAAGATATCAATTAGATGTGGGATAAAGATCTTATGGTGCTGCTTCTAAAGGTTATGCAGGAAAAGATTGCCCTGAAAACTAATTAGGATGACTGTGATACTCAAATATATGAATGTATCTTAAAATTCTTTAGATGTTTTTCATCACAAAAATGGGAAAGAAAAGAGCTGTAACTGGCATAATCTATGTCTTACACACTTTAGTTCCCTGTTATCTCCTGGTGATTGACGACAACAATAAATTTTTCATTGTTATAGGATGGGATGATCTCCCAACCTAGCACTTCTTATTCTGCCTGATAACCCTCTCTCATGTGTCAAAATTCATTATTACCTACCCTAGGTAGCAATCTGTGATTCCTGTTTTCTTAGGCAGGCTACTGTATCCTCAGAGTCATTTGCATGTCTCTGAATTTCAGAGGTTCTTCACCTGGGGATGCTGCAGGCAGTTGTACACAGCATGCAAACAACCTCCTGCAAAACAAACTAGTACTCAGATTGCCACATAAGCAGAATTTATTAAAAGAAAATAGTTTTAAAACTAGAAAACTTTTACAGTTTCCACTCTGCTTGCAACCCTACAGTGCCCTGAGGTGAGTCATAAATAAGTGCAATGAATTGGAGGCCCTTTTCTAATATGCTACTTGAGTGTGTTGTTCTATTTTCTTGGGCTCTGGCCAGTCTGGAATGCTCAGCAGGAGAGTAAGCTGGTGTATCAGCATTCTCAACAGCTCTGAGATGTTTGGTAAGAGTCGGTTTTCCTCAAGACAGCTGAGGCTGGATGGCAACTCTGGAGAGGATCTAGTCCAATCTCCCTGCTCAAAGCAGGGCCAGCTACAATGGGTCCTCAGGGTCATGTCCAGTTAAGTCTCCAAGGGTGGAGACTCCCCAGCCTCTCTGGGCCATTTGCTCTAGTGCTCAGTCATTCTCACAGTAAAATACTTCTCCTTACTTTTAAGAGGAATTTTCTGTATTTCAGTTTGTTGCCCTTTGCCTCTTTTCCTCTCGCTGAGCATGACCAAGATTAACTTGACTTGTCTCCTTTATTTCCCCATCAGGTATGTGGGTAAGGCTTGCCCCATGAGCATTCCCTTCTCCAGGCTGAACAGTTCTGCCTCTCAGTCTCACATCATGTGGTAGATGCCCGAGTCTCCCTTAATGATCATCCTAGGCCTGTGTGGCACTCCAGTTTGTCACATCTCTTTTGTACTGGGGAGTCCAGTGTGGGACAGACCATACAGATGTTTCTCACCACTGCTGAGCAGAGAGATCACCTCCCATGAGTGACTCCCAATGCTCTGTCAGCCCATTTCTTCAGTCTGTTTGGGTCCCAATGTCATGGTGCTCAAAACAGAAGCTTCCAGCCTTGGTCATTGTGAGAGTCTCCATTTCCCAACCAGACAAGCTCAGACTATCCCTGTGTCTCCTTCAGTACAGCTGAATGTTTGGGCTCTTTTACCTGCAAGTCTTGGAGAAGATCTGAACACCTTAGTTCTATCATTTCTGCCACTCCATAGTCTGCAGATCTGCTCCCACAGCTCCTCTCTTGACAAGAAGAAAGGGTCTCCACCAGCACACAACTCCTGCAGGCAATGAGCCCACCTCCCATCCAGCCCCAGCCAGAATCCCCAGGCACCTCTGTAGGGCTGTGTCTTCCATGGTCTTCCATGGGGAGCTTCATCTGTGCCAAGACCTTGGCCAGATGCTCTGGCAGCTGCTTGGACCATCACTTGTGATGCACCACCACCACCACACTGCCCATGTAGGCTGCCCTCAGCAGAGCTCCTGGCTCCCTTCTGCAAAAGCTGCTGCCTCTGATCACAGTACTTTGTTAGGTAGTTCCACATGTCTTTCCTTCACACAGCATCCCAAACTTCCCTCTGTTCTACCAGTGCTCTGCAGCCCTATCACAAACACCTCTGAGGGCTAATGAGCTCTATTAATAACTGATTGCGGAACAGCCCCACATTTATAGTAGTGAATGATTCGGTAGCACCCCACTGGGACTGCAGGAAAGGATTAATCCAGATAAATTACAGTTTCATCTGCCCAATTTGGGGCTGTAAAATAAGGAATATATTTTTCAGAAAGAAAAAACAAAATCACAATAGAAGAGCAAAATGTGTTAGGAGTGAACATCTGTTCATTCTGATTTCAAGTGGACTAACAAAGGCAAAAGAAAACTTCTGTCTTTATCAGGCAAAACTTTGAGACTTTGTTAAATATGAACAAAGGAAAATGATGCAAACTTAAGTAGCACATTCTATTACCTATTAATACAGGTCCTAGTTCCTAGAGACTGAAAAATCTTGAGAAACCGCAGTAAAGTGGAACAGAATGTGATTTATGTGGGGTTACATGGAATTTGCTTGAAAATTCCTGACATGGGTGCCAAAGAAGTTTTGAATCCTAGTTGAAATACTCATGGGGTGTATGAGTCTTCATACATGGAGTCAGAACAGCAATGACAGAGAAGGGAAAACCCATTGTTTATGTGATACACCAAACTGACAGTCATACCCAACCAAAGCTCCTGTGACAATTTTTAGACATTCCCTGTATGATTATTTGGTTATGGTGTTCAGTTTTTAACTATATTTTAGGAAAACAAACTCTGACCTATGGAAATAGACACAAGGGAATGAAATACAGGAGACAATTTAGAGAGAAAGACATAGGAAATAGGGATTGCTGAAAAAACCTAAGAAATTTAGGGGAAACAGTTGAGCAAAACTCTTAATGCTGCAAATTCATTTAGGTTTCAGAGCTAAAACGAAACCTGATTGAAGCACTGGGGTGTCATTGTTTTCTTCTCATTTTACCTGCTCTCTGCTCTCAGCGGAGGTTAGTTTTAAATGGCCTTGTCAAAACCTAATTGCAGTTTTGTAATGGCTAATTCCCAGGCCATTTAGGCACTGAAGAATCAATTCTGAGACATGTCTAAGAGGGGTTTGTTAAGGGATGGATAATGCTGCTGAGATCAATCAGCATCCTAGTTTTTAAATCACACAGGAAATTCAGGTTAAAATCTCTGTTTTGGTTGATTGATCCCGTGTCTCAGAGAAATGCCCTCACTAACCACCTTTATTCTTGCAAATGTGTGAATCTGTAAATTAATTAAATGTTCATTGAGTGAGAAAGAAGATTCATGTCGAGACCCTGGCTCACATCAGTCTGTGCTGTGGGAACTAGAATGAGGACTTCTACCCTCATCTTCTACATCTCACATGAGGGCTTCGGCCACAGGCAGTTCCAGGTGGGACACACATGACTTTCTGCTGGTCATTTCAGGCACTCCTATCCCATACACATAGCAAAGGGATCATGCCTAGTTGGGAGAAAACTCCTAGTTATAATCTGGATTGAAAATGAAATGCCCTGAAGGAATAGCTGGTGCGTGGGGATGCCACTAGATTTTCCACATCATCAAAAACCTTTCCAGCCTGGTGGACATGTAGACACAGCAGGTGCACCATTGGTGGCCAGAACAGAGGGGACCTGTGGGGATCCAGGACATGAGAATCAAATCATTCACACCAGAATCAAATTGCCTTGACTGACAGCATGAAGAAGAGACTGTGAGTGCTCCTGCAACTGAGCCAATTGCTTTTGCATCTTGCATTAACCTCACAAAATTTCATTTATTTTATGTGCTTTAAAAATCAATGAGCTGCTTGCTTTGGGAATGAGGAAAGAAGGCTCAAGCTGAGTAATGTGTAAGTTTGGTTATTTAAAGGTCATGCTATTTGTTAGCATGTGTAATTATTGGATGTAGAGCAGGGGAATGGAAAATAGTTCAAAATTGGATTCAAGATAACTGAGGACTGACCTGGTGAAATTGATGACTCTGATTTCCTTCAGTCAGGGTGCCTATGTTAATTCTGGGTTTTAAAGTGATGAGGAATGCTTTGCATGTGCAAGAGTGGAGCTAGAGAATGGAATTTCCTTGCTAGATTATCCTGAATTAGCCAAATCACAAGAAGCTTCAGGACTGGTTAATGTTTAGTCTGTACTCAACAGACTTTTTAGGAGGACAGGAAAAGAAAATTGAAACAGGGAAAATCAGAGTAATTGGTCAAGAACATGGGATATTTTAAGGTAACCCACATAACACTACCCTTAGGAACCATTTCTTTAAGGTGTGTTCAAACACTTCAGGCTTCCTTTCCTGGAGAGATAGTTGATGCCCCAAATCTGTCAATATTTAAGAGACATTTGGCCATGGCCCTTAATAACAGACTTTAATTTGGGGAGCCCTGAATTGGTCAGGCAGTTGTACTAGAGGGTCCTTCTAGGTCCTTTTCAATTGAAATATTCTATCCTATTGTATTCTAAAGTATTAGCATGTTATGCACTGCATGGACAATGTTTTCCTGTTTATAATGCTGAGTACAACTGCAGATTCCTGCTGTAGGTGTATGCTGAGGTGGCTCAAGGAGGGGAGAGGTATTCAATGCTTGATTCGAAGTCACCTAGCAAAAATACTGCATTTAAATTCAGTGACAACTGGAGCAGAGCCTGTCTAGAGCTAACCAAATGTAGCTGGTTTATCACCTATTTCTATTTTTTATGCAGTTGAAATTGTTGATTGTACTGTGAGAAATAGGGAATGCTTTTACTTTAAATAATTTATTTTCTTTTTAGGAATAATTCCAATAATTTTCCTTGATTTCCCCTTTTGAAATCCAGAGGAATGAAGTCATAGGTGGATTTCCATCTGTCCATCACTTGGCAGATAATATAAAGAAGACAACTGCATGATACAAAATAACTTAGTGAGACATGTCTGTAAGGAATGAATATCCACCAATACCATTTCCACTTACTGTTGTTCAATTTTTTTTTTTTTTTTT
>VYXD01004356.1:1061068-1175952 GCA_013397195.1 Hylia prasina | reverse complement strand
TTTTTTTTTTTTAAGGAGAAGGAAACTCACTTGTAACTGCATACATTAAAGCAATGTAGTAAAATTTCATCAGGCTTGCACTGCAGAGCTTCAGGTCAAAAGAATTCCACCACATCATGTAAATCAACACCTAAGGAAATCCAAGTCCCACTGGAGTGTGGTTAGATTAGGCCCCAACCCCAGCCCCAAAGAGAGGCTCTTTCATCTCTTGTCAGAAATAATTGTCCCTTTAAATATAGCTGTAGACATTCTCATTAGCAATACAAATATATAACTAATTCAGTGTTCTGGTGAGATAGAAGAGAAAGAGAGAAATGTAATCACAATGCCCAGTTTTTCATCACTTTTACCAGTTGCTGCCAAGGGTGGTTTCAAAGTCCACTACCATGGCAGCATATTCTGGAGCTCCTTCTAGCCCTGCCTGGATAATTTCTAAGTTAGTTCTTGACATAAATTGAGCTGTACAGCATAGAAGGTTTTGAAGGGTGGGAAAGAAGGAATGAATATTTCTCAATCACTTCAGTATTTTAAAGTAAATTTGAGGGTGACAAAAATGTATCAGCAGTTTCTTAATAGAAAATTGTCTCATGTTTTCATGCTTTCCATGAAGAGAGCACTGTATGGAAGGTCAGGTGAATGGCTTCCATTTCTGGAAACTCTAGAAACTCTTTCAAAACTCTGACAGGCTCACTCATTCATGCATAGACAATATCCATTTACCTCTATAAAAAGTAACAGGACCAAAAATCATGGGACTTGAATATAGTTGCAGGTATCCTGTTTGGTCAAGAATTAGCTAACCATTTCTTGTTTGTTCAAGAAATAAAATAAGTAAAAAGCCACAAAACCTTAATATATGACAGTTTTGTGTCATTGATTTAAGGACAGGAAATAAATTGGTGAATTCTAATTTGAAGGAAGTATCACATAGAAAACTATAAAGCTAGTAGGCATTTTTCTTATTCCCTTCCTCAAGGGGGAAAATCCCACAACTTGTAATTTTGTTTAATACCGTTTACATACTTGTTCTCCAACTAAGTGTGGTTCTTGGTTGAACTGGGGGAATAGCTGGTTTACACCAGCTGCCTGGAGCTCTGTGGGTGCTGTGCATTGCATTATGTGCCTCGTGCCACGTCTCACATGCTAAAAGTTCTGTTACAGATCAGCATTTTCTTAAATCTGTGTTTGTATTCTCATTATGCAGTACACTGCAGGCACACCTTCACACCTTATCATCTCCCTCTGAGAATAAGAGCAGTGTACAGAGTATTCTCTGAGCCACGTCACAGAGCCACAGAACCAAAGAATGGGCAAGGCTGAAAGGGACTACAGTCCCACCTCCCTGCTCAAGCAGGATCATCCTAGGGCACATTGCACAGGATTGTGTCCAGACTGTTCCTGAATATCTCCATCCTCTTCACACTCTGTTCAAATACCTACAAACATTGATGAGGTCCCCTCTCAGTTTCCTCTTTTTGAGGGTGAACAGGCTCAATTCTCTCCTCCTGTCCTTGTGAGACAGAGATGTTAATATTTCTGGGGAAGAGGAGTGATAATTAAATTTACTTTCTGTTATCATATAGCTGTTGAAAGACATTGTTTAACTTGTAGTTTGTCCCAGAGCAAGCCAGCAACTGAATGTTAAGCTTTTTCCTCATGTCCCTAACATCTAGTAATGGGCTGGTTGTTACTATAAGGCTGTTTATGGCCTAGTAATCAGCTGCATGCCACCAGTAGCAGTGCTTGTGAAAAGCAGATATGTTAGTCTTTGTCAAATGGTTGTGTAAACTGCTTTTTGAAGTGAATTATTTTCCAGCCATGAAATCAGCTCTCTATTTTTGGTCTGGCCTGTGTGACAGCATGTAGCATTGCTCAGGACATATTTGATTGCTTTCAGACTGGTGTATTCAGGAAGTTTGCAAATGAAGCTACCTATGCTGTAACTGATGAGAATACAGTGGCTGAAGATAATTTTATCCTATTTCTTATTTGATACACTTAATTTTTTGTCATATTTCCAGAAATTCATACTGAAAAGTTATTTGGATAAACTAAGTATTTTAAAAACTTTAAATTATGAAGCTGTTTTTCTTCTTTGTGGAAGTGTTTGCTCCAAAAGTTACTGAATAGCATCCAATTTTCTCTACGTCTGTGCTATAAATACTGATTTTCCCGTCCAGTCTAAAACCCAGTCTCCAATCTTAAAACTGAACTGAGCTTTTGCTCATATTTGCAATATCATCAATAACCCCCATCCTGCCAATTCGGTTTGTTGATATGGCACCAAACTGTACATGTTAATGTGGTCACGGTTTCTGTGACTGTTAGATTCCAGCCTGACCTTCAGAAATTAAGGGCAAGTTTCATAAATTGACAATTAAAAAAACACTTTAACTTGGAACTTGCATAATGTGATTATTCAGGGCATCATAAGCCCAGGAGGACTCAGGAGCATAAATTTGCAGTCATATGGATTATCTCAAATCAGTAAACAGTCCCGTTAGATAGTGGTATATTAAGAAAAAAGCTGTTCCACTAGAGGAATAGTTAAATGCTGGAGCAGCCTAACTTGCTGGAAGAATTGTGAGATCCCATTTACTGGAGATCTTTTGAAGCAGCTAAAACAAATATCTTTCAGGCATGTCTGTCTTAAAGCGAGAGGAGAGACAAAATGATCCCCTCAAGGTCTCTCTCAGCCCCATGTATCTAGAATTCCAAAATGGGCAGTTATTCATTAAAAAAGGAAGTTTATTTATAATGTAAGTCTGTTATTTCCATAGACCAGTGACAGTGACAAGTTCTCAAGGTCAGCTATACCAGTGAGAGGTTTATAATGATTCCATGCCTGCAGAGCTGACACCCTGCTGAAACGTGTGTGCACAATAATTATTGTAGCAACAGACGAGTGTTCTCTCCAGCCTGCTCATGCAGTTTCAATTTATGATCAGTTGAATTGTCTTGGTGATAGATATTTTGAATTCACTTGCAGTTCTAATATTATTTGCCAAATGCAACAGTTGCAGTTCAATGTTCTGACTATGACAAAGAAAAGACTGATGAGGGGATTTTCAGTGAGTATTTCATGCAGTTTAGCCTCTGGCACTTTATGGATAGAAAAGCTTTAATGGGAAACCTGTAATGCTTTTTTTATATGTTGTGACTTCCTGATACATATTTCAGAGCTTTGTGAAGTAACTCTGGCAAGTTATTTAGTTTTCAAAGTGACCACAGCATGGCTCTGCTATCTTATTTCTACAGTTGTGCAAGTGAATTATTATGCTGGCAATTATTGTTATTTGAATTTTTTTCAAGATCTACAGTGTTTATTCCAGGGAATGACAAGAATTTGGGCTGGGCACTTCTTCAGGCTTCTGTACTGCTGAAAGTAAGAGTCACTTGTTCTGATTTCTTACACCCTCATATTTTAAACCAGGAGGAACTATGGATTAAAGAAGCTAGTGCAGTCAGGTAATGAATTCTGGAATAGCTGTGTCTGTCTGTGATTGATACAGTACTTTTTATATGGCAAATCAGATGGAAATAACCTGATGGTTTTGTCTTTGTTTCAGTAGTCTCCAAGATTTCCTGATTTTTAGTCTCTTGGCAAGCTACCAGAGAAGTTCAACCTCCTGAAACAAGCTTCTCAGTCTTAATGTGGACCTCTTAGCTCCCAGCTATCAGGGGGTCCTTATCTACATCTTTATCTCCTTACTTCAGCCAGCTCACCCCCTTTCACATCTCTCTGATGGGAAGACACAAAAGGAATCCATTTTCACACGAACTGCAGTTTTCCCAGGCTAGCAAATATCAATATTTTTCTCTTCTAGCACTGTTCTTCACAGTGCAGATAGAGGTAGACCAGCACATGGTTTTTATTCTGTCTTAAAGGCTGTGATAAGCAATTTGTCTATGTAATAAGGCTCACAGTCATCCCCACTTAACTTTGCCTCCTGGCCAGGACAGTTTCTGACACATCTTCACTGTGCAGAGCTAGTGCTGATGTTACAGTTATGTAACATTAATTACTCTAGATTCTGGGGAAATGCACAGGTTCATGGAAGAGAAACAGACCACATACAAGCTCATGTTTGGATTATGATGTCCTATGCTGACGATGTCTGGAGTCTGACGGAATAATAGCGGGAAATACCTTCCTTACATGTTTGCTCTGGTCTTACTTTTCCCCAAGTGTCTATGTCTGCTGTTAAAAAGAAGATATTGAGCTAGGAAGACCTTTGGTCCAACCAAATGCTGCTCTTCTGTGTTTAGCAGTCAAGTCACAGAGTCATTAGCAGCATGTATGCCATGCAACATAGGAAGAATTTTCAGCCTTTTTTAGCAATGTGTGAGCAGCCTCTGCAAAAGATTATGGACCTCAAATCTCTAAAGAAGCTCTGTGTATTCTGTCTTTGAAGCACTTATGTAAACTGTGGATGCTCTCCACAAACCATCCAGGTAGACAAAGCAGGATGTATGTTTGGGTGCTTCATGTAAACTGTGGAGAAGCTTTTTGCTTTTCACTAATTAGAGGGGATGCATGGGGCCTAATTTGGGCTGAGAACTGTGCAAGTGAATGTCCTTCTGAGGGCCAGATTCCACTTCCATGTGCCATGAGACCTGAGACTTGTTTGCCAAGAGTAGGCTGGCTCTATGGCTTGTGGGCGGAGAACTAATGCAAAGTTAATGCTCAGGGCCATGAGCCAAGACACTTTGAAAATTTCTTTATGTTTAATTTTACTTCTTTTTATAGCACCTTCTGTTCACATTCCTCTGCACAGAACTGACTCCAGGGATCGATCTTGTGCCACTGAAATTAATAGCAGGACTTCAGTCAACTTCAGCAAATATAATGACCAATGTTTATTCAAGTTTATGGCAGCTTGAATATCCATCCTGCTCAGAGAGATAATGTATCATTGCCATCCAATTTCATACACCAGTTGCAGGGACTCTTTCCTTACTCTCATAATTGCTCCTCTCATCTCTGTTTTCTTGCCACTGTTGTGTTCCCTTTCCAGAACACCACTCCCAGTACAGTAGCAGTGACTTTGGCAATGCTAATCCCATCCTTGCCATCCAGTAAAGGAGCATTTTAACTTTAAGTCAGAGAGTTCAGTGTGTGTCTTCTCAGGTTTTGTGTATAGTTTATCCAGTGTTCTTCTTTACCATAATGTTTCACCTTCATGTCAATCCAATGAATTTAAAATCTGCTTCCAGCTAATGGGCTCATGATGCCAGGTCATTTTCTGACCTCAGAAAGCCCTGATACTTCATATTCTAAGGGGAAAGTCTGTGTAAGCTAACAAAACAATCAAGTAATTCTCTTAAAAATGCATTTTTCAGTCCCTTCTGGTTCCCTCATAGTCCCCATCCCTCTAGCTGTTAGTTTTGCCACATAATGTGTGGCGAATGGTCTTGCTGAATCCCTGACATTACATCTTGTTCTCAAACAATTCCTTGGATATCTGTTAACTAATAAGTTCTACAGCCATAGTAAGAAAATAAAATCATCTGTGGTCAGAGAAGTCCAAAGAGTTATATGAATTTGCTAAAAACAGAAAAGATTTCTTGGAAAAGTTCATTGCAGTCTGCATCTTTCAACCTAAATTTATTGAAGCTAACATTAGTCAAGACTGACCCTTTTCTTACTAGAATTTGTGAAAATCACAGTTTACATTGCTTTGCTAGGGCAGTCCTGAGAATCAACTACCCTGCTCAAACACCAGGCACTGAGGGCAGCTCCAGGCAGGATGCTTGGGGCATCTTTTGTGATAACATGTACCCCAGAAGCTCCTCATCCCAAAACTTGATTTACCATCTTGAACTTTGTGGCCTCATGATATAGTGTCACACAGGGGAATAACCTCATCTCTAATAGCCTTAAAGGAGGACTGGACAGCCCAGAATCAGAATTTATACTTTATTCCTGTCAAGAACTTAAATATGTTGGTGTGTGAGGTGAATCACACTGGTCATGGGCAAGCAACAGACCCCATAATCTGTCCCCAAGGAACAGCAATTGCATGACTATAAAAGTACCCAAAATCCTGGAGAGACAGGATTGTATTTTTGGGGGAGGGTGAGGAAGGGTATGTACAGTTGGGCACTGGAAGGGGGAAATCAAGTTATGGTTCAGACAGCTGGGGTTCGCTTGCTTCCACATGTTCAGCTTTGCAATATTTCAGCAAGTTTCAAGGGATATTGTCACGAAAATACCTGTACCTGAGACTGTATAGAAACTCCTGATGGAGGAGCTCTCTCATGCAGGCACCTGGAGAAAACAGTGCCTGACATTCTCATGAGGATACCTGCAGCTGCAAAGCTGTGCTTCCCTGGCAAGTCCTTTTCAGGAAAAGGTCCCTGTGTAGTGATGCCAGGATGGGAAGCCAGGCTGGCTCTGGGGGTGCAGCAGAGGGGAAGGCAGCACAAAAGGGGGTGGCAAGAGCAGCCTCAACCAGACAATGAGCTGGCTTAAGAGTGGGGCAGCTCCATGGGGTCCTGGCTGTTTTCCCTTTAGCCTGGCACTGTAGCATGTGGGAATGAAAGGTCAAGCTGTTGGCAGCAACAGAGATGGAAAGCCTGAAGCATCACTGATGTTGGGCTCTGAAAGGAAAATGTTTTCTCTCCCACTAAAGACAGATCCTGTTTGAAAGATGTGTATTAATGAATTTGAGTGTTATCTTTGTGCTATATAGTGACAAAAAGGCCATGTAATATCTACTCCTCCTGGGTCCTGCTCTCCAGTGGCCAGGAACCTTGGTCCCAAGGAATTTTGGGCAGGGGGAAGGTTTGATCTTGGAGATGGGCTGTAAAAATTGCCCACCAGAGGAGGCAAGCTGGTGTAGGATTCTTCCAGGCAGTGAAGGACCTGCCATCTGAGAGGAGGGAGGGAGGGCTGCCTGTGTGCTGGTGCAGCCAGGCCAGTATGAGAGATGACTGGGCAGCCTGCATGGCCAGTTTGGCTTTACAGAGAACATCCACACACAGCTGGCAGGGTGTGATGTGACACTGTGTACATGCAGGTAATGTGATCTGGCAGATGCAGCTGCAGAGCAGCCTGGATGAGTATGAACCAAAGATTCCAGGGAATGACACCATGCTCCTTGCTAAAGTATTTGAGCCTTGTTCAGCCCATGGCAGCCAAAATGTGGGAGCAAAGAGGAGATACCCTGGAGAGAAGATAGCTGTGAGCCCATGAGAGGAAAGTGCTGGCATAGCACCAGCCTACTTCTGTGTCTGGTCCTAATGTTGTCAGCAGGACTTAAAAGATTGCACAGTGCCATAGAAATGCTGCTTTTGGACACCAAGTAGATTATATCTGACCATTTCATAGTGTTAGCAGAGGGAGTATGGTTTAGTTTGCTCCTTCCTGCATAGACATGTCCTAAGGGGGATAGAACAGATTCACTCCTTATGGTGGAATTTGCTCAAGAGACTGTTAAGTTTTAATCACAGAAGTCCACCAAAATATATCGACTAATGAGTAGCATACTTCACTTCTGACTGATATTTAATAGGGCTAGTCTCTTTAGCAAGTCCAAGGACACTCCAATTATTTTCAATTGAGCAAAAATTTCATTAATTTACCAAGAATCACACACATATGCAATTTACAGTGTGGTATATTAGCTTCAATATCAAATGCTCTAGGCACATACTGAATGCCACACTGAACCTTACAAGGGGTTGACATAAACCAGAACTGAGGTGAAGTAGTTATATAACATTGCTTCCTAAGAACAATGCAACTCACCAAGAATTCTATTTATTTTTACTCTTTTGTCACCTGTTGTTTAATATTGCTAAAAAAAAAAAAAAAATATGCAATCTGCTAGCAGTTCTCCAAAGGATAAAACCACATTTATCTTAAGGCAATCTAAGGCATATGGTCCCATTAGAAGGGAAATGGATTAGTTTAAAACACCAGAAGCAAGTGTTTCAAGTTATGGTTTGAAAGGCAAATTGACATCTATATTTCTGGGGTAACTGTGTTTGGGTCTGAACACAGAATTTCATCTGCAGTAACTTTATATTTGCAAACAACTCTGTGTGTTAGTACAAGCAAACTTTCTAACCCAGTGGGACTGTCCAGTCATGCAATGGATCCAGCAGGAATTCAGGAAATGTATTTCTGCCATAGAGGTTACATTGGAGTTAAGGTTAAATCCTTACAACATGACTAAGGATTCCAAATCCAGGAACTACAAGCATTGCAAGTACTCCACAGGGAGACAGCTGAAATACAAGCCTTCTGGTCCAGAAGGTGGTACTCAATGAAATATGTCAAATTCAGTAAGATGGCCACTTTTTTCAGTGAAATGCTCCTGGAAATGCATTGCAGTCAGGTTGTTGTTTTTCTTATATTACACACTGAGCCCTGGAATGCTTCCTCACCATCTTCACAGTGAGCACCTTGATAAATAGATTCATTCACTCATATGTTTAAATGTTTTGATGTACTTAGTCCAGAGGGAAACAATTCCACTAGAGGAAGGAACAATGCCCTTCTGCAACAGCAGTGCTTATATATGTTTCTGGACAGGAAAAGATTTTTCTTCCCACTTTTTCTTCCTTTGGGAAGGATTTGAAGCAGACTCTCCTCCAAGAAGGTGAAGTCATAGGAGAAAAAAGCAGAAACAAGAGGAGCCACCAATGGTGTGGCCCACCATGGAGCCCAGTTGCCTACATTTCCCTTAAACTGTCCTTCAGGTAAGATAGAGAGAAGATTAGAAATACAGATTTAAATTGAGGTGGGCATCAAGTTATGCGGCACTGTCACCTGAACCGAACCTCTGCAACAAGAGGACTTTAGTGCCTAAACATAATCTCATTCTCTTGGGAACCTCTGGAACAGAAGGTGGTCACTACAGTGATGTTCCTGAGTCTCACTTTTCAGCAGAGCAACACCAGGTACAGCTGGCTCACTATCTCCTGTTGTGTCTTTTGCTTATTGCACAGTAATCTCATACTGTTTTCCAAGTGATTTATCAGAGACTCTGTTTTATCAGAGACTTATTGCAGATCAAGTAAAGCATTGCTCTGGGGAGTATGTGTAGATTGCAGAGCTCCAAGGCAACACAAGGAACAATGGAAGGATTTGGAGACTGGTATGAAATTGTTACTTAGCAGTAGCAAATAAGGTAATAAAATGAACAAGGATACAGTTAACAAGCCAAGGCTAAGAAAAATATAAGATGCCAAGAAAACTTTAATAGAGGGAAATGTCACAAGAATCAATAAAATGGGCCAGAGAACTGTGTCTTTCTGCATTAAGTGATGCAGACAGTGTGAAACAGATGCTCTTTCAATGTCATCAACAACTTGACAAGTTGGATAAATAATTGTTGCCAAGAAAAATAAAAGCATGTGCTGTCAGTGTGGGTGGTTGCCATGATTGCTATGGCCTCCGGTTCAAATGCAGTTACAGAGATGATGAAAAAGAAAATAAATATGGAAGTGGCTGGGGAAAAACAATTAGCTTCCCACAGATGGGCCTTTGGCATACCATATATTGTAGCTGCCTTTTTACATCATTATTTTGGGTGGCAACATGGGAAATAATAAAAGGTGGAGAATTATAAGTACAGCCATTTCCTGAGTCCTTCTCATAAGAAAGGAGAAACTGTTGGTCTGGAAGATTTGTTATGAGGAAACTGTAACAGACAATTCAGGTGCAAAACAACTAGACATAAAATTCCCATCTGACTGCTGCCAAAAGTGTCAATACCTTCAGAGCTCTGATTCTGCAACCATGTACCACGAGGCCACTGATAGGCCATTGGTAGTTCTCTTAGGGAGCTCAAAGTTTTCTTCAAGGCATTGTTACACTAGGGGCT
This sequence comes from Hylia prasina, assembly GCA_013397195.1. NCBI lineage: Eukaryota > Metazoa > Chordata > Aves > Passeriformes > Sylviidae > Hylia > Hylia prasina. The sequence goes on along the minus strand of VYXD01004356.1, from coordinate 1,166,116 downwards.
ATCAGTGCAGATAATAGCTGGATATCAAGTGTTCATATAAAGCATGACAGGAGGAAGCCCTTGGTCAGGTCACTTGGTCTAGGCATATTTATTTCATTTCATCTTTGTCTGAGGAGAGTAATTCTACATCTACAACCTCTTGGATGAAAATAGGGTGTCTTCTATGCAGAGTCATAGACAGAATCACCTGAGTATCACATTCATTCTCTACACACATCCTCTAAATCCCATAAGACCTGAGAAACAGGGTCAGATTTATATTGATGTCAATCCCACTTAAATCTTACTTTAGAAAGGTGAGAGACAGGAAAGACACGTATTGAGTCAGTCACTTGGACATCTTGTCTCTATCTCAAGGACAAACAATATATTTTTATATCTCCTCTATAATTTTCAATTCCTTTAGCATTTCAGCCATTGAAAATCCTCATCTCAGTCCCTGAGGAATTTCACTTACATAAACAGAGAAGTGGATGTTGGTATAATTTACTACAGTCCCAAATAATCTATGAGGTAAATTGTCAGTAACAAAGCAGGGAGTGAATATCAAAGAAATTACAATGTTGTTCTTTACTCCTGACACTTTGTGTAAGAAATAAAGTCCAGCTGCAATTACTTGGGAGGCTGATGTGTGTTATGTACTGAATAATGAGTGAGGGAAGAGAGTTTAAAACTTTAGACTATTAACAGGATTTGTCCAGTTAAAATACAGGCCTTGCCTACAACCGTATAAAAATAGCACTGTAATAAGCATCAACGGTGGTGACATAGCTAGAACAGTGACAGAAAAACTCTCTGCTTCAACATTTGGTGTAAGACAGAATTTCAGGCTGTTTATTCATTCTTGATCTAGGACTGAAATCCACTGGAGATTTGTTGAAATATTTTGATGAAGGAAGAACAACCACAAACCACACATTTGAACTGTCATTGTGGCTTTGTCCTGCATAGGAAAATCTGGTGGCCTGGCTTGGCCACCATTGGCAACAGAGCAAGGGTGGCACAAGTATGAGCCCCTGGCAGGGTCTGGGGTTTCTGGCTGGAATGGAGGAACTGGGAGGTGGCTTGGCTTTCTGGTGTCATCTTGATGGAGGAGGTGTAAATTTCAAATCGTCAAAGGGTATTACCAGTTTTAGGCTTGCCTGAGATTTCAGAAAGTTCACACCCTCAGTTCATTTTCCTTTTGAGAAGAAAGCTGAAAGCTCTTATGGGAACACTTCTGAACTTTGGCATCCAAAATACAAGTTTAAGGTTTACTTTCAGCCCTCATCCCTCATGCATATGACGACTTTGCTCCATCCTTGATGCAAATGAAGGCTCGTACTCAAGGTTGGCTCAGATCATAGGTTTTGGGTTGCTCTCTGATTTTTTTCCCCAGACCAAGCAGAAATGTCAAGTGTTTTATTTCAGAACTTTGCTCTAACATCAGTAGAATAAAACCAAACCTCCAACACTAACACCTATTGTTCTCTCTGATGATTTACAAAGAGCAAGCAATACTTGAGATGAGCAGAGCTGGCAAAGTATTTAGTGGTCAGCTGGGAACAAGGAGAGTCTCAGAAGATCTAGGGAAGACAACTGATCCCTATCTACTGCTCCTCAGAAGCCACTGTTTCACACAGGATGATATGGTTAATGCTGAGCTGATTCTTGAGCGCCTGCCCAGTTTCTCTGTGTGATCCTATCACTAACATTGATAAATAGGTCTGCCTAAAGCAATAAGACCACAACATATTTGCCTCTTTGAACTAGAGTAATTCTGCTGCCAAACCAGAGCTCCCAGCCTTTCAAGGTTCAGCTGGCAGTTACATGTATATTGACATTTCTTTTTACCCCAGGCCAGATGAGGGAGAAACAGTTTCTTTGCAAAGCACTTTTCTTCCCACTGTGTGATAGCTTTTAATACTACATTTTGAAAGGAGGGTGAAGGTGGTTTCCACAGAGATAGAGAGATTTTCAAACTTTTCTGTTCCCAAAGAGGAAAGACACACTTCATTTAAACAAACAGGACCTGAAACACTTTTAAACTTACCTTGCCAGTAATCTACACTGCCTTTCCTTTGAAAGCTGTCCTCTGAAGTTTATCGAGATGCTTCCCAGCCTGTTTGCAAATTGCCCATGCTGGAGAGGAGCTTTCCTTAATGCATTGCTTTGGTATACATTACTTTTTCATATCAGATCATCCAAGAGGTTTTGAGAAGGACTTATGAAAAAAAGGTAAATGCGTGTGTCATGTCACAGAAAGAAATTGCAGTCCATTCCATCATCTGCTGTTCAGAGGATTTAGTTGTAATGCTGCAGACAAAGGTTTATGTGTTATGAAAGATTATACTTCTATGTTTCTCAGCAGGTTTAATTCTATTTTATGCAACTTTATGTGGAAGGAAATCTAAGCCAGGCTTCTTTCTCAGAAGAGTAAATTCTCTGTAAGAGCCTGAATCTGATGTCTGTCTAAACAAGCATTTTTATCTTATAGTATAAAATAGATAACTATATGCCTATGAATTCTGTTCTTGGTGACAATTTGCATAATGTGCTATATTCCCTATTCTTCAGCAGAGCCAATTTCAAGTATATTTGTCTCCTAAATATCTGATGTTTTTCTGGCCCCCTCCCCTTACTCTCAGAAAGGCAGAGTGGTGGCATCTCTCCACCTTTCCTTAACTCACCAGAAATTGCAGGATCTTATTTTTTCATTTTGTGTATTTTTTCCTGATACATTCAGGAAGCAGGAATTAAAGCAATAGGAATTTCAAGCAGAGACTGAGAAAACAAGCATAACTGGTTTTAGGAGAACTATGGGGTCTCTTCATATAAACTTGTGCACTATTTCTATATTAATGATATCATGTATGAAAAAATTTGATCTCTTGAGCTTAATGCCAAGGTAGAGACAAGCAGAGTGGAGTGTACAGAGTGGTTTTTTCCAGGCTCTGTCAAAAAGTGTCTGTGTCAGAGATGTGCTAATTTCACTTTATTTTAATCCCCTAGTTACAACATAGCACCAGTTGGAGATGGAACAGACCAACCAGGTCTTGCTTCTGATTTATACTCACGGACCAACACAAGGTGTTTCTCATACATTTCACTAGTGTTGTCCTCTCAAATTTAAAATATAGCTTGATTGGTGGCTAAGTGTTGTCACTGGTCATGTTTTTAAAGTTGTTACGGCAACAGCAATTACATGGAGGAACTGCAGTTTAGAAACCTGGTGGAAATGCTTCTATTTTGAGCTCTAATAGCTCTTCTCTGCTAGAGGAGGTAGACAAGTTTGGCAGTATGGAAGAACAGTTGTAAAACTGGAAGGTGTTGGAAAATCCAGATTTGTTCTTATAAAACCTGTCAGTTTGAGATTGATGTTTTCTTTCAAAACAAGCTCCATGAAGCTGTGAGTAGTCTCTCTTTTATAGCATACCCATGTGCTCTTGAGAAAGAAAGAGAACTAGTGAACAACAAAATACAGTTAAAGATTTGTAAACTCTCCAACACCATGGCATGATTTAGCTTTATATCGTCCCTTCCTCTACTTACAGGGGAGAGTTCAAAACTGAGGCAATTGATCTAAAAGAGTAGACTTTTTACGTGGTACTTCAAGGGATAAAGAGTGCAATAGCTTTTGAGTGAAGACACTTTCCTGGACATGAATGGTACATTATCAAATCTTTAGAAGATTTATTTTGATTTATTTTGAAGTGATTTTTTAAAAATGTGACCACAATCACACATCTATTTACAGTGCACTGTCTTCTCAGATCTAAAGGCACAAGCACAAACATATAGTGATTCTGCAAGGAACCCTGACACAGGGCTACACAAGGGCACTTTGGAAAATGAGGCCTTGAATGTTCTTGCAAATGGGGGTCCCCTCATTCTCATGCATTTTGTAGCCAATCCCTGTGCATCCCTGTGTGATCACATGCCTGTGATGCCATGTGTCAGTCTCTTTTTCATACTAACACCTACAAATTGTCTGACAGCAACATGACTAGCACTCAGTATTGTGACCACATTTATCTGCTGATGTGAGCTGGGTTTCTTGCCCTCTAATCAGTCAGAAAACACTTCCTGGGGTGTATGAGATGGGAGGGAGGATGTGGCTGGCTTTTCCCCAATGCATCAAGATCCCACTAAGGTGTGCCCAGACATGGGAAGAAACTTCTATTGATTTTCATCATCAACTGCAGAGATGCAGCTGCAGCATCAGCCACTGGTTCCTCTGGGCTCTTCAAGTGTGTGCTTGGTTTTAGGAAAGAGAGTAGAACCACCCTTGGCTTAGATTAAGCACATGCTCAAGACTGTTGCTGCTGCACAGAGGATTCTGTTCCCCACAGCACTGACACAAAACCCAATAAGATAGTTTACAATGTAAGGCCAAAGGACCTCAAGGGACCAATTCATATGATGACAGGTACCTCCACCCTGAAGTGTTTTGCTGAATGAGGGCATTTTGAAATATTTTTTCATGTGCCTTACACTTGAAAAATCATAAGCAGAGCTGAGAAGGCCAAGAAATAAAACCTGAAAGAAATACATAGGGAATTCAGGATTCTAGACATAAAGTATCTGCAACAACTATTTTGTGCAGGCATGCCAATTTGTGTGTGTATAAATCAAGCTCTTTTTATTATACTTGATGAATTGACTGTAGACTATGGAACACAAGCAAAACGTAAAAGAATAATGAAAAGAACAAGATACAAATTAGTCTCCAAAGAGCTTTTTATGGCCTTTGTCAGAAGAAGGACCCCCCACTCCTTACTTTGTAACTGTCATTACCTTCACATAAAGATGCAATATTAGAACAAAATCTGTTCAGAATGTTCTTTCACTCTATCCCCACAACAAAAGCATTAGAATCTGTCACAAAATGAATATGATGCTGATTACAAACAACACAAACTGGCTCTTTATTTTGCTAACTAAAATGGGAAGTGGAAAGGGTAAAAATTAAATTATTTTCCATGCCAAGTATAAATTCCTGCACATCATAAGTATTTTACTGCTATTTTACTTGAATAATCTTGTAGTGATGGTAAGACAAATGGTAAGAGCATGCTGGCTGATGAGCATACAAAGAACTAATGTTGTGAGAGATATAGAGCTTGGGCATGTGGAATTTTTGTGTAAGTCCATTTGGTGGAAAAAAGCCCATCTTCACCACAAAGCCATTTTACCTTTGCCAGATACAGGAGCAGTTGAATGATTTGTGTGATATAGTCAGAATATTCTATGATAAAAATGAGGTATTGATTCAAGGAGATTTTAATTTAGATTAGTTCACTTAAAATGAGTAATAAATTGAAATGAATTCTACAGGGCTCATGCTCAGGATGAATTGTTTTGCCACCTCACTGAAACCTTAGGTGAAGAATAGGTCTAGTTAAAACCCTAGCCCAAATCATCAATTTTAAATATGAATAGTAAAAATAATTTGGATGAAAAAATGACAGATGTGGTATCTGATTTGTAAATGAATTCTAGGGAAAGGAAAAAGAATGAAAATTATTTACCTAAAACAAATCAGAAGGAAAAATGTTAGTAATTTCAATACAATGCTTTATTGTTAACAGCTCCTCATGTATCAAATGTTGTGTTAATATTTGATAAAAACTTAAATATTGCTACTAGTATTTCTTTTCAATAATACTTTTTTCTCTTCATCTTGACCTTTCTGGATAGGATTTTTTAGGAGTTATTCTGATACTGAAGCTTTTTACAATAAGTGACTATTCTGTTTGCTAAGATGTCTTGTGCTGATTTAACCTATTTTGCTTTGCATATTGTTTATCCATGCATGTTTACAATGGGCATACCCACCACCCACACTCACCCTGTTAATGTATATAAGCATATGTTCACACATTCAGTACATGATTTTTTTCTTGACTCTTTTTTAAAGTCTCCGGTTCCCTCCCCAGTTCCTTATTATAATTCTGATTATATATTTTTAATATTCATTTCCCTGTATGTTGCTGAATTTATTTTCTACATTTGTTGAATTGGAAATACAAGTTTTAAAATAGATAACAGAACAAAAATGTGATGTATTTTATTTCTATTTTTTCCTGTAATATTATCTTGCTCTTTAATCTCCATTTTATTTATTTTATGGGATTTTGTTTTTGTAGTTGGCATTGCTAATAATAAGGTTTCCTCTTATAACTGATGGCCTTTGTCTCACTGTCATGGTTTAAGCCCAGAGGGCAACTAAATACCATGGAGTATTTACCATACCCCCTCCCCTCCCAGTGGGGTGGGGGAGAGAATCAGAAGGGTAAAGTGAAAAAACTTATAGGTTGGAACAAAGACAATTTAACAGATACAGCAAAAGCAAACCAAGGAATTCATTCACTGCTTCCCACGGGCAGGCAGACATTCAGCCAACTCCAGGAGAGCAGGTGTGCCACAAATGTAACAATGACTTGGGAAGAACAACACTATCATGCTGAGTGTCTCACCCAGGGGGGACTCACTCCAGGGATGGGACATTGACAACTTCTCTTAGAACCTATTCCAGTGCTTCAGCACCCTCATGGTACAGAATTTCTTCCTAACAGCTTATCTAAACCTGCCTTTGTTCAGTTTAAAACCTGCCCCTTGTCCTGTCCCTGTCTGCCCATACAAAAAGTCCATCTTCCCCTTTTTATAAGCCCCCTTTAGGTACTGTAAGTCTGCAATGAGGTCTTGCCAAAGCCTTTTCTTCTCCAGGCTGAACAATCCCAGCTGTCCTCAGTTTGTACCCAGAGGCTCTTCATCCATCTGAGCTTCTTTGTGGCCATATTCATGTGACTTGTGTCCAGCTAGTTGCAGAGACCAAAAATTGTAGAAAGTGATAAGGTTTCCACTGAGCCTTATCATAATGTCTGTATAAGAAAACATACAGATTCCACTGCCCATGGCATGCCTGCTTTGGACTTTTGCTGCCTGATGTGGTCACCCTGAGCTACCAGCTCCTCTCTGCTTATGGAGCTGCCCTGCTCTTGCTGCCCCCTGAAAATGGGACTAGAAGGTGATTGACATTAAAACATTTCTGATTTCACTCACAGTTCCACACACAAGCACCAGGATTTACATATGCTGGTGGTCTGTCCAGCATCAAAGATGCCTGAATCCAGGTGGTCTGTCCAGGGTTCCTAGTGGAGGACAGGATACCATCTACTGAGTCTTCATCTTGTCTCCTGGTTTGGGAACCGTGTGCTGACTTCTGCATGTGCCTTTCTGTACTCCTTTGGTCCTCATGCTCTTTTGAGTGTCCACTTCACCTCCTCTATGAGTTGTCAGGATTTACTGTATGCTAGGGTTATGATAAGCTGCTGATCTCTAGGTGTCTTCAAAACATTATCAGACATTTCCATTCATTCCCTATTCACACCTGTCACAACATTCCTGCTACTTTTCTTCACACATTCTGCACATGTTTTTTTATGCACTGAAGACTTCTAGTGGTGGTCAGATTGAAAAATGTATCAGGGTGCCTCTTCTCTTCCCAAGAGAATAAATCAAATGGTGCTAGCAAATTTTAGACACTTTAATTTAATTTAAGAAGAGATACATTTCCAGAAGCAGAGATAAAGGGAAAATTAATAAATTTTCTTCATGTCACAAAATAAATTCAGGTCTAGACTTAGAATGGATGGCATTTAGCAACAGAAAAATACCATCTTTACTGTTTGACTCAAAGGCTAACAAAGATTCTGGATGGGGAAGAAAAAAGCAACTAGCTCTTTGATAGCAGTTTCTGTGTTGCTGTAAACCAGCAGCATTGCAAAGCAAGGCATTTAGAAATGGGCATCCATTTTCAGCAACATTTTTAATTTGGATCCATTACAAATACATCCTTTTGTCACCCTCATGTGTCTGTAGCTTCTGCAATGAGTGAGAGGATCCAAAACTTGCTTAATGCTCTCAATCAAATTTATCATTTGAGTCATTTCTAGAGAATGTCATGATTCCCTGAGGAGTTTGTGACCACACAGGTAAATTAAATGTGTCCAGGCCTATTCTCCAGTACTGAGGCCCACTGGTATGCTGTCACCTGCACTCATCACTCCCAAGGCAAGTTAGCCATGTGCAGATTTCCCATGGGAAATCTGCTTGGCTGTGCCAACTTTTGAACCCTGCCTGGGAAATATTTAGGAGGGACCTAACTGGGTTTGGGCAAAATCATGCCAGAGATTGGTTCCGAGTTTACCTCCATAAATGAATGTGTTATCATTCTAGGAACCTTTGGCACAGTCTCATTTATCAGTACAGGCATTGCCAGTGTGAACTCAGTTCTTTGAAAAAATAAACATATCTCAGCATTTAGCGTCAGAGAAGGGAGAAGACATTCACTGCACTGTGTCCAGATGTGTTGTGGCTAGATGGTTTTTCTTCTTTTCCTTCTCCATGTCTGCTTTAGTCATATTATCTCCAGGGTGGATATCACACAATTTAATCTTCCTTCTAACTTTCTTCCAGGAGATTACATAGTTATTATTTAGGTAGTAATTAGATTTTCTCTAACATTAAATCAAATCCAAATCCAATAACTTTGATTTTAATAATAAAGTATTTCCATTTCATAGACAGAATGAGCTAATTAGTAGATAGGATTGTAAAGTCAATACCTTTGAGCCCCCTCCTCGGGTTTGATTAAATATTAATTGTAGAACTGCCATTTGCACATGAAAATAAATAGCAGGTTTAACCTTGCATGTTTTATAAAATATAAGCTTTTCTTAGCTTTTTGTCCCTTCTTTCCCTTCCAGCCTGATTCTTAGCTGAAGGTAGGTAATGTCCATTCTACTGCCTTCATCATTTAGAAGAGAAACAAGTGGATCTGAGATGTTTCAGACCAGTATTTGACAAATAATTCTTTCTCCTGGTGACAGCATGAAAAGTGTTTTGAAAGTGATTTAGAGACAAAGGTGATGCTTTGCCTGGACCTGGGGGGGAAAAATTGTTTTCTTCTTCCTTTCATTTACTTGCTCTTTTTAAAATTCCACTTCTCCTAAAATCACAAATTGGGGAAATTACTGTACTTATTCATCCTTGTCTCCCAGTGCCTCGAACAGATGGATATTTTTCTTAACAGAACAAATCCTTGTTTTGGGGCAGTTTTTCTCCAAAACTCAGAACATCACAACAAGAAATAAAGTCCTTGCAATTGCTAGGTTCAGTGATGGGAGCAACAGGTGCCACACGTGGCAATCAGAATGCTGCTACAAAATGAGACTGAATGCAGACAGAAAATCGGTTCAATCTCCTCAAGCAGTGTGAGCTGCCAGATGTGAAGTAACTAATGCAGTTGGCAAGACACCAGGATCAGGTCATGATTCATACAGTAGACAGCAATATTAAAAAATACTTTTAAAAATTACTGCAATTTGAAGGCTGATGTAATTTTTAATTGCAATAACAAAACAACTGGTCTGCTTGTTATTTACCCTGTATGATTTGCTCAAAGACTTCAGCTTTCTGTCAGAATAATTATAAAGTTATATCTTAAGTCAGTTCATGCAGCCATCTGGGAATGGACAACTGAGATCCCAAGAAGACTCAGGTGTCTGGATACTTCCAGTGGAATCCAACACCTTCCTATTGATTCCCAGACATCTGGTAAGATTTTTCTGCATGCATACAGACCTATAACATGATAGATGTTATTTATGCAGACCAAGGTTCAAGAAGCACAAGAGGTACAAGAGAAAAATAGAACTTTAATCATGCTGAAATTAAAGACACATCATGTTGGTAAGGACTTCTAAATAATATGACAATTCAACAATCACATACTGGGGAGCAGATCTGCAGGTGTAGCAGAGTTCTGCTCAGCAACTTCTTGTGCTAGCTGGACATTGACCAACTTGAGCACCTGCCATGCTGAGCTCAGGGATTAGTGGCCTTTTGGGATGGTTTCTGTCTTTGGATGCAGGATGGATGGTGGGCACGGTGACCACCCTGCAGGCCATGCAGTGGAAGTTCCTGTGGTGCAGCTTTGTTGCCTCAGCAGAATGAGTAGCTGCCCTGATTTTGTAAAGCAGCTCCTCAACTATGTGCACACTGCCTGGTGAAGAGCTGCTGGGCATGGGCAAACATCATCACAACTTGTCTGCATCATTTACAAATGAGGATTTCAGGCAGCCATGTTCATCCCATGGCCAGTGGCGAGAGAGAAGCACTGGAGGAGGCTGAGTCCTACCCTGTCTCTTGGGCTGCTGTCATTGAGGAGAGGAATGAGTTGCTGCTCCTGGCCTTGGACCAACACTCCCCCGTCCCCTTTCCACTTGGCACCTTACACTGAGCTGTTCTGGACACACTGTAGAGGACTAGGTGGTCTATTTGTTTCTACCTGTTCTTAGAGTTTCATTTACTTATGAATTGCCTCTGGAATTTCTATCTGTTTCCACTGATTTTATATGACACTGAAGAGGTTAGCTTAGACTAGATGCCTTATTTTTAAAGTCAAATTATATTAATTCTCACTTAAAATCTTAACATTTCTATTCTGGGAAAAGCAAACATACAAAAGGTTTTCACTTCTTAACCTGCAAGTAAATCTATAACATCATTGGGACTCAGCATGCATTTAAAGGTTCATTAGTGCCTTAATAACTAAAATGATACTGAACCATTTTGGCAATTATAACACAACTGTGCATGAATAGAATATTTTTCATTGCAGTGTGGTGTACGTTACAGTGTTCTTGCAAAGTAATCTGCAAATACTTGCTGCTTAGCCTTTCTCATCTCTGAAATTTGTAATTAGTTCAATCAGGGACTTTTCTGTTTACTTGAACTGGCTTTGATTTGAACAGTAGTTAAGATAGCATTATGCAAATTCATGGCAGATGTGCAGAAAATTATTTTTCTGCTGTTAATATATTTGTCTAACCGCTTTCCTCCAATTCCTAAAAAAGATCAATTTTCTTTCTCAACATAACTTCTCTTTCACAGACCCATAGATACATTTGAAAGGAGTGAGAAAATCCAGTTTTAGCTATGGAAATAATTTCCTCTTCCTTACTCTTCGTAACACCTGAAATACTGGTCTGACAGCTCCCTTTAAGAGTTCCCTGAGATGGAGCCCTCCTGCTCAATGCTGTACACAGAAAAGTGGAAACTCCTGGAATCTTGTTGTCAGGGACCTGTGCTGTTTCTGAAGTTACAACAGAAATATTGCATCATGAAAAGAAATATTATATCTAATTAAGTGGTAGAAAAAAAAGTCTGAATACTGATTTAGCAATAAAAAAGAGTAGATCAGAAACCTCTTCTTATGAAGAGTTTAGGTAGGTGGTCTTCATGGATTTATATTCAGTTCATACTTATACTCCTTAGAAAAGATTTCACAGAATCACAGAATATGGTGAGTCAGAAGGGACCCTCAAGGATCATCCTGGCCCTGCACAGGACATCCCCAAGAGTCACACCATGTGCCTGAGAGTGTTGTCCAAATGCTTCTTGAACTATCAGGTTTGGTGCTGTGACCACTTCCCTGGGGAGCTGTTTCAGTGCCCAACCATCCTCTGGGTGAAATACTTTTTTTTAATACTCAACCTAAACATCCTCTGACACAACTTCAGGCCCTTCCCTCAGGTTCACTGGTGTCCGCAGAGAAGAGATCAGTGCCTGCCCTTCCTCTTCCCCTCAGGAGGAAGCTGTGACTGCAGTGAGGTCTCTCTTCAGTCTCCTCTTTTCCAGGCTGAACACACCAAGTGACCTCACCCACTCCTCATATAGTTTCTTCTTCAAGGCCCTTCATCATCCTCATTGCCCTGGTGTGGACAATCTCTAATACCTTTAATACCTTTCTCATATTGTGGCACCCAAAACTGCACACAAGGCTTGAGGTGAGGCCGCCCCAGAGCAGAGCAGAGCAGAGCAGGACAATTCCCTCCCTTCCCTGGCTGGTGTTGTGGTGCCTGATGCTCCCCAGGACAGGGTTGGCCCTCCTGGCTCCAGGGCACTGCTGGCTCATGTTCATCTTTCCATCGACCAGGACCCTCAGGTCCCTTTCTGTGGCACTGTTTTCCAGCCTCAGTACATCCAGGGTAGCCAGAGAATGGGAATTAATGCTCAACTATTGCTATTAATTGGATACCTTAATTCTTTAGCCATTTTTTAAATCAATTCCCATATGTCTGGGTAATGAAATGCCATTCTGCCAACCAAAGCAGTTGTTATACTGCAATGCAGTGGAGGAAAAACATAATGTGCTGGTGTAAGGAAAATTGTCTGGCTTCACCTTCCTCTTCACTCAAAGTTCTGAAAATATTGCACAACAGTTCCAATAAAGCTCCAGTATTATAATGCATATACAATCACCAGAGGTGTTCTCATTCTGGTGTTATAAGTATTAATACATGTGTAATAGTTGGAAATCTTGAAAAAAGAAAAATAACTGAACTTGGATGTCAGCATACTTTCATTCTATTGCATTTCTCGTGTTTTCACAAGCTGTTCCTTGTGCACCACAGAAAATGCATCTGCAAAATTATCTTGTCCCCTGCTCTATTTTTTCTAGAGTCCTGAGCAGATTCTTTCTGATGTCTCTCCTTTTTATGAAAAATAGCTTTCTAGTGCAACAGAAACATTAATAGAAAACATCTGCTTTCCTTCAAAGCCTCTTTTTTTGTCAGGAAATGAAATCCACACTCAACCCCTTTAATCCAGAACTCTAAACTTCATCTGATTTATGCTGGCATATGTTTACATAAAGTTAGTGTGCACAGGTTTAAAACACTGTGTAAGCACTCAATATTAACGTCTCATGGAACCATCAGCTTCATTCCTGTTTATTCATGATACATGGGAATGAGGAATCTTTGCTTCTGTGGCTTCTGTCATTATAAACCTCAATTGCTGCTTTCTGCCATAGCTTCTTGTTATTTTCTTGCTGCCATCTGTAGTCAACTGTCCATCTATCACTGTTGCTTTGATAATTGCCAGAGCCCTTGCACCAAGACCACACTGCCAGTTTGATATCCTGTGGGTGGAATAACCTTCCCATTGCAGCAGGAATTTCTAGCAGCTCAAGTGCCAACGAGACAGGCTATTCCTTGCCAATAATAAGCCTGCAGATGAAAAACTCCTATCTTTCCTGGGTTTACATTTGTTTGTTTGTTTGTTTGTTTGTTTGTTTGTTTGTTTGTTTTATTACTGTCTGTTTTGATTTGTGCTTTTGGTCATTCTGATTTCTCTCCTAAGCTCAGTCAGCAGTCAGCATGATGCACACACACCGACAAGGAGAACTCCCATTTTTCTTTCTTCAGAGGAACCAGCTAATGTGTATAAAAAGTGAGGAAGCTTGAACATGTGCTCAGAGATGATAAAAATAAAATTATATTGGGATAAGGTTCTGCTTTCTACTTTCTGTTATCAAAAATTCTAAGAAATAAGGAGACAGTCACTCTCCTTGTAGTTACAGTTAATGGGCAGCATCATCACTAGTAGAGCAAATACCTGCTCAGTTTATAGTTTTCTGGGTACACCTGCAAATGGAAAGGCAAGGCTTCCAAGTAATAGAAAGTGTAAAGGAAACTAAGAAGTGGCTTCTGTGCAATCTTGTAGAAAATATTTGACACAATAGAAAGATGAAATCGTCTCCAGAACTGGAGAAAATGTATTTTGGAAAGGAGATTCAATTCCAGTATTGAAAGTTGCTGAATTATACAAAGTGCTAATGAGTACAATTCGATGCAACTAACAGAAAGGAAAATTACATTTAATATCTCCATGGCAGAAAGTGCACCAGAAAATAGAGGAAAAACTGCACTTCATAACTGGAAAAACGAACGGGCTTTTATTCCTGAAGACATTCAATTCCTGACCTGCCAGTACAAGGTCTGCCTGTGCCCATGGCATCCATGCCTGTCAGGAATTTATCCATTCCTCTCAGAAAATTTATGACTAATTCTGCCATTCCTTGGTCAGGTAAATTCCAATTTTGGTAAATATGTGTCATTCAAATATATGAAATTGACACACAAAAAAGGGCAGCAAAAAATTTAAACGTGAATATCCAGAATCACAGGTGTCAGTCATAGCAGCAGGGAAGATAAATGTCAGTCTCTTCCAGTCCTCATTTTAATCTGGCGTGTCCAATATTAGCCAAATCTTCAACTGTTCTGTGAGGAAGATTTAAAGGCATGCAAAACACTCCCAAAAGGAAAGTGTTACACAGACCAGGAGCAGGGATATGCACAGGTGCAAAAGGTAGGAGCAGGGACAGAAGTAATGAGATTAAGACCACCACCACAGCAGAACTGGCCACTCATCCTGGTCTGGCTTTGTGTGTAAGCAGAGCTGCCTGACTACCAGAAGATGGAAACTGCAAGAAGAGAGAAGGAATCAATTCAGAAGAACAAAAATGGGTATTTCCTATGCAATTGCCAGATTCTTTCTAATGTAGTTTTTGCATTAAATGCCCCATGGGCCAAGGATACTGCCAGCTTGGAAGATAAATTGCCTTCAGAAGAACCAAAAGGACAGAAGCACCTTTGCACCTTTTGTCAGAGAAGACAAGGAGACTATTATTCCCTATCCCCAGTGCTGGAGATAGAATATTGCGACTGGCTTGAAACTCGCATGACTGAATAAAAGGTTGGATTTATTATATTTACTATCTGATGCCTGGGCCTGTAGTAAGAAGCATTTATGTTACATTCTTAGATTTTCTAATGACCATTAGGGTTGGACCTTGTGGCTGCCTTTTTTCCTCTTTACAAAATCGGATGAGATTGGCACTGTCACCTATTTCCAGAGATAAACCATAAACTATTGCAAGAATCAATGAGATGCTGACAGTTGTCAGCACCAGGCATGCTAAAAAGTGGCAGTAATCTTTGGCTTTGCAGAAATAATATAAAGTGCAATTTCAAACCAAATAGGACTGGGACATGCAAGGCTTCTGTCAGATTCATGTTCTCATTTCCCTATGGGTCTCTCCCTCTTCCCAGCTGGCTGCATTTCTTTTCTACTAGTCAGTGGATTTTTAGAATAGTTTGATAGAGAATATTCTCCTTTATCAGCAAGTTTTTCTTGCCAGGTGATTTTTGCTGAGGAATTTTTTCAATCTAAAGCTTTTTCTGTGTCTCCAGAAGTTACCTTGCAGAGGAAGATATTTTGTTTCATGCGAACACTACCATAGGCTTTGGAGTTAAGACTTAATTTGATACCTAGTAATGCAATAATAAAGACATTTCATGGCATCTAGAGCAGAAGTTTGCCCCAACAGAGGAATATTTATTTCCACCCCCATTATTTGGGGCCAGATAAGGGCCAAGGTGTATCTTCAGTGATGTTTGTCTGATTCCAAACCAGTTTTGCTGAAGTGAAATGAAGTGGTACATCGATTGGAAGGAAAGCATTTCAACTCACTTCACATTCATCTATTAATCTCTTACTTTCACATTTCTTTGCTTAATTGTTACTGGATGCTGGTCAGCATGCCTGTGGCTCTTGCAGAGCCCTGATGATGTGCTGCAGCAGGAGTTTCAGCTGAGCCCCAGGTCCAGCTCTGTGCGGCGCCGGCAGCGACACCAGCGGAGATCCCGCCCTGGCTGCACATGGGTCAGGCAAAGGGCACGGCAGAGACAAGAGGTTTATTAAAGTTTAAATGACACTGTTGCTGTGAAGATATCTTTTATTTGTTCTGACATCTCCACTGTCAGCTGGAATGACAAAATGCTCATCACTCACCTTCTTTCTGTAGAGCTGAGGCACATGGAAATCTGAAAGGATTTAGCTGGGGCATCCAGTCAAAAGGAGCTGCTGAGTTTGATGGTATTACAGCAAATGTTAATGAACAGGCAGGGCAAAGATTGCCAAGAGAAAGTTTAAAGGACTCCAAGACAGCTTCACTACTGATGTCTTCATGTGCTCTTAGGGAAACTTTGTGGCATGTGGTGTGGGTCTCCAAGCAAGAATATGTTTTGGACCTGCCAGACAGAACAGGCTCTCAAAAAGGCAACCAGGTCCTCAAAATTCACTGAAATCTGTGACTCCAAGGATAAAGCCTGACTGCAATTGTGACAACATAAAACAACTTTGTTTTTTTCACGCCCTTTTTATGCTTCCTCAGATTCTCAGTTACCTTTGTGTTACCTCATTCACATCCAGTTCCACAACAAGAGGTTTCCTGAGGTGCTCAGACATTCATCAAGCTTTCTGAGATAAAAATATAAAACTGAATGTCACCAGCATGCCCTTTAAGCCATACCTCCTCTGAACTGAAATGAACATTTGTAAAAGAAAAAGTATTCTGCCTTCTAATTCAAGCTCAGGGCCCGAAGAGGAATTTTCCTGCTTTACCCCCCAAGCTTTCCCTTTTCCAGGCTTTGCAAGTCAGCACCACACCACTCCTAGCCTGAAAGTGTTTGCTACATCAGAGCAAGAACATCTAACATCTAGAGGGAGTTTCCTTGTCTCTAGCAAAAGATGCTTCTTGTTCTCAGTCATACAAAGCAGCTGACAAAAATATATATCTTCAGTAGACAGCCATCCAAATGCAGATGTCAGAGATGGACTTTTAAGACAGAGACCTTCATTATGAGCTTTTCTCAGTTTCTTGGTAATGTCAGCAGTGGAACTACAGTCTTAAATTAGTTGATATTTTGCCATCACCTTGAGGAAAGTAAAGAGTTCACCTGCAGAATTTGAGACTTTTCTTGTCTGATCATGTGTACAGAAAGGGCAGGACTTCCTGGGAAACCAAAGTGAAGAAAGGTTTTCCTTTGAAAAAAAAAAGGCACTCTGGTTTATAAAACTAATATAATCTTCTGTTTCCCTTGCCATGGAAAGGACAAAGCAGTGACTACTCTCTGTTTGATAGTGCTAAGTAAGAGCTGAAATAACTTTTATTAGAAGTGACTTTAGGCAAGAATTTTTATAGAGATAACAAGGCACATGCTAGATATTTGGGATGTATTACAACTAGATTGGATAAACAGGATAATCTTGGATCTTGACCTTTGTAATTTGGTAGTGTAAGAGTTAAAGACTTTGATACTTTTTCTGTTATAATAAATAACTAATATTTTGTATCACGTCATAGTTACTAAGTGAGTATTTTGCATGACCTTTTATTTCTGTTCATTAAGATATGGCATATTTGACTGTAACTTATTGAGATCAATAAATGCTTAATGTGTTAACTTCTCAGTCTAATTTTATGTGACACCTTGCTGAGCCAGCGAAAGGAAAGGAGGACAGATTGGGATGTGCAGTGATATCTGAGAGGTATTTATATACAACAGCTATGGATTTGTGGCATGTTTGCCAGGGTTATTAAACTATTTTCACATTGCTAAGTCCTCTAACTACCTATCCATAAAATGAAGAAAGGGTCATTTTGCAGTTCAATTGCAGATTTCAATAGATCAGGATTTATTTTCTATCCATCCTGTAGATTTTAACTGTGACCTTGGGCAAATCACTTATTCTCCCTGCCTCTCATTTCTCTGTATGCTGAAGTAGGGATAATAGCTCCTTAAGGTGTGAACGAATATGTCAGTGTTCATGTGGCACTCCCACTGTTATTCAGCTCAGGTGTACCTCTACCTAATGCTAAGACAGAGCTGATCAAATTGTATTTTGCCCACAGTTTGTTTCAAAGTAAATTTCTTGCTCTTATAATTTTGACACAGTCATAGATGGTGATTGGCCTGAGGCTGCTCACAAAATATTCAGTCCATAGCCTGACAGACTTAAAGACCTGCCTTTGATGTGGACTCTCTTCTTTCCCAGACATTAAGCCAGATTCTAATGCAGTTCAGAAGCTGAAGACTTTCAGGGTGCTCAGCATTACCACATAGCCACGAGTAGGACTTATTTCATCAGTGTAAAAGCACAGCTGGAAGGAAAAGACAACCCTGGATTTATTGTTTTTTCTTCAGTGTGAGTTATATATTGATAATGATTTACATAATTCAGTCTGGTCAACAGAACACCAGGGTATAGGTGTCTGCATATTGCACAGCAGTTAGCCAAGGCACTCAGCAAACACAACACAGTTATGTTTTGTTACCAATGAAGACTGAATCAACTCCTTGAACATTCAGAATACCCCAAGTTTTGTTGTTGGAAAGATTACCTGAAAGCCTTTTTATAATTGTGGTGTGTTATATATCAATCACTAGAGTGCATGTGCTGTGGTTCTCTGCCATGGCTGTTGTGGGCTCATCTTCATGATCTTATGCATCTGGCACAGCAATTTTTTATGCCACTACATCACAGGCTGTGGAAGAGATCTAAGAAGGTCATATCTATGACCTTCTTTCCATTTCTTTTTCCATACTGGCTAAATAGCTCCTATAGATTGCTTCTTCTTTTCCTTCTCCAATGGACATGTTTCAAAAGACATTTGGGTAAAATCAGCAGAATTTCTCCATGGTGTCAAGGTCACAAACTCCCACCACAAGATAACTATATGGTTTTGCCCCATCAAACCCCTAGATTTTGCATATGCCATTGCATATCAGTTGTCCTTAGATGCAGTGATAAAGTAAATAATATTCTGTTAAGTGTTCTGCTTTTAAAATCCCAGAAAGCATCCAAGGCAGCAGGAAACATGCTGCTTTGATCCTGTGAACAAAGTAATTTCTGTCTCCTCTCCATCACAAATGCCAAGCCACTGTGGTTACCCATTGAGTCAGCCCTCATGCTACCTGAGATATTAGCAATTAAAATATGTATACTCTGAACTGAAGGGATTTCTCTTAATGCCAGGAAAAAGAAAAGCTCCAAAATCGCAAAAGTCATACTGAATCCATCAGCCTGCCTTTGAATACAAGTACACAGAAAATTCCCCATTGACATGGGATCAGTGCAGAGAGAAGCACTGGAATTACAGAATGTAGCTGGCGAATTATTAAAAAATGAAAAATTGGAACCAGTTCTGCCTGCTTTATCTCAGATGAAGTTATCTTTTCTACTGGAGAAACAAACTATCTTAAAACAAAAACAAAGATTGAAAAAAAGAAATTTTGGATAAGAAATGGATACAATTCTTTTAGGTCATGTCAAGCGTACTTCATCCTGAAATAGGAACCATGACTGATAACTGTTACTGGTGACTTAAGTTTTTTAATTAGAATAAAAATCTCATCCTTTTTCTAATTTCATAAAGGGAAACAGAGACCTTGCAGCTATCCTCAGGCACTTCTGTGGTCTAGAGTGGCTCAGGAGAAGTCTTTAAAAGTGCCCTTAAAATTAGAGAAAAAACTATTTTTGTAGAATGAGTTTTTTACATCAAAGGGGACAAAGGGCATGTTGAAACTGTCCAGATTTACACAATGCAGTGTAACAGAAAAGGTTGTGAAAACCAAATATGAACGGTTTACCAAGGGCGAACCAGATGTTTGGTCAGCTCCAGCCTGTGCCAAGATACTCAGAGCTATAATCCCTACATCCTTTTGGGTTTCAAAAGCAAAAAAAGGAGGGCTAAGGAGATTCTCCACTCTATTATATGTGGGGGGAAATATGGTCACAAAGGATGAGGAAAAGCCTAACTTATTTAATGCCTTCTTTGCTTCAGTCGTTAATAGTAAGAACAGTTGTTCTCCAGGTATGCAGACCCCTGAGCTGGAAGGCAGAGAAGGTTCCATAATCCAAGGTGAAGTGACCTGTTACACCACCCTCACACACACAGGTCCATGGGGCTGGATGGGATTCACCTGAGGGTACCAAAAGAAAGGGCAGAAGAGCTAACAAAGCCACTCCATCATTTATCATCAATTCTGGCTAACTGGGGAGGTCCTGGTTGAGGTTGACTGGAAGTTACCAAATGTGACAAATGTGACCCATCTACAAGAAGGGTCAGAGGAGGATCCAGGGAACTACAGGTTGTCTGACCTTGGTGCTGGGAAAGGTGGTGGAGCAGATTGTTCTGAGTGCCATCACACAGCACATGCAGGATAACCCAGGGATCAGGCCCATTCAGCATGGGTTTAGAAAGGCAGGTCCTGTTTGTCCAACCTGATCTCCTTCTATAACAAGGTCTCCCTCCTGGTGGATCAGGGAAAGGCTGTGCATGTGTTTACATGGACCAGTAAAGCCTTTGACACCATTTGCCATAACATTACCCTGGAGAAACTGGCTGCTCATTGCTTGGACAGGTGAAGAGTTTGCTGGGTAAAAACTAGCTGGATGTCTGGGCCCAGAGAGTGGCGGGGAATGGAGTTAAATTCAGTAGGCAGCTGGGCCCTGAGTGTTCCCAGGGCTCAGTACTGGGGCCAGTTCTGTTCAGTATCTTTCTCAGTTATATGAACAAGGAGATGGGAGTGCCAAAGAAAGTTTCGTAACTTCAGACTTCAGAAAGTTTGCAGCCAACACCAAGTTTGGTTCAAGCGTTGAGATCTGCCCAAGAAGGTCTACAGTGGGATCTGGACAGGCTGGATTGATGGGAAAAGGCCAGTGGTATGAAGTTCAACAAAGGGAAGTGCCATGTTCTGCACTTGGGTCACAAAACCCCCCTGCAACACTACAGGCTGGGGAACAATGGCTGGAAAACTGCCCTTGGAAAAGGACCCGGGAGTGCTGGTTAAAAGTAACTGAACATGAGCCAGTGTGTGTCCAGGTGGCCAAGAAGGCCAATGGCATCCTGGCTTGGATCAGCAATGGTGTAGTCAGCAGGATTTTCCCCCTGTACTCAGCAGTGGTGAGGCCACACCTCAAATCCTTGGTTCAGTTTTAGACCCTTCACTACCAGAAGGACATTGAGGGGCTGGAGCATGTCCAGAGAAGGGCAATGGAGCTGGGGAAGGGTCTGCCTGGAGCACAAGTCTGATGAGGAGCAGCAGAGGAAGCTAGGGGGTGTTTAGCCTGGAGAAAAGGAGTGCCAGGGGGAACCTTATCACTCTCTACAAGTCCCTGAAAGGAGGCTGTAGCCACGTGGGGGTTGGGCTCTTCTCCCAGGTAACAAGGGACAGGAAAGGAGAAAATGGCCTTAACTTGCACCTAGGAAGGCTTAGATTGGATATTAGGAAAAATTGCTTTATAGAAAAGGTTATCAAACATTGGAACAGGCTTCCCACTGGTTTAGTTGTCATCCCTGGAGGTATTTAAAAGATGTGTAGATGTAGCACTTGGGGACATGGTTCAGTGGTGGACTAGGCAGTGACAGGTTAAGGGTTGGACCCAAGGATCTGGATGGTCTTTTTCAACTGATTCTATCATTCTGAAGCTGTAACATATAACAGTGACCTTGCTACTTGTATGTAAGTTGCATGCTGATGAAATTGCTAACAGTATTAGTGAGAAAAGTCAAAACAGCTTCTTCTGAACAAGCTTCTTCAAAATCAGCCTTTGCCTTGCAAAAACCATCCCCAGTGCATCAAGCCCCCTCTAGTCTTTTCAGTAAATTTGTGACTGGAAAAGCCTCTGCCCTCATCTGTGAAGAGTTTGCTTCAGTTAAGCTTGGAAGAATAAAGATAATGAAGCACTTTGTGTGTGTTGTGTCCCCTGAGGGAGAAGGGCTGATGCTCATAAGAGGATTAGAGAAACAACTTCAGTGAATTGATGTGGATTGCCTTCACTTTAAATTAAACTTAGTATTAAGGCCCCAGTTTCAGCTTCCAGTGAGAATTCATGGGTAAGGTTGGTGCTTCTTGGAAGTCTGTACTCCAGACTGATTCATTTTAACCTGTTAAGATCTTTGTGCTAAGATAGGCATGTCATGGCATAAGACTGAGGAAAGTTTTGATACAGGTTCCTGAAGTTCCTACTGAGATTTCATTATTCTTTCATTGCTGATTCCTTTGATCAAAGTCTTGTTTGCAATTATGAGTTGAGACTCCCCAGTAAAAGAAAGGCATTTAGAGACTGGAGAAAGTCAATGAACAGAACATCAAAATGGTCAGGGGCCCAAGCACATTTTAGGAAAAAAGGCAGAGAGGGCTGGATTTTTTTCAGACTGGAGAAGAGATAGCTCAGGGAGATCTTACTGCTATCTGAAACTACCTAATGGGAGGGTGCAGAGAAGAGAAAACTTGTCAGAGCTGCATACAGAAACAGGATCGGAGGGCAACAGACTCAATATGAAATTTGGGAAATTCCTCTTTGATATAGGGAAAATTTTATTGTGAGGGTGATCAAATACTGGAATAAGTAGCCACGAGAGGAGTGGAACATCCATCCTTGGAAACATCTAAAACGCAACTGGAGTTGAGCAGCCTACTCTAATTAGGCCTGCCTTGAACTGTATGTTGGACTGGACTCCACAAGTCCCTTCCAACTTAAATTATTCTGTGGGTTTAAGAGTCAGGAAAAAAAGCTGTTTTCACTGGCCGATTCAAAGGCTTTTGGTTTCCACACTTGGAAATTCTGTTTCTAAAATGTTGGCAGAGTGCAAATCCGAGGGGAAAGTGGTAACCCTTCCTCCCAGCTTCTGCTACAGTGGGTACTAGCATCACCTGCTTGGATCTTCACAATCCTGAGCAATAACCAGACCACCTTTAGGCAGAAGGAAGGGGCTGAATGGCAGGAACATGGGTGATGGCTAAACTCAGCATTTGGAGCATAAAAGCTTTGTTCATTTTGCTGTACTGTGGCCCTTAAGGGTTTTTATTCAAGTGGAAGAATAAAGTCTTTGGAAGACTTGTAAATGTTGCATGTTTCAGCTGCAGCTGCTGGTTCAGACTCTTAGGAGGACAAGAGAAAGTGATTAAGGCCATTTGGTACAACTATAATAAAATAAAAACATATAAATACTCTGATATGACCAAGCCTACTTCTTTTGAAGTCTTAGGGAAGTAAGTCAAGTGAAGTAAACAGAAGTAGATTAGACCTGAGAGCATTTCACCTTGCTTTTCCCTAAGAACCAAGCATTTACTCTTTTGCAGGGTAATCTTGGTCCTTCATCTCATTCCATTCTGGCATGCTTGCAGATGAAGGAAATATTTATACAGTGGAATAATTCACAGCACTCTTTTTCCTCCTTTAAGTACCTACTTTTTTTTTTTTCTTTTTCTCCACACTCCCCGTACATATTCACCAACCCAAACTGTCCTTGTTACATAAGCTGTCAAGTTATCTATATAATACTGTGTTAAGGATTTAGCTAAAGAAACAAATTCCCTTGGTGTGTGAGTAAGATTAGAACAGCAAGTGTATGTGATGGATTTGTGGACTGAAAACTCATTCAATTTTATTTTGATTATGAAGGCAAGGTTAAATATGGATGATATTAGCCGAAGTATAAGCAGGACTCTTCAAAAACTCATGAACTTTAAAATTTCTGCAAACCTATGTTTGGTGCGGTGATATCACATTAAAATTGGCATGTACTTCTTCCTTAGTTTCCATTTCTTCCCTTAAGCAACTAAAATTGCTAAATGCTTCAGTAATCAGCTTTCTAGCCCTACTTACTTTTCTCAAAGCCAAATCTTCTGGACACCCTCACAAGAAGAGTTAATGTGCACTTTGTGAAAGACCAGAGAGAGCACGACAAAAGCTCTCACTGATGTTGCAGCTTGGTGTCAATGATACCATTGCCACAGAGACATATTGAAACTTTCCCAGGAGTGCCCCAAGCTCTGTTATCCAGTCTGGAAATGGCAAAACCAAATGCTTGCTGATGCAAGAGACTATGCAGCAGCAGTGAGTCTGAAGCTCGCTGAAAATGCTCTCAAGCCCCTGTCTATTCTTTCTGCCTTTGGAGCAGTCAGAAGACATAAGCCAGGAAGGACAGACTTAATGTCATGTAATTTATTGCCCATGAAATTTACTGCCCACAGCCCTCCCCAGCCCAAAGGTGTCCTGAGCATCAAGAGGACACTAGTGTAGCTATGAATGGGGTATGTATGACTGGGTGAAACACACTTCTCATCCAAATGTCAGGTATACAGGACAACAGTGTAATTGAGGCTGCCATGCCGTATTTCATGGTGTTTTCAGATGCAGAAACAGCTGGGGTGGTCTCTTAAGCCCAAATTCCCCACAAGCCTGCTGATGGACTGACTAAACTTAGAGAAAAGTCTGGATTTGATTTCACTGTAAAAAGAAGTAGATTTTGATAGTCATTTTAAATAGACACTTTCACATAACCAGAATCAATCCAGTCTGCTGGTTGTTGCTACTTAAGTGACCTTCTGCAGGTATTTACTTCTAAATAGCAAGATACATTTCTCTGTTAGAGAGAAACATGACCACTGATGTGGACTTCAAACCTCTTCCATATTGCACTACAAAAATGTGAGTAAATAAATCCATGCTTATGACCTGTGGTAGCCTGCTGCCTTTCTTATGTGCGCCCTTGTTAATGATCAACAGGATGGAAAAACATTTAACAAGCAAACTAAGACTTGAAGTCTTCTCCAGGTTTCTGTGGGAGCTAGCCTGCATTTTACTCTTTAGCTGTTTGAATCAAAGCCTTCCAACCTAAAAGCCTTTGCACTTTGAACACGTCCAGTTAGAGGAGACAGCAAAGTTGACAACATTGCAGTTTTAGATCTGTTATAACTCTTTATCGCCTGCTTTTGTGGTACAAGGGGTTGTTTGCAAACTAGAATTGAACACTGGCAGCCCCAAAATTTCTTCCCAATATACTAACTGCTTTGTCTCATTATCTGTAATGAGCAGAGATTTCAATCCCTGTTATTTGTCAGAAAGTTGGTCATCTGCAGAGGGGGAAAGACATGATGCATACTTCACTGTGGATTTATTGTTATTTCATATCACAAAGTGCTGTGTTTTGAAATACAACCTTTTGGTCCTGGCTTAAGGGCAGATTCACGCTCCTTTATGCTCCAGGGTATGTCTAAAGCAGCTTTGTTAAACACAAGGTTTTTTAAGTAGAGAGCAAATAATTGATAATTACTGAAGTTGTTCTAGTAAGTGGAGTGTTAAGCATCAAGGAAGCAAAGCCTGCACTGAAACAACAGCCTGTCCTCTGGCATCAGTAGGTGCAAGTGATGGAAGGTCCTTCAAGTTCTGGTACACACCTGGGAGACACTAAAAGCAAGAGAGAGCTCTGCCAGACATCTCAGATACTGGCAATTACAAGACAGGAAAAACAGATTTTCCAGGCTGCTTCTGACTGAACACTAACAGGTAGCTTAACGCATAACTTTGAAACTTCAGCATCATCGAAAATGAAGCTACAAAAACATCACTTTGAGCAACCAAAGACCTAGAATCCACTGCTCCTCATCAGTATGTTTTCTCCATATTACTAGCAGTGGTAGTTCCTGCTGTGATGGTCAAAGCTTAAGGAATATTGAAATCTCAACAGCTATGCAAGATATTAGCATATAAATCATAATACATGGGTCATGACAATTTCAGTTTCTTCTGGTCAGCCTTATATTCCAGTAGGAGTATGAGAAGTGAAGAACTTAGAAGCAGAGCCTTTTGACAGCAACTATGGTTGTTGAATATCCATGATTCTGAGTATTACAACAAAATTTAGAGACNTTTGGTTGTTGTTGTTCTTTAAGAAATAAGAGAAATATTAGATTGGTCTTTTTCATTTTATCAGAGGGTTTCTAAACCCCAGAGAATTAAAGGCAGAGGTGTTGCTGGAATGCAGTGGATTTTTTCCCCTATAATTTGTTTTCATATAACAAAGCAAAGCTACAGTTTGAGCTAAAACTGCAAGTAAAAATTATCTCCACTTTATTTAACCAAAGCTGTCTTCTCTGGTACTAGTAACATTATAATCCTATTTATTCTCCAGTGAGTTTGGTTTGTAGGTCCTTTCAGAGGAAAATATTTTGCTAAAGTAAAATAAAACACTGAGGGAAAATTCCACATTTTTATTCCTTAAACAAAGAAGATAAAACTCCAGACTTCTCCCCTTTTGCAAATCCTCTTTGAAATAGCCCAGTGAATTCAAATGGTTTAATGGTTCAGACTGAGAACAAACACATACCCACTTACTCTTTTGAACAAACAGGAAAACCATAGAGCTACGGTGATAAGGTAAGGTTACTGAGGCACTTTGTACTTACCAGAGCTTTAGCCTCTCTTACTTGATGGACTCCTAACCAGCTTTGACTTTTCATTGACTTTCCTCACCTTTAATTTAAGACTGCATTGACTTTTCCTGTCACCTTAATCCATTTCTAGCATTAAATTGCTGCACAGCTAGCTATAATGCTACTCAGTATTGATTATATTCTTTCCTCTCAATAATGTTTTGTTATATACATTGAAAAATAGTCCAAGAAGGTTCCTAGTGCTTTGCTGGTTTTTAGTAGTTTTTGTTGTTTTTTTTAAATGTTTCATTGCTCACTTAAACCCAGGTCAGTGTTTTGGAGAAAGGAAAGCTGTAAATTATGTGTGGTGCAGTGTCTATACAGAATGCATTTGATCTCTGGGGTTTGCCATAAATGACAGCTGCTTGAGAGTAAATCCTTGCCAGGTCCCATCAGAGGCTTTCCAAGACATGGAAATCTTGTTCCCATGGCTGATGCACAGCTGGTGTCCAAGCTGGGTCACCACAGGAGTGGGTGACAAGGAAGAATGGAAGCTGTCTCAGCCTTGGGACTTCCCAAATATATAACCTGCCAACAGGAATGCTCAGCAGCCCTGGGGATTTGAAGTTTATGCTTAAGACACTCAGAGGAGTCTCCAGTACTGAGCAGCTACAGGTGAGTTTCTCAGGGATGCAGCAATGCTAGAGAAGGGAGACCTGTCCATGTGTCAGGTTTGCACAGACAGTGCCTGCAAATCCAGGACTAATTTCCTCCATGTCTGTGCCCTAAAATGGTGGCAATAGTTCCTTTTTATGCATGGGTGTTTTCATGTAAGTTTTACACCAAGGTAGGACCTTACCTCCATTGCAATAACCCAAGCCTGATTAATAGGCTTTTATTTCTTTATGAAAGAACTGGAATTACAGAAGTGAAAAGATGGAACAAAATATAGGATTCTGCAGGCAACTACCAAATGGAATAACACTGTGTTAGCTGAGGCTTAAAATACTCTCTGGAAACTTAAAAGTTGACTGAAAAATTACACAAGGAAAGATAAAATCTTTTTTTCCAGCCCCAGGATTTAAGCCTGAATTTATTGTTCCATGACAGGATGTCTCCTCTCACCATTTAGTGGGTCATAAAAAGAAAACTTAATTTTTCTAGTAAAATAATGACTCATGCTTTCAGCCAGGCTCAGTGATGTGCCTGGCTGGGTAGGTCTTCAATGCCTTTTGGGTAGAGAAAGGATGGGACATATCCATGATCTATATAAAATGGTTTTTATATTTTTTGTAGGAAGAAAAGTACTGTGTTGATTGCTGTCTGTCTCCTTGACTGTGTTGTCACTATGCAGGCTCATTCCCTTTCTTGGACATTATACATGGGATGTAACATGGGGCTCATGGAGAACAAATCTTTCCTCCTGTAAGTCTGCAGATTCTCCCAGGGCAAAAAGGTGCACCTTTGGTTGTCCTCAAAGTCAGCCTGTTTACGTAGACATTGTTAAAAAATAAACTATAAAGTAATATGAGGTGATACGTTCCAAAACACTTTCCTTAGCACCTTTAGAAGAAGCTTGGGGGTTTTTTTTTGGTGTTTTTTTTTTTTTTGTTTTTGTTTTTGTTTTTTTTTGTTTGTTTGTTTTTTGTTTGTTTGTTTTTTTGTTTTTTGTCACAGATGTTCTCTCTGACTTTCCTTTCTTCTTTCCCATAATATTAAATGTAGCTGTCTAATGCAACCCAGTCTGTACAGGTAAGTGCTGACAGGTATTTGTGGTTATGTGTCTGTTCCTGGGCAGGCCATTAAAGCACACTCAGAGAAATCTGAGTATAACAGACTTGTATAACAGCTTCCACCACAGACCTCAGATATGACCTCACAAAAATCACTCTGATTTCCTTCATCATGTTCCCTCTCCTGTCCCTGCTCTCTCCAGCCCTGGTAGAGCAGAGCCCATCTCTGACCACAAAAACCTGAGCTATGTGTATTACAAACTCTGTGTGCTAGGAGAATACAAATTAATGACATTAAACTACTATTGAAAAGCCTTATTGACTCACTTCTTTTATACGATATTGAAGCCTATATGGCTCTTAAGCCTCTGTCACAGTTAATACCAGCTTTCAGTCATATCTTTGCAATTGAAACTCAGCAGGGGACTAATGGACGACCAGCTATTTTCTGCTAATACACCACAGAAATGAGTGTGCCTGATCAATTCTTAAAAACACTCACGGTGCAGAAAATACTCAGAGAAAGTCGAAACTATTCTTTTTAAGAGAACATTTTTTATGCTCTCTGATTCTGCATTTAATTCTGTAAGTGTAGTTTAAAGGGCAAAGGGAGTTCTTAAATTTCATTTCACATTCAGACTCTTCTCCTGCTGGCACTCCTGTGGAATTGTTGCTGCTGCTCATGCATATTGAGGGGCAATGTGCACCTTTGCAGGCAGAGTACATCTCTGCAGCTCATTCCCAGCCATTTCCCAGGTGCCTGGTACCATGATAACGTTGCAGCCCGTGGGGATTCCCATTTGTACCCTTATAATTTTTTATTCCATCCTACAAAGGATTTGCTTTTGCAAAAGCTGTCTGTATGGTAGAGGAGGGCTGGATGCAATGTCCTCATAAGCTCGTCAGCAGTTTGTGCTGCTCCTTCAAAGCACACCACATCCTTCAAAGCACAGCATGTCTTTCAAAGCACTGCTAACGCTTGCCTGTCAGCTAATGAGAAAGCAGGGCAGGAGCCAAAAGTTAAAGACCCGGGCTGTAGGTTGCTGCTGGGAAGCACACTGTTTCCAAGCATTTTGATATCAGAATTACTGCCTAGACCAGGAGCTAGCCCAGAGTGCCTAGTGACTCTTTGTGGATTAGCAGGTTGTGCCACGATTAATGAATTCCTGCTCTTTCTTTAGACAGAAGGTACATGAACTGTTCCAGTCAGCTTCAGTCTCCAAGAAAAAAATTAGTACAGAATATAATGACACTGTAGGAAAAAAGAAGCCAGTGCTTCACCAAAGCCTGGATGATGGTTCTGCCCTTGCAGTTCACGAGGAGTCCCCATAGGTGAGAAGCTCTGAGCTGTAGCATGCAAGGAGTCATAGGGCATGTGTCCCAGCAGGACACCTTTCATTGCAGGCCAGGGCAGTTTCTGTGGTGTCTGGCAGGAGAGGCAGCACAGCTGGCAGAGCAGGCAGCAGTGTGGTTTGGGAGGCAAAGCTAGAGCCCTGCTGTGAGATTGCAAGCCATGGGGTAAAATGTCCCTGCTGCCACCAGGAATATCTCACAATACAACAACCCTTCTAGCTTCTGTTCATTCATTTCTTTTCATCCTTTATTTTTTTCAAAAATTGAAAGTCAAACCCTGAGACTGTAGTGAAAAGCAGACATGTCTTTCATAAGCATAACACCTGGGATGGAAAATCCTGAATGTGCACCAGTAACCATGTTAAAAACCCTCCGTTGTGCTTCTGTTCCAGACACTGTTCTCACCGGGCTGCTATCCAAAACTTCCTTTGCTGCAGTGCACTCTTGCTAGACACTGACTGTCTGACACAAAGTCCAAGCAGAGAGAAGTCAAAGGAGGCAGTTAAGCCACTGGAAGTCTGTAATTTCTTTCTTGCTTGAACTGTGTGTACTCAAGTGAGAAAGGCTTTTATTTTTTTAGTTGAAAGAGATTATCAGAAAGCTTGAGAACATGAAAGAGTACCTTAAACTGGAGATAGTTCAGATAATTTTTTTTGCTATGAACATTGTAAATAACTTTAATACAAAGTAAATATATAGCAGTGCTGGACGTGTTAATATGTGATGTCTGGAATGGCTGTTGCTCTTTGTTTTTATTAAGTCCCCATTGTGAAAAAAGATGGGTCATTATGCCACATTTTCAACAAACATGGAGCAAAAGGCAGTTTCTTTCTGAGGAGCTTTTTTCTAACCACACAGGTTGAAGAGGAATGGGGAGAGTTGTAAGTAGAAAGGATATGCACTAAGTATATGTTGACATTGAAATTTGAATAGGTGGTAATAGAGGCATTGATGAAAAAAGACAAATGGGGAAAATAGAAGAGTAAAGAAGAAAGGAACACTAAATAGTCAAAGGGAATGAAAAAGGAAGGAGAATTTATCTGCTGTGGCTGGGGGGAAGGCACTGGGGAATGTGTGTTGGGGCATGTGAGCTGTTACAACAGAGGACAAAATGCTCCAAGATAAAATTGATATAACCTCTTGACACTGGAAAGAGACATATTGCAGACCTGCACAGTCCTTGTTCCTTAGCCCACCATTTGCTGCCATGGACAGAGATATCTGTTTGCCTTCCTCTGGAGATGATGAATTACTGTTGTAATTTCTCACAGTCAGTAGGCAATATAATCCTTGATTTCATATACAGTTTTCATAATAACATCTCAGGAGAACACAGAACTACGTCCATGACTTTAGTTACAGTAAGAGACTATTCTATTGGTGACAAGGGCAGATTTGTTCCTGTTTCCAGTTTGAATAATTAGAAATATTTCTGTCAGTGTTTGGTGGTCACCTCAGTGCACTATTGACACTTAGGATTTTGTCACTGTTGAATGAGGAAAGTTTAGCTTTGCATATGACTATTCCAAGATTTCTATTCCAGAATGTCTTGAGTTTCTACAAACTCCTTATCCTTGTGGAAAGCAAAAAAGAGAGAATTCTTTTAGGGGATCAGAGAACTACATAATTTACAAGCTGCATAATGACTACTTTAAAATTTAGAGGAAAATGACTATACACATGTTCCTAGAATTTCAGTATGGGCTACCCAGTAAAGTCTGTACTTGCCCATATGAACTGAACTCCATCAGAAAACAGTCAGGCATGGAAAACAGACCACTTGTATGAGAAATACTTTTCCATTTCACAGTGGTTCCAAGAATAATTTAGACAAAGCAATTTTTGGTCAGTTTTCTTGTAGTTATGCTTTTGACCATCAAAAATATGTAAAGTTAATTAAAGCAGACAAGTCTAGAAATTGTCTCTGGCCTCTGCATATCAGTAGCATTTCTGCAGAAAATGCCCCCATCAGTCAGACAGTATTCTGAAGACAAAATTGTACCAAGATCATATCCCTGAGGATCAGACTAGACAGGAATGAGGAACAAACATATATTTTACATTTATATGCATAGCAGGAACATTAAAAATTCAGCTCCTTATAGCAATATTCATAATTACAAGTAAATATTTTCTGTAAATTCATCTTCAATCTATCATATTTAGGTAAAATTTCCTTAGGTCTCTAGCTTTAGCTAAAGATATGTGGTTAAATTCTTTTTGCTTGAAATACATTTACTGCTGCTAACAAACCCAGACTTTCTGCCTCCCCAATCCTGCCCTGACCTTAACTACTCACATACCCAGGTTACACGACTGTGGATGGAAGCTGCTGCCTCACCTCCTTCTTAAAACTTTTACAACTTTCCCCCCACTCTCTTTCATTACAGATCATTATTTTGTGTGAACTCCTTCTTTCCTTACATCCCTATATTTCACTGCTCCTTTTTCTGAAACATAATGAAACACTTTCCCACTTTCCTTTTCAATTAATTTGCCTGATAGCCTCAACAGTCCTGGTGCTGACTGCTGAATCTTCTATTTTCCAGCCCCTCTTTTGTTGCTTCCATCCAGATTTTTCACAGCTCTACTGCTCAGCATTACTTTCTTAGTGGACCATATCACTTGCCTGTTTAAATCCTCTCTAAAATCCACTCTTGCTCTTAAGATTCTGGTCTTTTTCCCTATCTCGACCTTAATCTCAGAACTGAATCTATGTCCTATATGAATGTTTCTGTCACCCACACGTTATCATTTACACTGTCCTTGACCATAAAACTCTTCCTCGGAATTCTCTGTTTTATTCAGGTCTATGTCCTCATTTCATTCCAAACACTTGGAAAGACATTTTCTTTCATATGAAGGCCACACTATTAACTTGTCCTCTCTAAGTAATGAAAAGAATACTCAGGTTACCTGACAAGCACAGCAGAGTTGCCTTTGGAAGGAGGCAACTATGCTAAATTATACCAGCAGAGAAACTGGCTGAAAGACAAGTTAACTTAGTCATTTAGAATTTCTTACTGTGCTTTGATTTATTTGTGTCTTATCTTCTGGAGTTTTAGCTGTGAAGGGCAAGAATTGTCTTTATCACTGTTCTGAATATCATTGCTATGGCCTGAGCTCTTTCAAGCTGCTAAATAATGAGATACTCATGAAATTCCTAGTGGGTGTTTTGTTTTTATACCTTATCTGATTTCAGTGGGAGTTTATCTGAGTAAGATCTTCCACTAAGCAGAATAATTTCTTGTTCCCCCTACCAGGTAACAAATGCCAGCTTAATGCATCAATCCATCATCACATAGTTAATGTATTATCTGTAGTCAAAAGCCCCAATAAAAAATTCTAATCTCCTTAGAATGATTAAGGAGAAAACTAACTTGAACTTATTGCTAATAAAACTGAATTTCCTAAAAAGCAAGGCCCATTTACACCTTAATAACACAATGGTCTTTCCATCTATCAGTCTGGAAAGTCAGTACCGCTTGGTATCACATAATTCATTTTGTTCTAACAAACCTGTTAGTAAAGTGAGCCCTACAGCTGTTGGAAAGAGAACTGTGGAGTGGGAAAACATTATGTCTAGTTCTGCATGGTAAGCACTGTTATGGCCAGGGGCAGAATTGAATTTGTTTTTTGGAGCACTGGAGCATGCATTTTGAAGTGCAACCCTTGCTTTTGCCAAGAGGTGAGAGTTTAATTCAGCTGGAGAAAAATAGAGGGATTGCAGAAAGACCTGACTCTTTGTTCTCAGTTCTGCTGTAAGCATTGCCAGGTGTGTAAAAGAGGAAGATTTAACATGTTGTCCTGATTCTGGCCAGGACAGGGTTAATTTTTGCAGTAGCCAGGAGGGGGCATGGACGGGACCTGGAGGTGATTCTATACCACCTCCTATCATTTCCCAGGGATGGGGAAGGGGTCACTTTGGAGTCATGTAGTGTGGCAGCATGGTGGGGTATTGTCAGGGGTGAGCACTCGCATGTAGTTCGCCTCTTGTATATTGTGTCATTGATATTGCTGCTGCTACTGCTCATTTTCTTACTTCACTGCTGTTTCCAATAAACTGTTCTTATCCCAACCTATAACATTTACCTTCTGTGCCTCTGATTCCCCCTCCAGTCCACCACAGGGGAAGAGGAGGAGGAATGTAGGGTTGAGCAAGCAGTGGTTTGGGGTGTTTTGGTGGACACACTCAGCTGGGGAAACCACGACTCACATCTTGTTAGGAAATGCAGGATTTAGTTACCTGAAGGAGAGGCATGTCACTTTTCTTTACAAAGAATGGCTGTGTGATATGCCAAAGGCTTTTTTTAATTATCTGATATAACTTCAGGGAAATAGTGTCACTGGGTAACACCCCACAGGCCACTCTGAACTGCGACACCAGTGGGATGTTCACAGTGGGTCCCAGAATTTCCTTGCCCTAATTATTTTTCATTTTCTAAGAGCAGCTGGACTCTTTTATTGTCATGACTCGGTGGTACCTTTTGACAGGGACACACAGAAATCCACCTCAAATCTTCTCTCATAACTTATCATGGTGCAGCACTATTCAAGTTGTGGGTTAATTGTTTGGAATACTGCTCATGCCTGGCAGAAAAGAGTTTGCCTGAAAACATAAATAGGGTTACCTAAGGAAACAAAGAGCTTTTTGCCAAATATGAATGGAATGAACTCTCTTGTGATCCATGGTATGTATCTGATACTTCCCTTAATAGGCAGGAAGGGGAGTGTCTGCCAAAAGGCAGGGAAAGCATCATCACTTTCCCCAGATTTCTTCAGCTCTTGTGGTAATTTGAATTTTCTTTTTCATCCTGAGTGAATATTGAGTTTGCTAACATCAAACTCACATTTCACTACACCTGTGATAATTTGTCTATTGGTAATTTGACGGTTGATTAGTTTTTTATCTCTAATTACAGACAGGCACTCTAAATGTTGCTTTACTACCAGACTGCTGGTCTAATCAAGAATAATTTAGATATTTCTCTTGTAATTGAACGAAACAGCTGATGGACAGGCAATCTGGCTGTTGGCTGGATTTAATACATGTTCTCTCATGGTAGATGATACCAACAAAGAAAGGCCTATGCTCTGCTTTCAATGGCAGGGCTTGTTATGTCAGTTAATTACCATTTGTTGTTAATCAATTACATTCAACCAGCACATATAGTCTCCATTGACCTGTAGGAGGGGTGATGGTTATTTGGCATAGCATGCTGCTCCCTTTAATCCCTGGGCTCTTGGCAGAAGACACAGTCTGGTTTCTGATCCTCTCCTGATTCAATCTGAATGGTGATGGAGTGGAAGCTGTAGTGCTCAAACAGGGCTTGGGTAACATCTCTCAAAATCTTCTGGTTGTCCGTTGTGTCTGCTACAGATAGCAGAAAATTATCAAAACACATACATTTGGATACTATTTTAAAGAAGTATTGCATACTTCTAATATAAACATTGATAGCCAATATAGATATTGTATACTTCTAGGATAGAAACTTTCAACAAGAAGTTTGTTTGAAGTGTGTTTCTTGCCCTTTTTATCCTCTTTTCAGGAACCTCCGTGTCAGCAAACCTTTGTTCATTCAAATGTGGTTGGAATATGCAATTCTGGCAAGAGTTAAACTAAGTTAAGTAATCACCATAGAAATTCAGTTTGGCACAAGACTGGAGGAAAGCAGAAATACTTAATAAAGATTAGTTCATCCAGTCAGGGAGTAGCAGCAGTGCCAAGTGGTTTGGGTCGCTGATAGACCCTCTGTTTTTGGAAAGTGGGGACTCCGTGGAGGACTCCACCTCTAGCCCTGTCCTTGGCCAAACCCAGCTGGCTTTTTTTTTTTTTCCTTAATATACAAAAAGCTGACAGACAAATAAGAATATTGACCTGAGTTGTGGACAGTTTGTCAACTGGGATAAGAACTACAATTTAAAATAATATTTTAAAAGATGAACTGGGGCTACCTCTAAACTCCATCTATATTTAAAGATTGTTTTACTGCTGGAGATACATCAGGAATACATATTGGCCCTCTATTTTTTCTTGTAGAGATCAACAGTTTTCAAGTTTGACAAAATTATGATAAAAATCCAGTTTGAGTCTAATGCTTTTAATTTATTTTAAATATCTTGTCATTTACTTTGTTGTCCCACAACCTCTGCAGTTTTCAAGTTTTGGGCTAAGTAGAGGTCCCTGTTGTTTAGACAAGGTTTCTGGGAGGAGGAGCTGAGAGCTTTATTTGTTATTATTGTTGATTTTATTTTTCCAACAAAATTATGGTGATTTTTTTAACAAGCAACAGATATACAGTCGGTTTAATCTGAACCAAGAAATACTGACCTTTACTACACAGCAGCTGAATAGTTACTCCCTGCTTACAGAAATTTACTGACCTGTGGCAATGTGAGCAGAGAGAGCAGTTTGATTCATTGTCAGAGACCAAAGATGAAGGTTGTGAACAGACTCCACTTTTTCAACTGCTAAAATTCTTGCTTTTATGGTATCATAAGCAAATCCTTTTAATGTTCCTGAAAAGGAGAAATTGATGGGAAAACAATATTTTTAAGGGATAAGAATTATGATCAATAGAGGAAAATGAATAATGAACTTTTATTCACTTAGATATATCACTTTTATAAAAGCATTCAATGCTTTGGAAAGCCCAGCTATTTCAGAGTTTGCTGTGCTATATAATTCTGTCCCTTGTTTTAAATTTCTCCATGGAAGGCTGAGGCTTGTGCATGTTTTAGGAGACAGTCTGAATGTCCAGTTTACATAGGGTAGTGAGCTATTTAGCCAGATCACATCATAGTTTTGTACCAACATCTTTGTGAGTGCATCTCTATGCCTACATGAACAGCATGAGCTCATCATGCTCCACTTGGATCAGTAAACTGAAACAGCAGCTCCAGCATCCAATTTCTTTTCAGAAAATTCTGGGCAGAATATTCTACTTAGGAGACAGGAGACACCCCAGAGAGTTCCCCAGGAGGGGAGTGGGCTTGGTGCAGAGGGGAACAGAGCACTGCTGCCTCTGGCATGTCAGCGCTGCTTACGGAAGCTGGGAGTCACTGCTTTGAGAAAGAGACTCCTGAATGTCAAGGGTTGCTCCCCCTTCCTGGTAGTTTGATTACTGGATTTTTTTCCAGTAACCAAGAGATGTGATGTTTTGGCAGCCAAAATACAGTCAGTTGCTGCACCCTTGTCTAGCTATACTTCTACATAGAAGTATCTCTATCTCGCAATCACTGAAAGCAAACCAACTCTGGAATGAAACTACTGTAATGGTATCAGATATTTTATTTCTTGAAACAACAGTAAGTGCAACTGAAAGAGAGAAGAAATAGCCATGCAGGCAGTCACACTGAGTATCCATTCAAAACCTGCACTGTTAGAGCTACTTTTCCCCTTAATCCTCATGTCTTCACAGCTGAGAAAGAGGTTGTATTATATTATTCAGTGTGACAAAGGCAAAAACATGCATCTGTGACTGCTCAAGTCATTGCAAATCAAATATTCAGGCCTATAGCTGACAAGATTTAATATTGCTAAGCCTGGCTCTTCTTGCTGCTGTGCTGAGAATTGTCTATTCCCATGCACTGGAATGCAACAGGAATGCTCCAACAGCTTGCTTTTCTGGACTCAAGTAACTAAAAATCTTTTAAACTTCTGTCTCTTGCACTCAGCCTATTTCACAGACACAGTTCAAAGCACAGTCAAAGCACTTTTTCTTGGCAAGGACTTATATTTCACATGGGTAAAGGAAATACACAATGAAAAAGGTGAGTAGCCATCTCATATGTCAAAGGGGTAATAGAAAGAAACGCTACACAGATAGCAAACAAAAGCAACTCAGAGCTCATTAGCAAAACACCAGTACACAGATTTTTACAAAACCTGGCATATATGTAAACCTAATCTAATGGCAGAAAATTATTTTTATTAAAATTAGAAGTAGGTTTAAAGTATGATCAGAATCTTGAGAATATAGGAAAGTGATGCAGAAATGTGCTATCATATTTTTTTTCAGTTTATATAAGCATTATGGAGAAAGCAAGAGGAAAAAAAATCAAAGTATTAAGTGTATTGACTCTGGAATCAGGTCCTACCTTCCATTAATACAGTTAAGATATCCCTTAAAATCGTGATGGTTGTTGCCAAAACAAAGATGGAAAACACAAATGTGCAGATTGGGTCAGCTATTTTGTACTGTGGCTAGAAAAATATGAACACACCACTTTGTTAATTTCATTATTGTTGGTTATTGTCATTTTTAATTAGTTAGCATGAAAGAATAATAAATTCCATTCATCTACTACAGAATGAGTGCTGGCCTCCTTTGCCAGTTAGGGAGCCT
This sequence comes from Hylia prasina, assembly GCA_013397195.1. Classification (NCBI taxonomy): domain Eukaryota; kingdom Metazoa; phylum Chordata; class Aves; order Passeriformes; family Sylviidae; genus Hylia; species Hylia prasina. The sequence goes on along the minus strand of VYXD01004356.1, from coordinate 1,128,781 downwards.
CAGCACAGGGAATGAAGTACTACAGATGAAGAAAGGGAGAGACACTGAAGTATCTGGTTGAAACACCAAGCAGCAAGAGTTACACTCTCAACAGTTATTGCAGTTCCCAAGAATAAGTATAATTCTCTTTGATACAATTACAGTGTGTATGATTCAGAGAGAGGAAATATTTACATAGTACCTAGTGTCACAACGCTGTGAAAATAGCACTTATCCTTGATTGCAAGGCAGGCATATGAACTAATAAAACCAACCTTGAAGAAGATGACAAGTGCACTAATTAGCACACTAATACTCTGGAACAGGTCTCCAATGATATGCACAAAGGCTGCCCGCAGGCTGGCATTGCTCAGAGCTGGCTTTTCCAGAGGGGCTGACACACATTCCCTGGTTTGTGCCCCATGGCTGTGCCCATGGCCAGTCTGGTGCAGAATCAGGCTTAGTCTGCAAGAGATGTAAAGCTGCAAGTATCAGAGGATATACTGCATCTCTGCAAGCAGTGAGGTCATGCACATCACCACCCCTGTCACTTCTGAATGCTGAACAGTAAAATCTGACATGTTAAGTAGAAATGCAGAGTGGCTGAGCAGACAATTCCTAGGTTTTCAGTGATTTGCATAATCAAGAAAGCCTGTGAATGGGGTAATTAATGAGGCCTCACTTTCTATAGAGTTCTTGAATATTCTGACATCTAATAAAAAGTGAGAGGGAGAATAATCTCTTCCTGGGCTTTGTAGATTCATAATTTGCCTTCCCATTGTGGCAGCTAACCGAAAGGAGGAGGGCAACTTGCAATGAGAAGCAGGACCTCTCTTTTTGGCCCCTTTTCATATCCTCATGGAACTCATAAACATTTAATATTTTTGAGGCCATTATCTCTCTATAGTTCTTTTTATTGAATTCCAGCAGCAGGTTCAAGGTTCAAATGTCGTATGAGAGGAGAACAAAATAACTTACAGGATGTTGGTGAGCACGGCACAAGCAGAGGTAATGAGCATCACTGTAGCATCAATATCGTAATCTGGGTGTAGCAGCCTCATGCAAGCCAAATATGTCAACACACCAGTCACCATCCAAATTATTATCATGGACATCAAAGCTCCCAGAATTTCTAGGAATGAAAAAAATCTGATTTTAACAGTCAGAATAGGAATGCAAAAAACTTTTAAGAGGTTGATGATAATGGTTCCAGGTTTATGAGCTTAATAGCAAGGAGAGCTGCTTCTTGTATGCTGGCAGTCTTAAAGCTCACAAAGAATGGGCCAACCTCCTTTCTGATCATAGTAAATCCAGTGGCTATCCAAGGTAGCCTTGGGTATGTGGTGGCCTAACCCTGTTCTACCTGCTCCTACTTTGGTCCCCTTTCCAGTGCTGAGTTCATGCAACATTCTAAGAAATTAGAGATGTAAAAGATCATCTGGGGAGTCTGGGAGGAGCAAAAGGAGTTTGCCTGACTCTGACTGTGGTGTGAAACCCATAAATACCAGCCCTCCTCTCCCAACAAGATTATCTTCATTATAGGAGCAGACGTTTGAAGGAAGGAGAGAGGCACAGCTCACCCAAATCTACTGTCAGACACAACCCCCTCCATTAGCCTCCCTTGTTTCTGCACACCTCTCACCAGTTCAAAGTTCAGAAAGACAGTAGCAGCTCCTAACGAGGTCCTGTCAGCAAAACTTATCCTGGAACTCATTCTACCAATGCCACAAAGTCATTTTTGTGCCACCAGCTGTGATGAGAACAAAAGAAGTTATTTTTTCCCCAGGGTAGCAAAATTTAATTTTGTCTCTATTGGCTGTGAGCTGGGCTCAAATAAATCCAGTCCCCAAGGCCACCTTTTATTGCACTGTTATAGGAGAGGTCCAGGGAAGTGCATATGAACGTGCAGCATGCTTTTAATAGGATATGGGACTGGTAATTGCCATGTGACTTGAATGAGTAAATGAGCACAACCGAGACCATACCAAAGAAAACGCAAGCTCACAGTAAAGTGAAAGGCAGTAGACAGCCAGAAAGCATTTGCACAGACCTCCACTGACAATACATTAAAACAGCTTATAATTTTTTATATCGTTTTATGGGGATCCCCCCTTTTGCAGGCTGCAAAAGCTTATCAAGTAACCATTTTGCCTAAAAATGGATAATAATAAATCAAAGTGCACTGACAGGGGAATCTTGTTTTGCTTAAAAGTAGATAGAAGAAAACATAAATCATACAAATTCTTTTTCCTCAAGTTGCAGGTTGAACCTCTGCAAACTTGGCCCAGCTGAAGGTGTTGATGGCTGTGCTATCACCGGCATGAAGGCAGCCAAGAGCTCTTGTGAACACACGTATCCACCTGTGTGGATTCATGCATATCTTCCATAACAGAACACGTTAGTGGTCATCTTTACATACTAATTTTCAATGGAGTATCTTGGTAAAAGTTTAATTAAGCTTACAGATCAGTTCAACAGCACTAAATACTTCACTCAAGATGTTCCCAGTTACTACTAGCACTATCAGAGCACAGCAAACAATAGTGTAGGATTGTATGGGAATCTCTGAGTACAGCTGAGGAAAATTAAGGTGCAAGACAGTTTTTGTACCTGAAAATAAATTGGCTCACACTATCAGTCTCATTCAATATTGTGTTTCTGTGTTTGTGAAAGTAGCTGCACTGCTTTGGCATGGAGGGCAGGAAGCATTCAAATGGCTAAAGCTGAGCAACTGCCAAGCAGAGTCTTTTCATGACAATATCTATCAGTCTGAGAGAAGCAGTGAAGAAACATCTTTCAGTGTCATGGAAGGCTGCACCTGCAAGACCTTTGTAGTCAGTAAAGAGTGACTTTGCCACCTGACTGCCCTTAGCTACTCTACTAAGGTACCCACCTGCATATTAAACTGAGAATATAGCTGGGCAAATAAGCAAGAAACAGGATAACGATCATGGAATGCAATTAAATAGCGTCTAGCATTTGATGCAAGGCTCTTTTTGCTACCAGGATAAAAAGGGCAATAAAAGATTGGTTTTGAAGTTCTGCATTGCAATGACAAAATAAAAATAATGTATTTCAGACTGAAGATGAAGTTACATGAAGTGGCTAAACCTGCCTACATCAGCAAGAGAGGTCTCTCACTCTTCTCCCCCCAGGGTAAGAGATAATAAACACAAAAAGTAATGGTTGACCAACTGACGTTAAGTAGCAGTTTACTAAGGCTGCAAAATTAGCTGTGTGTTTTCTACATAATGCCAACCATGCCTGAGCCATACTGAGCCTTCCACTCACCCAGCAGCCTGTTTCCAACAGTGCTGGTACACTTAGGGAGCTACAGAAAGACAGGATGAGTATGGCATATGCCTTCCCTGGTACTCTCTGCTGCTACAGCCAACCTTGGCCTACAGACATCTGAGTCAGAAGCTGTTTCTGGACTTTACTACTGAACATCCTTGAAGTATTTATCATGAGTCCTTGGTTCTGGTGCACAGGTGTCTAGAGCCATTTGAGGTACACTGACACCTCCATGTGTGGCTTGACACAAGGTGTATAATTGACCCATAGACGTCCAGAGTGGCAACTGGATTTCAAATGGCACAAATCAATTACACATAACAAAACTGAGCCCCAAGACACGCAACATGAGACTTACTTTCAGACAGAGACAATTAAATTGCCTACCTGTAGGAATTACCTAAGTGTTTAAGCTGCTTCTGTGGACAGTGGACATCAAATTAATGGTGATTCACACAGTTCCGTTCTTCACTGGCTGACTGGGAACACATACTGGTCTCTCAGCTCTGAGTGTCTGGTCACATTTGACACACCTTGATTTTGTGCTTGGCACCTTGTGCAGTCTCCTGTAGGTCTTATGCAACAGCTGCCATTCCCATGCATAGGCCTCTGACATCCTAGGGATGTAACATTGGACTTCCACGTTTAGGAGGCTGAATGGAGCCAAGATTTCTGAATATATCAGAGACTTGGACCCTGTGCTTAAAGGTGCTCATGTGCATGTAGGCATTGATATTTAGGTGTCTAAATCTTGAACAGACCCATAAAATTATTCTCATGGTTAGTATTTTGCTGGTGTTCTGTCTTTTATAAAAACACTTGTGTTTGATTGTCAGGCTTTTGGTAGTAGGTATCATCTGTAAAATTATTCTTTTAGGTTGAGGACAGAATACTTGAAAGTCTGTTCGCATCTGATAAAAACTAACAGTGATAAAGACATGAAAGGAGACAATCTAGAAAAGGGTAAGTGTTAAAGGAGCTCACTTTTCTCCAAATGTAACATCGGGAACTTTTTAAAACAATTTAATAATTTGCCTTAGAAATTGAGAAACCCCTAATTTTTATGGTTGGTTTTATCAAACTTTGTTTCATAATGAGTTGAGAGCTCAGTCCTCCACACACGTGAGTCACTGAGAGAAGTTGCTGTTATTTCAACCAAAGTTAGCACCAGCCCAAAACTATGGTAAATAATGAACTGAAAGACATGCTCTTAAATAAGAGATGACTCTTTACTTCTTTGAAATTCTCTGCCTTACTCTGTTTCATGTCCTGAGAGCTGTGGGAGCATTGGTGCACCATCTCTAAATGCCTGCAGACCTGTTGGACATCACCATTTTCTCCATTCCCTGGCTATGATAACTTCCCCTTCCCATTCCACATCTTCATACTATGACATGTTTGCTACCTGCTCGGTGCCACCCAAAAGTTAACTGTTTGGTAGGAGGTTTGGAGGCGAGCCACAGTGAGAAGAGGCTGATCAGGAAGCTTGTCAGGTCCACCAGGATGTGTGCTGCGTCGCTGACCACCGCCAGGCTCCCGGCGATCTGCCCACCTGTGTGAAACACACATCTGCATCACAGCTCTGGTCAGAGGGTTGAGCCAACCAGATCAAACTCAAGGCCTGCTTTGCTGAGAATCAAAGGGAGCACTCAATTTTCAGTCATCATACACAAGAACCTCTTCAAAGACAATTTCATTTTGTACCTTATTCATGCAGTGAAAGGTATGAATTAATAGAAATACATAAGCCAAGTTTCTTTGTTCAAGAGAGACCTAAGAACAATAAGAGTTGTGTTACATTGGTTCCCTAGTTACATTACTACTGTACTGTTTGACTATTTTAATATCAGATTTTTTTGTGAAAAGCCATATTAGGAATCACATTTCCCATATCCTCCCACTATCTTTTCACAGAACACTGATATTTTTATGTATGTACAACAGTTCAGACACCTAGCTTATGGGATTAATTTCCTATTTGTTACAGGAAAATATGCATATTCTTCCTGCTGCGTGACTGTTTATTTGTCACAGGCAACACTAAAACAGGAAAACATGGAAAGATCAGAGTAGAAGAACTGAGATAAGCAATCAACCATTTTAGTGAGGGCATAGAGAAAAATGTTCTGTTCTTAGGACTAATCTATCATTTTGAATCTGTAATGCATGACTTAATTTTCCTGCTAGAGCACAAAAAATGTGGCTGAGTATCATTTTACTCTGTGGGGGTTTGGCTTTATGTGGAATCTGAAGGAAAAAAACCACCAAATTAAAAACATTTTGGGTTATTTTAATTCACATTTCTTTTACTCAGTAAGCTAAATATCTTTATTTTGCCAAATTCTTCTAACTGTGTCTCAGGGCTAAAGACAAATCCAAATAAACTAAATGTTTGCTTTGAACTGCCCCAGCTCCTGGTGGCTGCAGGAGAAGACAAGAATCCCAGGCTGGACACTGTCCTTCCAACACATTACAGCAGGGGAAGCTTTTCATCAAAGTGCAAATGTAGAAAAGTAGAAATAATAGAGCCAAACCACCTAGTTTCTGCATTTGGCAATGCATTTCCATTCTTCAGTCATTTAATTAATTTCAGCTCACTCATTTCTCTTGACCACAACCTATATGAGAATTAATGAATCCTGAAAAACATCATAAAATGCCTCATTCAACTCTTTGGCAGCATACCACTGCCAAAAGAACATGTAGATAGATCTCTTGTTTCCTTGTAGTTGGAGCATTTTCATGCCAGCAGGATGGACTGTCTTTTTAATTTCCTCCTGTATGCATATTTTAGATTAGAATACCTAACACCATAAGTTTTTTCAGAGCAGAATTTCGTTCAAAGTTACTTCCCAAAAGGGAGAAAGCATGGCTGCAGTATTTGGGGGCATCTCATTCCTTGCAGTAAAATGAAAAATTCACCAGAATAAGTATTTCCCAGCACATGCTCAAGTGGAAATGCACAGATAATTTTTGGTCACGGCACATCTCTTAGATTTTCACTGTAACTGTATCTCAAGAGGGAGGCAGTTCTGCTTAGCAGGGGGAAGAAGGCTTGTCTGGCAGTGCCCAGGTGCTAATATCCTAGGCATCAGGTATCTTTCAGCAAACAAATATGTAGATCACAAGCTGTGGGCAAAACCCTATTGCATTTTTATATACTCCATTTCCATGTTCTGTGGAACAGCATCTCAAAAGCTTGCTGCTAGCCTGGTGTCTTTGAAAAATGTGTGCAAATTATTATTTTATATATTGCTGGCATAACTAATGCCTTGGTGAGTTTCAGAGATCTCAGTCTGCTTAACCTAGCAACTTGTCTCACTGATCAAGTTTTTATGTTCTGCTCTGACATGAGACCACATGCAGTGTTTGTCTTTCTTTCTGCTGCCCAAGTGTGTTGAAATCCACATTTGCTCCTTAACCACCAAAAATCATTGGAAAGCACTTTCATATCTGGGCTCCACAGTGGGTTGTATTGGTCTGACTGATATTCCAGATCTATGTGATGGACCTGCCTCAGAAGAACAGCAGACAATTGTCTTTCAAAGAGAGTTGGTGGTCTATCAGGCTCAACCAGCAGTGCCCCATTTGGGGAAGCAGTGATGGCCAGCACAGATGGTTTGAGAAAAAGACATCACAGAAAGATCTAGGCATTCAAAGAAGCATGGCTTTTCAACCTCTCTGAGATGATGCAGCTTTGTTTCTTCTGTTTAGCAGAATAATGCCCATGAAAGCTGTTAGCCCTTAGAGGGCAAGGAATGGAGGGAAAGATATTCTTTATCTTCAGGAGTAAAATAAGTGTTGTGGTTATAGGCTTTTACAGCTTTTTATCAATACTCCCAACAAGTGGCCTTTAAGACTTACCATTCCCTATAATGGATGTTTATAACTTTATAGACCACAAGCAGTAGAAATTGTCAGTCACTCAACGGTCAATCATCAGGCACAGCAGCCTTGCCTAATGATTAAAAAAATTAAATGTATGGTTCATAATTACAAAAATCTCCACAGAGAGCTGTCTGTAACTGCAGTTAATAACTGGTTTGTCAAAGTTTAATGGTCTGAAGCAAAACGGTCTTCAAGCCTGTTACTTAAGCTGTCACTGCAAAAAAGCTGCATGATTCATTAAGCAAAACGAAACATTTAGTTAACATATCATCTGTCCTTCCAATTATCCTCTAGCACAGCCGCATTCACCAAACTTAAGCCTACTGATTATATGGTTTTGTTAATAATGCATTACTTCTGGCACTGGAAATTACTGCATGGGGATTAGCAGCATGCACCGGTTTTCATGGGGGAAAGGCACATGACCTACAAACAACAGGGCTTCATGTAGAGGGAGCACGTGGGAGGGAAGAGTTGGAGAAGTCCCTGCTGGGTTTGGCAGCCACAGGAGACGGCAGAAATGCAGCAACTCTTTCAGTGCCTCCACTTCTCAGTTGTGGGGAAGACAAAGCCTTTCTGTTTCATTTTCATGGGACTCCAGAGATGTCTGAGCTGGGAAAATACGGGTTTCAGAGGCCCTCCTGGCTGATTTTTGTTACATTGGCTGGAACACATATGGCAAAAGTCTGTGGGATTCCTCATGCCTTCCCTTACCTCAGCTCACTGCAGAGAAGGGCAAATTAAAGAGCCAGGAACTATCAGGTGGATATAAATATCACAGAATCCATGGAGAGAGCAAAAGAGTGAGACAAAATGAAAGCTAATGCTCTATGAGCGTGCCAAATACTTATATTGGATATTGTAGGGTGGCTCCAGAAGTGAAAGCTAATTAGGTAGGGGAATAATCTTCCATTGATTCAGACCCTCCAGCAGGCCAATTTAAAAGATAAACGTGCCCTGATATAAATACATTGACTTGACTATAGAAAAACAGATGGTGAATCTGGCCCTGGATTTCTGTGGATTTTGAAAAGACTCTTGCATTTATTTTCAGATCCTGCTGCTAGCAGCCTTCATCAGTGCTGAGGTTTCATTGGCCTAGATAAATACGTAAAGCCTTTTAATCTTGTAGAAAGAATGTAACCCAATTTATTAGAAACCTTTTGTGATGCTAAGACATGCATCAGTCAAGCTTAAAAACCTGGAAGAACAGTTGAGACCATTAACTGATCTTTGTATTCCTACCCAGATGCAATCCTTGAATGAATCTATGAAAATATTTTGATAATTTAACTTAAACCTGTCCTCCCCCCCAATTCTTTTAATGACCAGGGACAAAGGAGAGTTCACCCCTGTAGCATGGTCCCTACAGTCAGTGTGCACACTGAAGGCAGGAACGCGGCTGTTCTGGGCACCAGACTGGGCTCTTTTTGAACACACATACTCCCCTGTTATCTCAGCAATCATGAAGAAGGTGCAAATTACTGATGCTACACAAAGCTTCCTCCTGGCTTGATGCTGTTCCCTCTCTCTGTTCTCATAGGCCTGTGAGTAGCGGTGACAGTGATATGCTGGATTAGCTCCTGTAACTTCTGCTTCCTGCTGCTGCCTCTCTTCATTTGAATTCTTCTGAAGCCAGCTCATCCTTTGGGATAGAAAGAAATAGAAGGTTAAAAAAGAAAAACCCTGGTTATTCAGGCGTCTAGCCCTACAACTCCAGAAATGATGTAATTAATGCTTTCAAAGGATAAAAGCAGCATTGGGAACAGCAGAGCAGGTCATAGAAGAGCCTTGCTCCCACAGGCAAGGCTCTGTGGGAGGGAGCTGCACATGAAATGAGTGTTCTGGCTGTATTTGCCAGCTCTTTGGGCTCTCCTACATCATTTAGCAGTTTATGAAGCACAGGGTGGCTTTGTGCTGTATATCTCATGCACATCACATGACTTTGAAAATATTGTACCTCATGCAAATAGCTACTACATTCAGCATAACATGGAGAAAATTCTACTAAAAATTCAAGATTTTATTCCCAACAGCTTTGTCAGGAAGACCAGTCAAAAAACCACCGCAAACTTATTTTTCTCAAATGTAACTGGCTAAAGATATTTCTCTCCTCTCTTTGTATACAGAATTATTTTATCTCAAATTTCCACATATGTATAAAATCTACCAATATTCCAGCAGAGCTTGAGCATATAAAATATTAACTGAAAAATCTCAGAGGTATTCAAAAATCAAAGAAATAAATTCCCCATAGTACATGTAACCCATAGTACACAGGGAACCTTTTGTGCCACTGATTTCGTGGTAAGGTGAGAAGTCCAGCAGAAGTGGTTCTTTTGAGTATTGCTCCATCACAAGGTGATTTCTCAGCCAAGTCTACTCTGCCACAAAACCTCAGTGTTGTGCCTCTCAGGGCTCCTGCACAGGAAATATGGGGTGGGGGTAGAGAGGTCTGGGGCCAAGCTCCTGCACAGCGGCTGCAGGAGCTCCTGGGTGACAGCACGTCTGGAGCTCTTGGAGCAACCAAGAGATTCCCCCTGGGAGGCCCCAAGGTGGTTTGCTGCGCAAGGATGTTCCCTCCTCCTTATCACTCAACAGAAAAAAAGCCCAAATGGCAAAAAAACCCCACAAACTCCAGACCCCCTTCCAGGGGGACTTAAAAGCATTCTGTCTCTCCCAATACAACACTTGTTGCCAGAGCTATACCTGATGTGGTGAGTGCAGTGAGACTGTGGCACCAGAAGATGAATTCTGCCAAGATGCACATACACACTGTCCCTATAACCATGTGTTGCAGCTATTTGAGGTCTGTGTGTGCAGGGGTTACCCAGGAACTCAGCAAACTCCACTGGTTTTTTTCAAGTCTGAAAATTAGCCTGGGGGCAGGATGTGGGACTGGGCTTAGTTGCCCGAGTAATAACAGTGGCTTTTCCCCATTTTGACTTCAGACTTTCCTCTGGGACTAGGAAGAATTGTTTCTTCAGCTGAGTGAAGGAAACCTGTGCTCCAGGAAGTAACATAAATCCTGTGACTTTCTGTAGTGTTTCTGCACTGTTTATAGAAGTGTCAAGGTGCCTAAAATCTCACTGGAAAGAAATCAGCTGGTGGCTGCCAACCTGCAGTAGTCAATGTCCAGAAAAAAACTGTACTGAAATCACAAGCTTTTTCCAGCCACTTTTTTGGGCAGCCTGAGGGGGCTGCAGCTGCTCAGCAGGTTTGAAGTCCTGCCAGATGCCCCACACTGGTGGGCAAGAGGCAAAGACACTTGCAGAGCTGATGCCTTGGCCTTTTATGTTCATTAACATCACAGAAGTACGGGCAAAAGAAGAGCTGATCCACCTTGGCAGCCAAGCCCTGCAACTGTAGATAATCAATGTGGATTTGGTTCTGTAAATGTTATTGAGATGTTCCAAGCGTGCGACGTTCCCCTGAGTCAGCCTGTTTCCCAGCCAGGTTAGCATGTGGTGTCTGTTTGCTCAGTGGAGGTGACTGATTCCCCCTCTACGTGAGGAGCTTGTGTGAAAGAGCAACTGGTCAGATTTAATACCTGATTCTTGGAGACAGTGAATTTTCTTAGTTCTTTTGTCAGCATTTTCCTTTATTTTCCCCACAATAATAAATAAATAGGCGTTGGACTGTCTAGGGAGTGGGCTGCCCATCTGGCAGCTGGGGCCCTCACCAGCCAGTCCTTCTCCAGTCCTTTAGTTTTACATTTATTGGGTTCCTCATGTGCACTGTGTCATTTTTGTACAATATTTTACTGACGAATTAGACACAGAAGGTACCACAAATTAATTCCTTCCAGATGGCTGAATAAAATGCTGTAGTTCTCTCACTCTCCCCTGGAGATCAGGGCAGGCAAGATTTTCTTTCTCATGATCTCTCTCTGGAGTTAACTTCCAATGATTTTCTATAGTTTGCATGTAAAATTAATTTCCCCTTACTTCAATTTTCATCAGCTGGCATTGAACATTAAAATCATCTTAATGACATGAGTCACGATCAGCTCAACAGCCTCTCAGGCAGGAATGCCAAAATTACCACTGCATATTCTGAGCCACCAAGTCCTTTCTGTTAACAAAATAGGTCACTCTGTGATCTCACTCTCTTTTGGTTTTTGTCTTTCAGTCTCTCTGTCGACTAACAAAGCCTCAGGGCATCACTGAGGGGCAGGAAAGCACTGTCCACAGATCTTTCTGGACAGATGCAAAAGCAAACAGAGACAGCATAAACCCACAAAAGTCACATTTTTCTGTCTAAAGGGTACCTCGATAAAAGTGTCCCAGTTGCCAGAGGTGGTGAGCATTCACTGCTCCCTTTGAACTTGCAGAACAGCATCTGGCCTGATGAGTTGGGAAAACTCCTGCCAGCTCCTGTACATAACCATTATTTTTCTTTCAAAGCTGCCTACTACTAATTAAAAGAATCTAAGAATCTAAGAGGCAGTTTTTTAAAAGTGTGAATCAAAAGCGTAAGGTGCAAAGATCAACTCTGTTAGACCAGAAACCCCTTCATAGTGTTTTAGAGGAAGATGTAGCCTTTGAGCATCAGGTCTCTGTGCCAGCATATTGCAGAGTCACAGATTAAAAAATAATCTTTTCTCCATTTCAAATTCTCTTTTCTTTGTAAAAAAGATAGTCAGGGGAATGTCACTGAAAGGCTCCTAGTGAGTCATGCCCAGAAGGGGGAAGCAGAAAATATTAATACATATTGCAGATTTCACTCAAATCATTAGCATTAGCTTTTTATTATGACTTCCTTTCTGTTTATTTTCACTTGATCTGCTGGGTGCCTTGATCTGCAGGCTTATGGAAATAATTGCTATCCTCCTAGACCATTATGAGTTCCCCAGTCAAAAGAGGAAAATGTGGAATCACTGCGCTTTCCACAGGAGATCATCTCCTTCATGAGGGAAAATAGTAATTTTCTGGTGCCTGAAAGGATAATGAAATTGCCTTCAGAGAAAAATTTATCAAAGCCATAGTCAGCTTCCTTATGCTGGTACCATTCTGATTGCAACTGATGTACCAATCTTGAATATTTTCAAGGTATTTAAGACCCTGTTAAAAACCTGGCTGTCCAGTTTCTCATTTCCTTTACTATGGGCACAAAATAAAGGCAAATATTTATGTATTTGCATACATTTAGATGTCTAGTAGATAGGAATTCATGCCTTGGTTATCTTATTCGGCCTCATTTTGAGGGCCTGGCCCTGTATGCATAAATGTATTGTCAAGAGTTTTCCTTCTACATAACAGAATAACAATGACTGCCTGGAGACAGACCAGAGGTGCATGTAGCCAAGTATCCAAATTCTGTCATGAGCATGAAGGAATACATAAGGTCAAAGTAGCAAAGAGGAACATTCCCAGAGAGTTACTGCTCCCAGTTCTGAACCAGAGCTCTTGTCCAACAGACCTTTATTCCACAAACCCAGCTGACTTGAAACTATTGACACAATTTAATTATGACGCGTGTAAAAATAATGTGGTTTTTGTCACTCTGGAGCTGTCTGCCTGCTATTTTAATTAGTTCTTATACTGTTAGAAATAAAGAGTGACTATTCCCTGCTTACCTGCCTTACATCATTCACGATTTTATGTGTCATTGTTATACATCTGAACCATCAATTTTCTGAGCTGATGCCTTAGCTATTTAATTTCTGTTTCACATCACTTACTACCTTGGTTCTAGTTTCCTTTCTGAGATGAAGAGGGCAAAACTAAATTGTGCATGATGGAGATGGCAAATGGCCAATACTGGACAGACACAGCCCTTTCTGCAGGGTCCTACTGTCACCTGCAGGGCAACAAAGGCAACGGGACTGGGGGCGCTGTGTCTAACATACTGTGTGCTACAGGGCCAGCTGACAAAGGAGACAACCACAGGCCCCTCAGCTAAAACGATCCAGAAATCACAGGAAACACCTATAATCTTCCTGAGCATTGATTCTGTAAAGGATGAGGAGTGGTGGAAAGCCTTTTGATGAGGACTCTTTGATATCATAAGATCATATCACCTGCAGGAAGGCAAAAAAAGAAGAAAATATTCCTTATGTGCTTGCTATAGAAAATCACTCTTCACCTGAAGAAATCAGCTCCCAGGTTTGCTTCAAACTTTTGCCTCCTGGTTTGAGCCTGCCAGACAGGAACCAATTAGGAGTCTAAGGCTTGTAGATAAGAATATCTACAGGTAAATGCTCTATGTTAAAAACTTTTGCATGAAGACAAACCTTAGCATTTTCACACAACTTTCCTGCTTTCAGCATTGCTCACCCCTGGGTCTTTCCCCTGTCTTGTCTCTTGTCTGAGAGACAAAATAAAAACCTAAACTTTGAGACTTAAGACCTTGAGTTTCACCTGTGTGGTGGTATTCAAAATCCCACTATAAAGACAGATAAAGAACATAATAAGAAATCCATGTTGGATCAATGTGAAATCCAGCTCATAGCACAGCTGGAACATTCAGATGCAAATCCACTGATTTATGAAGTGGGATATTGAATATTTCTGGTCAGTATTACAGTGATCTCTTGCCAGCAAGAAATGAAATACTCTGGCCTGACTTCATTCATGGAAACTTGAGGAACTTGGTCAAGCCATTACCTAGACCATGATAAAGGGTTACCTAGATCATTATATAGGTGATAACAAATAGAAAAAATAGATTATCAATTATTAGTCATTAGAAGAACTTATTCTCTTTTAATACCACTATTCCTTGTGAAAAGTCCATACAAAACTATCTTACAGAACAAGTTCAGACCTAATTTAAAGATAAGTGATGACTTACAGACAACATGTTTTGCGTGAAGCAGGAGGTTCTGAGTGCTCAGCTTCAGACCCTGTAACCACTATGGCTCATAACCTTCCTCAAGTCTGGTGGGAAGTGGTGTCCTGTCCTGACACCCATCCTGTGTAATGCCCTCCTCTGTTACCTGGAGGGGGAGGGGTAGGGCACCCTGAACACATTGGCAGACGATTCCAAGCTGGAGGTGCAGCTGATAGATTGGAGGGCAAGGCTGCCCTAAGGAGTCTGGAGGAAGATCTCAACAGGAGCCATCTAATTTCACAAGAAAAAATATAAAGTCCTGCACCTGGGACAGACAGATTTGTGAGACCACACCTACAATATCATGTCCAGCTTTGAGGTCCTTAGCACAGGAAGGATCAGTAAAGCAGTGCAGGTTCAGCAGAGGGTGACCAGGATGATTAAAGGCTGGAGCACTTCTGTGGGGACTGGACTTTTTGTGAGCACCAAGGTGCAACTTGACAATATTCTTGAGGAGGCTATTGAGAAGATGGAGCTTTAGTGCTCTACATGGAGGAAGGATGAGGTCATCAGTCATAAATTGAACCAAGTTCCAGTTGAATATGAGGGATAAAAAAAGACTGTGAAGTTAATTAACTATTGAAGCAGACTGCCCAGAGAGGTTGGAGAGTTTCTATCCCGAGAGATTTTTTTTCAAGACTAGACTGGAGACAGCCCTGAGCAATGTTACTCAATCTCTTGGTAGGACCAGAGACATTCTTAAGGTCTCTTCCAATGTGAATTGTACTATAAACCTACAACTGATCTGACTTTCAAAGGGCTCAGTTGAAGGCCACTCCCTTTTAAGCATTTCAAGTTTGACGTGGGAAGCCTTTGCATCCAAACCCTCTAGTGACTACAGACACATCTGCCATGTGCAAGACACTCTCCTCCACAACCCTGAGTGCAGGGAAAGGGGTCAGCTTTCAGGCTTCCTACTCATATGGTCAAGATAAAACTAGTTTTGTTCCCTGTGTATTGTAATGATGGCATTTATTAAAAAGAAAGAGACTGGGGGATGGCAAGGAAATAGGCAATCTGTGTGAAAAATAAGTTCTGTTGAAAGTATTAGAGCTGCTCATTAATGCTGCACATGGGGGACAGAAAAATGTAATTTATACCAACACCTAAGATGAGGCTATTGCTACTATTGGCTTAAGGCAGCTGCTCTGTGAGCCCAGGCCCAGAGGGCTGCAAACCCTCATGGGCTGGCACCCTGGGTCACTGGGCTGGCACCCCAAGCTGCTGGGTGCAATGGGAGGCAGGGCAAGGGCTTCCCCTGTGCTGCCAGCTCTTTCCAACAGGAGGGAGACTCTGGCTCTCAGCTCCCATTTCTGGATATTTCTGGAACAGAGTAATTAAATTGTGCAGTCAATCAAATTTCATCTGGCAGAAAAAGCAATACCGGTATGCAGCACAAAAGCCACATGGCTGGATGAAAAGTTTTCTTCATTTTGGAGATGTGTGCTACCACGTCCATCATTCAACCACCTCAGGAGCACCACTGTAGAGCCCTCCTGGGACCAGCCCTCCAGCTCAGGGGCTATTATTGCATGTAGCTGCAGCATGAGCCCAACAATTGCAATTGCTGCAGCAATGCACCCCAAATAATTTCAACCCTAAATTAAGAAATAATTATCAGAAAAAAATTGACTCCAAAAGGTGTGTCAGCTCTCAGATGGGAGGATCAGCTTCCAGGGATTCTTGCTCCCAGTGTGCATCCTATCCTTCTTCTTACCAGGGATATTTCCCATTACCGGTGATCCAGGGAAAAAAATGCTTCCTCACAAGGTAGCCAAACAACTGTCCCTGTCTCAGGGGACCATATAATGTGTTTGCCTAGAGTTGTTCTTTGTGTCCAGAGGTTGCAAGGGGCCAAAGGACCTCAAGCACTGAAGCTGTGCCCACAAAATTGAAAACTTGCAAAAAACCAGTGTCTTCAATAACTAAAATGAACTGCAGAATCATATGGGATCTTTTTGAAATATAAATATTACCACAGAAGTCATTTTGGACAGTGCCATCTATATTTATGAAGCCATGTAATAATATTTAAATAATAACCCAGACATTCAAACTACTAAAATATGATGGCATTGACCCCAATATAAGAACATGAAGAGACAGATTTCCATTTGAATTGACAGTGTTTATGCCAAGTTTCTGTCCAACATGTTTTAAGAGAGCCAAGCGATAAATAACCTGAAAACCAATGAGATAATGGAAATGTCAAGAGGTGCTAAGCTGTAACTGAGCAGCTATTTTCTTTTAAAAATACTTTCTAGTCTGAGTCAAGAGGAAGAATGAAAAAAAGTTAAACTGAAAAACTATTTTGTGATAGGTATTTATACTCATTTTTTTACCCCAACTACAATATTTCCTGTTTTCAGAGGATCTCTTGTCACTCAAGCAAGCATTTACTCAGGACCTCTGGCACACAAGAGGTACATTAACTCTAAGCCCAACAGACTATCCACAAGAATAAAGCATTGTCTTTCTTTCAAACCAAATGGATAATTTAGACACTCAAGCATGAAGGAACCTTGAGTCAAACATGGTGCCAATAGCACAATTATAATTCCGCCTAAAATTGCAGCAAAATCCATGAGGTTTTGCATCCTACAATAAATCTACTAAGCTTATAAAATACATACAAAGAGAAGCTTGCTTCAACAGTAGATTGGTTCAATCCATCACAGGCACAGACACATCAGACTGCTGTCTAGTAAATGCTTCAAATATCTAATAAGAAAATTTGGGAAGGAAAAAACTGAACAAAAAATTTTGAAAGTAGTAAAATGCATGCACAGTGAAACTCTCCCGACTTTGACTCCTGCAGCCAGTTGGCAGATTGGTGATCTCATACCATACCATGCAGATCTTGCTCTGACACAGAAATGTCAATGAAGGAAACAAAGAGTTGTGTTACCTGTCTAGGGCCAAGGAGTACTTCTTGGTGTCCCTCTCGCTCACAAGACAAGTTCTTTCAAGACCCTTTTCAGTAGCCATGAAGAAAGTCAATGGGGCTTTGCTTGGTTTTTCCCTTTAAACTCCCTTTTCTCTGTCTGAACCAATATGGGCATAAATGTCCTCTTGACTTATGCAGACGTTTCTGCCAAATATTTTAAAATGAATATGTTTTAATAATCTTCCCAAAAAATCTGAGAGAAACTGCAAGAGAAAGCTTTCCTAGTGCCGGTGGCATCACTACCATGCCAACCAGGAACTTGCTGAGCAGGTCAGATTGGAGATTCTGGGCCTCCCTCCCTGTTTTTATTTTTTTTTCCTTCTGTGTTTGATGCTGGATCTGCTCTTTGGTCACGCAGGGGGTGCGTGCTCTCCCAGGCACTGCCCAGGGTCCAGCACAGCGGAGCACACACAGATGTGTGCAGAGCAGCTCGCGTGGATGCACCGAAAAACAGAAGCAAGGTCATTAAAACAGCCTGATTTGCCTGGAAACAGACAAACCCCTGTTTGCCTTTCTGCATGCTTGGCTTGGGAGGAAAGTAAACCTCCCTCACTCCAGCTTTGCACAAGCCTTTTAATCTAAGCAATCACTCTAAGGACCGGGCTCTTCCCCTGGCATGTTCTGTCCTAATGGCTTGAAACAGAAGAGGCTGCTTATTATTGCCATTTGCAGCACAGGTTATTGAAATCTTCATTTCAGCAGGAAGGACTGCAGGTTGTTATTTCTGCTTTATTCAGTTTGTTAGTTCTATCGACAGCCGCAGTCCCTGGAGGGGAGGAGGAGCCCTCCAGCCTCACCTCTCTCACAGCCTGACCTCAGACATTTGCTTCAGCACTAATGGGAAATCTTGCTCTGGTGCTGGCTGTGTTTTACCATATTATTGGCAGAAGCAGACTGTGAGAGAGAACCCTACCTGTGCACTGTTTTCGTGGGACAGATTAGAACAAGGCAGTGGGGGGCTGCACTTAAATTCTGCAGTCTTTTTTACCACAGGTATTCTAATATGAATATGATGAACTGGGATTGCCCCTTCCTTCCCTCAGCTCTCAGAGCACACAATCTGTCTGAAATTCATGGGGACAGGTGGCACATTTGTACATATAAATGCAAACAATTGGGCTTATGCCATCAGAGATCCACATGTTGCCTCCCACATGTCAGCTGTGCAAACATTTCCCTGGAACCTGTGAGCCAAGGAGCTGACTGTATCTCGGGCATTTTTCTGAACAGCCACAGCAGAAATGTATGTTTCTTCCACAATGTGCTGTCATCTTTGCCACTCTAAAGCCCTTTTGTTGAGAGCCTTTTCCCAGGTTCTTATACCCACTTATGCACCCTTATTGGGCACAAGAGATTGGGTGGAAGAGATTGATTTTATGACTCATTTCTAGAACTTTCTATCTTTTCTGAACTGTAAAAGGTTGGTCTTTAATGTTTTTTTAAAGTTGATGCCACTTACTGGACCTGAAAATGTGGTTGTCCAGCAAGGGTGGTTTGAGAAGAGACTCAGGTCCAAGGATGTGTAGTATGGACCCAGGGCATTTGCAGAGATCTTACAAAACAGAAGTACCACATCTTGTCATCCCAGAAATGCCACTAAGGAGCAACTTTATTCTGCTGCCAAGAGGGAGTAAGGGAGGAAAATGAAGATGGCCTTTCCAGCTGTGCACCCTGGAACATGACACGAGCTTATAATTCACACCCAGTGAGAGATTCTGCTGGCTCCCCATCCCATAAATGTCACCATTATTGCAGTGTCTCTATAAGCACCTCAACTACTTTCCGTCAGAAATTACCAAGTAGCAACATCCTGTTGCAGACTCAGGACATCAGAAAAATAAACCTGACCTGGAACCTGATTGACAGTGGATCTCAGCTTTTCTAGGGTGCTAAGCCAAAGTATCAGGTCTAAGCACCTTCAATTTAAGGAAAATTTAAAATCCACTTCAGAAGATTACTGATAAAGCCAGTTTCTGTTTCGAATCACTGTAGGCATGTAACTCTTGTTAATGAGATAGATGAGTTTCCATCATTTTGCAAAAGGATCTTGAGACTCTGGTGCATACCAGCAAAATGAAGCCGTAGATCATTCACAGCATTTAATCTAGGCTTCTGTTTTGTGTTTATTATTGCCAGTACTGATGGTTGTGCCTCTCAGGAGACAGGCTGTGAGGCAGGATAGAAAGAAATCTCTTCTGAGCTACCCACAAAGACTTGGGTTTCCTCCTTATAGAGACTCTGAAACTCATTAAGAGAAAGACAGCAGCTGTCTGTGGAATTTCTGCTTCAGAAAAATTATTCAGACCATCTCAATAAATTCATCTCAGGCTTTCAATAATAATGCAGTTTGTTTCTGAGCCTACATTAAAAATGCCACAAATCCAATCACACCAGTTTTAATGACCCTAGTCAAGGACATTTCTCAATATTTGCATCCAATACAGACATGTGAGGCATCACACTAGTTTTTGCAATTGAAAGCTCCTTGTCATTATTATCCAAAATCTCCATTAGTAAAAAAGCATATCCTTGATCCCATTTCAACTTTAATCAGTTACACTTTAAATACGAAAAAAATCCAATCCCTCTCATCCTGTCATTATATGAGTAGATACTGACAGCTTAAATGTACAGAGGAAAAATCAGTGCATCTATTAATTGAAAATATCACTGAAGTCGATAATTTTTATGAGCCATGAGAAATCTTGAAGATCATCTGCAAAGAGTTTCTCTGCCTTTCTTTGGCATCAGCTTTAGTAGCTCTGCAGTGCATCACTGGAAACACAGAGATCCAGGCACTGGTGATTTCTGGGGCTTGGTTATTACAGTTTTTACATTTGTAGTGAGAATATGCTTTTTCCCCCAGTGAAGCTCCCATGCCTTCCAGATATCTGTCATTTTGGGATCCAAGGCTGGAAGCATGACAAATTGAAAGAAAATCCACTTTCCTCTCCTTGTGAACCAATCAATGCGGTAACCCTTTATAAGTGAGTGTCAAAAAGAAAATATCTACCACAACTTAGATCCAATTTAAAAATCATTAAAAGGATGTTAATGTTCAATATTTTAAAATGCTAAATTTTTAAACATCAATATTTTTATCTTGAGTTTGCTGCCAATTTTTCAAAAGAATGGAGACTTTTGACAGCAACTGACAGAGGGGTAAAAGTCATCTGCAATGTTTTAGATGGGTGTTTTAGATTGCACAAAGTCATTGGGGAGAAAAATACTTTTGAGGCCCTTGTCAAAGAAATTCAAACTTGCATTGGGAGTGGGGATCTAGAAGGAACATGGTATTATTCTGGGGTGTACACCATTACTTCCAACAGTAAATGCTGCTACCAAATCAAGTAGAAATTCTACAGAGCCTGGAGCTCTGTCAGGTCAGGACATCTATTCCTCACATGAGTAGAGTTTCCAGAGTGTCCATAGTTTCTCCTGGAGGAGACAGGAGTCTCTGGAGGAGCTCAAGGCCTTGCTATGGATGGTGAGAGAGCCCAGGGTGCCCACCCTGGTAAATAAATGAGGAGATAGGGATGAATCTTGACCTAGCATGGGAATCTAGATCTAGCATGGGAATCCTGAAGGACACCACAAATGTGAGCCTTGCACAGCTACAAACTTCCTCTGGCCCATGCAAGGACTCTTGATGGTTTTTCTTCTCCAAGCTGTGATATGAATATGGGTCTAATCTGTATAATGGTATGGGGGAAAGGGGGAAAGCAAGGTTTAGCATTTTTTTGTCTTTTTAAATCTTATTTATTCAAACTTTTATCTTGATCTCATTTTCTTAGGGCCGACATTTCAGAAGTGCTCTGAATTAGCTTCCCAGTGTCTCAGGTCTCACAGTTGAACCCCCAGTCTACAAATAACCCAGCTGTCATTAAGTTCCTTGGAGGGACCTGGCTTTCAGAAGCAAGTAGTGCCAAGAAATGTTATTCTGATACAAAGCTACTTTGCTTTTCTGAGAGTATGGCAAGCTATTTTGGTGTCTGAGTGTCCCAAAAGTGCAGTCCAGGAGTAGCACAGTCTAACCTTAGAAGTTTTTCATTCTAGGCTGTAGCTGAAAAGAAAAAGACAGTGCAGTTGAAAAACTAATGTTAATGTCATCTCAAATGTTATTGTCAAAGACTGTGTCAGCTTTTGTTATAAAAATATATTATCTTTCTCTGAGCACTTAGTGGTTTTCTGTCTCTTTTCCATTGCAATTGCAAAGGGCTTCTGCTTGGTTTTGTTTTTATGATGTCTGAGGTTGGTTGGGGAATTAAGCCTGTAATTGCATTGCTAACAAGTATTTCTTAGATACATTTATTTTTCCTTGGGGAAGGAGTCTGTTAGGAAGAGAGTACACATATTTCGGCAGCAAAAGAGACAGCTATGACATTTGTCTCCTAAGTTACTACCTGGATATCATTTTAATTGTTTTCTTCTACTAATAAAATATAGTAACTTTACTGCATTAGTTCCTTTATTACACTTCCAACATACATTTCATTGTCATGCTCTTCCTAAGTACATTTGGGTCATGAAGATACATTACAATATATATTGAGAGCCAGTTTGTTAAAAACACAAGGAGTTCTGCATTATTTCTCACCGGTGCAAAACTAATTGGTTTTTCTCAGCTACTGCATATATATTTATTTTCCATTTTATCATTGCTATAATTGTAGTTTGAATTAGAAAAAGGACAGAGTGACCTGGTAAAAGCAGTTGCAGAGACAATTTGTGGTTTGCTTCCCAGCAATCAGGATTTCTCAAGCCTGTCGAATTGCAGTGGGTGTTGAAACAGTGCTCACATCCTTCTTGCCTGGGCCATACTGGCCATTGATCAAGCACTTTTTCTTTCTTCATAACTTCCAAAATTTTCTTTGCAATAATGTGTATTACTGGGAGGAAGGAAACTAGGGCTCACAATTCAAATGTTCAAGAACACTGAAACTTTGAAGTGAGATGGTTTCTTGCCTGCTCCCTTTCTAGTTTCTGAGTATGTACCATGCATTCAGGGACCAAGGCCAGGCAGGTGAGCTGCAGTGTGAGGGCACCCCAGCCACAGCTGTGCCATGGCACAGGGATGGCATGCCTGAAAATTCCTGGTGGGAGGTAGCCCTCTTTGCTCTGTCTCCTGGAAATTGCTACTGGGTAAGATTTTCTTTGCAGCCACATATTATCTCTCTGTTTTCTGCTAAAGAAAAACTGAAAAGTCCAGTATAAGTCCAGAGCTGGGACTTCAAAGACTGCAGCTCTTGCACTGCATTATGGCATGCAGCAAGGTGCCCATGATGTAAGGGAACCAAATGGGACACACTGGCTCTTTCAAGGCAGAAATCATGGGGATTCTGCATCTGGCATCTGAGAGGTGCAGCACATGTGTGATCTCCAGGTAGTGCCCGCCTGGACTCCCAGAAAACTTGAAAGGACATCAGCCTTGCAGCCTGAAGCTAAACCTGTGGAAATAGTTGGAACATTTCTAGTTTAGGGAAGCAGAGCACATGAGATAAGCTATAACTTTAATGGCATTTTCCACACATGCATACCTTTGAGCTGCCTACCATAAGTCTGTTTCCTGCTTGGATTCTCTGGATACCTTTTATATGGTGCATATGAAGCATCTGGAAATTAAATGAAGAGTTAAATAATGGCTCTCTTGTGTATGAAGCACAAGTAAAAATTAAGCATAGAGTTTTTATAACTTTTTTAATATAATAAATTTAAAGAGACTGAATGCTGGTTTTATGATATGAGATTTCCAGATTGCTCCCAAGTCAGCAACAAGCTATTCATAATCTTTTATTATAGCATTGTCATGATGACTGTAATCAAGTCCCTGAGCTACCTGATGATACCAGGGGTAGCATCAAGCTGGTGAATATCGATAAGTTTGCATTTAATATGATGTTTAAAGACTCTGGTTTCTGTTTTTTTCTAATATTAAGCCTCTGTTGATAAATTTGGATCGAGTTTTCTCTTTAAAAATATTTGGGTTTTGTAGATAACTGCAGGATACCAATGTATGAGCTGATTTGGTAAAATACAAGTTTGTGTTCCTACTAGAACAAACTTCTTCAGCAGCCTCCCTCTACTGTCCCCCACTATCTGGGGCTTTCAAACCAATAAAAATTTGATCTAAGCAAAATCTGTTAGGAAGGCATATAAGTAAGAGCATGCTGATTATTACAAAGGTTGGTAGCACTCACCTGCTAGGCTTTTTGGCTTTTTCTGGCATATCAATACTACAACATTGCAGCATCAGCTGGACTCCAATTCCTGCAGAGCATCTGGGCTGACCTCATACCAAAGGCTGAATCAGAGGATTTGCTTTGATGCCCTGTTCTGTGTGTTTTAACATTTTGAGGTGCCATCTGTAAAAACAGGCCTTCTGATGGGGTTTGTACACATCAATAAATTAAGTGATTGCTCCAGGTCATCTTGTGCTAGTGCTGTACAGACAGCATTGTGTTACAGCCATGAGATTTGTATTTGCAAAATGCAAATCCTCTCCTCTTGCTAGCACCCAAATCAGAACAACTCTTCCCCCTTTTCAGACCTCATGGCTGGGACACCCATTCCTGTACACCTAACACAGCCTCCTCTTTAAGCCTCCAATGATGGATATTCCTCATGCAGTCTATTTCTGTGCTTAATTAGTTTTGCTATTAGAAAGCTTTTCCAAATGCCTAACTTAAACCTCACTGTAATTTAAGCCATTATTTCATAATGGAGAATTAATTCCTTCCCTCTCTACAACTACCTTTTATTTGTTAGTAGCTGCAGTTGTGCCTCTCTTTTATTTTTTTTAGCAAACAGCTCCAGTTCCTTCGGGCTGTTGTTTTGGACCATTCTCCCCTGGACACTCACCAGAGGCTGGATTGCCTCTGAGCATCAACAGCTGGGCACAAGTTCCAGCTGGGGCCATGCCAGTGCTGAAAGAAGAAAGATTTCCACCATGTGTCACATAGACAAAATCCTGCTTATGTATTCATGGCAATGGACACTTCTCTAGAAACAGTATATTGTTACTTGTTTCATCTTGTGATTTACTAACTGCTCTCTCCACCCAGACAGATCTTCTCTTGTTATGCTGGTGCTTACCCTACTTTGGCTACTGCATATTTGAGGAGACAATTGCCACTACCTGTGTATAAATACTTTTCACACAATTTATTTGCATGTTCTTTTTTGTTTTGGTTGTTTTAAATATTTATTCAATTTGTCAAAAGTATTCTGAATACCAATCCTATTTTTCAGTCCTTCAGTTAACCCTTTCCAGATGGGGGTCATCTGAAAAATTAATAAACACATCCTCTATGCATCTGTTCATAGCAATAATGAAAATACTGAATAATGCTGGTGAAGGGCAGATCACAATGAAACCCTGGCTTAATGAATTGAAGTGCATGTGTACACAATCTGCAATTGATTTAGCACAGAACTCACAGATGTGGATACCCACCTGTGGTCGCTGTGGCGATGCTGTAATATACGGCTGCAAGTCCAACAGAAGCAATGATAGCACAGGGAAAACCTTTGGATCTTACCCTTATTTTCTAACAGGAGTCTAAATTCTTTCTTGGAATCATATTTTGACCAGGGTAATAGATGGTGTCCTGGAAAAAGGCCTCAGGACTAAATTTGTAACACCTGTGCCCAAGAACATGGGGGAATATTGGTCTGTATCTTTTATTTTTCTGAGACTTTGCCCTTCACATTTGCCACATGGAAAGACTCAGGTCAAGGCCTTGAGAGTGGATTAATAGTGGCTATTTGGTGGCTTCAGTTTCACACCAGTAACCTGCTGGGTGGTGAGTACATGTTCGAGCCTGCAGGATCCCTCTTTATATTAGGCTTCCTTCTGCCCTGAAACTCACAGGGCTCCTTACCTTACCTACAGGGTCTGCAAATAAGTTGATTTGTTTCAAAAGAATTATACTTTAAACTGAGATTAAGAATCCTTTATTTATTTGTATGTATCAACAATTAGGCAGAAGAAAGGAAAAAAAATCTCTGCACTCTAGAACTTTTTCTGTTGAAAGAAGTAAAACAAATGCAAAATTGCTACAAAAAGAGTTGTTTTGCTTTAGAAAAAAAAGTGTGTCAGAAAAAAAGTTCCAGTGGTTCTATGCAACGTCATGTCATCTGACTCTGAAATTCCTGTAATGACTTTTGCTGTGGCTGTTCTTGACCAGCAGACAACATATAATGGCTTAGCACATGAAGGGCAGCAGGATCAAAATCAAAGGACAATCGTCTTTGGAAGGCATCCAGTGAACAGAAGGGAGTTCAGCAGAGGGCCACCAAGATGCTTAGGATGGAAGCACTCGCCCCGTGAGGATGTGAGGACAGGCTGAGGGAGCAGCGCTGGTTCATCCTGGGGAAGAGACAACCTGGGATGTACCTAAAAGTAGCTCCCAAAGCCCACAAGTTTATCAAAGAGATGAAGCCAGGCTTTTCACAGGAGTGCCAGGTGGGAGGATGAGCGATAATAAGCATAAAATGAAAAAAAAAAGAAAGATAAATTCAGTCCGGATATGAGCAGGAGGACAGGGTAGAGAGCTCCTGAGGTCCCTTCCAGCATGAATTTTCCATGATCCTGTGATGTGTACACTGCCCAAAACATGGCATGTAACTTCCACTTTGAATCTCCTCATTCCTTTTGGTCAGGATCGCATGGAGTCAAATACATTGCTTGGTTTTTTCGACTGTGTAAAAGATCCTCACCCGGTGAGGAAACACTGATTGTAATGTAAAAGTAAACACCCTGCTTTAAGAGAGAGAAATATTCATGCCGTTTGAGGAAACATCTGCAATTAAAATAATCACTGTGCTGGAACATGGCACTTATTCAGGAAGAGCCATAGGTAGAGAGAAACAATTGCAATACATCATTTTCCTAGCACCCAATCTACGGCAGTTCTACACCGCAGATCTGCACTTTAAAACTTCCAAGTGCAGTGAAAGATGATTTATCTGGGCTATATGGTACAGTTCAAATGTCCTGTGATAAAAATGAGGTATTGATCTGAGGAGATTCTAATTTAGATCTGTTCACTTAAAAAGAGTAATAAACTGAAACAGTCTGGAAAGCTTATGTTTCAAATGACTTATCAAGGAGTTAAAAAATTTAGTAACCTGAGCCAGCAATAACTCAAACAGTAGCCAGAGTCCCAGATTTTACTGAGCCAAGTTTTCCTGAATTATTCACAGAAGTATGTGGATAACAGTTCTTTCTGTTACACTGATGTTGAGAGAGATGCTCAATTGTAGTAGATCTTATGAAAATACATGAAAAGTAAAATACATTCTGGAGAGTTCAAAATGTAACTGTAGCAGTGATAGCAAGTAATAGATTTTCAGGCATAAAATGTTGTTAGTAAAGTATGAAGAGGTCAGCCCATTTTCCAATAGATTTTGCAGTGCTGAAACTTGAAGTTTGGCCAAGGATTTGATGAGATTTCTAGAAAAAGCTTGATTCATGTTTTATTACTGAAAATCTGACCAATTAGGTACTTTGGCCATCCAGTTCCTCACAACCACACTTTGTTTTAACTGTCTAGCCGGTATAGCTCTGGTTTTTTTCAGTGAAGTTTGTGACATGAGTATGAATGTAGTGGAATCAAACACTATAAAGGGGAATGCAGTAATTGTTGTAAGATTGCACTCAATTTTCAAGAACTCACACAGGCTGTATCCAACACAGTTGGGTGTACTGTGCCTTACCCCCATTAGCAACCTGGATAACAGAAAAGCATGCACGTCCTCAAATGTGAAAATAATGAACAAAGGGGAACTGAAAGCACTTGAGAAGGTGAGAATTTAAAAAAATACATTGGAGAAGTGACCTGAAGTTGGGAAGATTGAGCATGGCATAGACAGGAGCAAAAAGTGCTACACTTAGAAAGAGGAAAAAAAATAAAAAGGAAAAATAACTGGGCAGCAACACAGCAGAAAAGATGGCTAGAGGGAGTTGTAGTCTGTAAACATAACTGATGTCATGCTGTTGCCAGAAAGGCACCTTCAAAGCTGGAAAATGGACAGTAGCTCTCCATTTATCAGCACTTCTGAACCTTGACAAGGAGTGCCATGTCCTGGTTTAGATGTCACATATCCAGAGATAAAGACCTTCTGCTTGATGTTAAGAAAAGTGGCACTTCGAAAATATTTTCTGTAGAGCATGACTGAAATATAATAGGTTTGACTTAGCTTAGCAGACTGACAGAAAGGCAGAAGAAAGGTGATATTGCAGAGGGTGTGCAGAGAACAAGGACAAGCAGATTAGGACGATCTGCAGCAAAAGAGAAAGCTGAGCAAGAAACCAAGAAACTGTCTAGTTAGAGGAACAGTTAATCAATGGAACAAGTAATCAAGGGCACAAACCTTCCATCACCAAAAGTTTTGAGAAGTGTTTAAAACAGATATGAATTTCTCCTTCAAAATGCACATTACAAGGGGAGCCATGGGCTCCTAGCTCTTAAGTAGACTGTCATTAGTAAGTAAGAGAAGTCTCAAGCAAGATGGCAGAAAAGAGTGCAAGAGATCTTACCCAAAGTTACAAAGATAGACTCCTGAGATAAGAAGGATCTATGTTTAATTATCCATTATAAGATTCGATACAATTCTCTCTGTCGGGAGACTGTTTAATCACCACGTCACCTATAAGCTGGCAGAAAATATGTTACAGATCCCACTTCCAGTAAAATAATTAAATATGCACTAGCACAAGAGCTGAGGTCCAAAACAGGAGTATCAGGAGTAATATGGAGACTATCTTTGCTTTCTATGATAAGGACAGCTGCTCAAATAGAGGTGAAATCTTGTTTCTCTTTGTTTGTGTTGAGTGTGTCGGGGGCTGCTCTGTGCAAGTTCTTTCAGTGCCCCAGGAGCATTGCACCACTGTTTCATGGACACACACAGAGCACTTGTTGAAACTAAATAGATTTGAGGGGTTGTTTCCATGGGGTAATGCTCCAGTCCCTCAAACAGGGGATTGGTGTGTTGGTTACTGGGCAGATGGTGATGGGAGTCTCTGTTTTGAGGGTCCTTTCAACAGCATCTTCAGCTGCACCTGGTGAGGTCCCCCGAAACTTCTATTCATGTTTTATGAGCCATCTGAGCACTGGTCCTGCATGACCACTCCAGCATATGTATGGTCTGTGTTTACTGAAAATATTAAATTATGCACAAAATATGTATCTTGACTTTGTACCAAATGCTGGGCTATATGCACATTTCTGCATCTGCACAACTTCCACTATTTACAAGTATCTTACCTGAGCACAGTCTGGTCAGTTCTGTAGCAGCAACTGCCTAGGTGAGTCTTTTGGATGGCTGGGTGCCTGGTCAGGTTAATCAACACATCTAACACATAAATATTTCCTGTCAGTCCATCCAGGCACAGCAAAAGCTGCCCAGGGAATCTCCAGGCCAATCTGACATTTCTGGATGGCTCCTGCAGCAGTTGCCCAACAGCTCTGCTGTGCAGGGCTGGGAGTTCAGGCAATTCCTTCTTTACAAGGCAGTGTCTTGTCTTGGAACAATCCCTTGTTTCACGCATGCAGCAGCTGCCTGAAAGCTCTGGGACCAGGAATTAAGGGTGAAGTGTTGCACACCCAGGCCAATCCCCAATCCCCAGCTACACCACGCTCACAGCTGTAGGACAACTTTGACTGAGGTTCCATGGCTTTTGCCCCACATGTACTCAACAGGGCAAAGGGTACAGCTAAGCTGGAGTGGAGCCCTGCTGAGCATCTTCTGCACCAATTATCACCGCATTAGTTCCCAGGCAGTGCTTTTACTCTTTCCCAAAAGAAGACATTCTCTATGCTTTCACTACTTGTCATGGTAAAACTGAAGCTCTTTGTTAAAATCTTCACTTGATAGACAAATGTTGAAGCACATAAACCTGATGAGATAGCAAATAATGGCTTGCCTGCATCAGGAAGTAATAGAGATGTTTAGTTTAAATTACTGTTTCAGGGTTGGTACTTGAGGCCTTTCATCTCCTGTATGCAAACCAAACTTCCTGACCCAACAATGATGTCTGTCAGCAACAAGCACAAAACCCTACTTGCATTTAATCCTTGTACACATTACTCAGACTGGGGAAATGTAGAATTTACTACATCCTTGAAGGTTCTTTCCCCATGACTTTTTCTACATATGTAGTGTAGGTAGAAGAATATGGTACAAAATTCAGTTCAAAACATAGCAACTCCTACTCTGCATCTCTGCCAGCCATGTGAGAGCTTTGATACTTTTCTTAGCATTATCTGTGCAATTAAGTTAAATGAATTTAATTACCTCCAAATGAAAAGGTTTCACATCATGACTGGTAATTTCAAAATAAAAGGCCACACTGTATTTCGGAGATTTGGATGGGAAAAGATAAGAGGAAAGATATTTCAAAGTGGGCTGCAGAAGAAATTTGCTATTATGTAAGAAAATAAAGAAATGTCTATTCTGAGGAGGCAATTATAGGTTTTTGGGTCTGTGATCAGTGTATTTTCCAGTTCTTGGCTAGACATAGAGTGGAAGTTTTGAAAGAGGGAAAAAGATCCACACTGAGAAAAATTCAGAGAATCAAAAGTCAAGTGCTTGGCTTTGTATATAAGATAAGATAGCTAATTTCTTCATTCTTTTTTTTCCTAGTTATACAGCAAGCTAAATAGTGGAATAACTTTCCTGGAATTAATTTTTCATCTACAAACAACAATACAAGTCCCCTCTACTACAGTGTGAATATATTAATAGTTTGAGGCCAGATATCATATAATCATAAATCATAGAACCATTTGGGTTGGAATAAACCTTGACTTTAGTTCCAGCCCCTTTGCCATGGGCACGGACATCTTCCACTAGATCAGGTTGCTCAGAACCACATCCAACCTTGCCTTGAACACTGCCAGGAATGGAGTACAATGTCTCTGGACAACCTGCAGCCATGTCTCACAACCCTCATGGTACAGAATTTCTTCCTGATATCTAATATAAACCTGCTTCTTTCTGTTAGAAGCCATTTCCCTTTTCCCTGTCACTACATGTCTCCTGCTGGCCCCCTTTAGGTACTGGGGAGTGCTTCTGGCCCCCTTTAGGTACTGGGGAGTAAGGCCTTCCCAGAGCAATCTCTTCTTCAGGCTGAACAATCCTAATTCTCACAGCCTGTCTCCACAAAGAGGCACTGCATTCCTCTGATCATCCTCATGGTCCTCATCTGTACTCACTCCATGTGAGTGTCATGGGCCATGTCCTCCTTTTTTGGGGCCCCAGAGCTGGATGCAGCACTGCAGGTCAGATCTCATGAGAGCAGAGTAGAGAGGAGAATCCCCTTCCTTGACCTGCTGGTCACATCATATCTTCAGAAACATCAGTGACAGCTCTTCAGAAGAGCTAATTCCTAAAGGAGTTCATTTCATAGTCATCCACTGGGAAGTGCAGTGAACACAAGGGTGCATGGCTAAGAATTTCTGACCTGAAATATGGTAGGGCCAGGGATAGCTCATGGGGATGAAATTCTGAGGATTTGAATTTCTGTAGCTGTAAAAGCTAAAAAATGTCACTGGTCTTCTTGGGAAAACATTTTGAGATAAAAGCAACCTGATAGCATTGTAGCAGAAAAACCAGTTTGGAATCAGGAAATTGCCATACTTCAGTGGTTACTCCATCAGTATAAATATCCACTGGCTGTTGGAAAGCTGCTTTTAAATAAATGGAAATAACACATTTTTGCAGTATTTTAAGGGAAAAAGAATCTCCTTTTTACCAAACAGCCTTACTCTTTATTTGAGCCGAGGGGATTTCTACGGCTTTCAGCATCACAGCATCTGAACAAAGGATTATAATTATAATCACAAACACAAAGAACCCCACAAATGCCACTCTGCTTCACACTCAGGACTTCACAGGCACAACCAGAAGAGAGCTCCAAAGCCCACTGGAAATGATTATACTCATTCCAGCTATTTCAATGGCCTTCAAATCAGACCACAGGGGCACAGGTTGCTTGAGCTGAAGCACATTCCTCTTTTGTTATACCATTGTTTGATCCTCTCATTGAATTGACAGTACTTTATGCCTCACATGATGCTATAAATAAAAAAATCTCTATGTGTAGTGCTGTCGTTGCAATATGTGACAGACAGATGCTGGTAGTTCCAATAAGAGTGAGCAGAAAAAGGGTTAATGACCTGCAGGAAAGCCCCTGAAGGTGCCTCCAGCCACACAGGCATCTGCCTTTCAACCCATCAGGGCTAGTCACAGCAGCAGGACTGGGTATTATACAGACAGAGACTGAAATATTAGACCTCTTAAAGCCATATTCATTACCAATCACTTCTGTGGGTTTTCAGAGTATTTGGGATGCCAGCTAGAAAAATACAGCTAATTTTCTGCACATGAAAAGCCACTAGCTTTTTTTAAGTGCAATAAAATGTTGCTATTTACATAGTAGGAAAAAGTCATGTTGTTTTCCACGGCTAGCAAAGGGGTAATAAATACCCCATGAATAGCAACGAAGTTTCCAGATTTAAGGAGGATTTTGGCCACTTCATGCATGAAGGATACATGCACGAGATCCACACACTCATGGTTAGGTGTCTAAATCAGCCTGAATTATTGCAAATGATTCCTAGTAGGAAGGTACCCAAAATGCAGTGTTTGGGTAAATAATTGTATTATTTATTTGACCTGAAGTATGCTGGGTACCTGTCCCATCTCCTGAAGTTCCCACCTTGCATTTGTGAGCAGTAACAACACCACTCTGTCACCTGATTTGCTGTATTTAGTCATGAGGTGTTTCATCTGTGCCTTATTTTCTTATTGTAGACCAAACTTTATTCTTATTAACAAAATGCTACTCATTTGACATCAGTGCAGTAACTCCAGTGCAAGGGGAAACAGGCTGCGTTTACACTCACTTTGCTGCTGATTATTTAGACCTAATAAGGGAACTTGGAAAAAGACCAGGCAGTCTATCAGCTAATAACTTGCAGGCTATTTCACACTTCATATGCCTTTTCTCTGGTTTTAGAACTGTGTTGCTCAAAAAGGCTTGTCAAATTCCAGCGGCTTTTGCAGCTTGTGCTCAGGCTGCCTGTGTTGGTTCACTGTGTATGGATTTCCAATATGTCTTTTACATTTTCATGGGATTTACAATTATACATCTCTTCTATCATTATCTGGAATAGCCAGATGCCAATTTTGTTGTGTCCTAATTGCTGCTGATGACTTATTGATGTAAGCAGTTGTTTTCTATCTCTTACTGCCTTAGAGGTATTTATACAAAGCTCTTTAATGCAGTGTCAGGAGAAACATTTCTTGGTGAGAGCTAAGGTCTGGCATAGTGTTCTTGATTCTACTTCAGTACAGATTTACTGAATACCTATGAAGATGCTGGAGGTCAAAATACTTAGAATTACAGGTCCATTCCCTAACTGTGTTTTTGTTCATAATGGGTAAGCATGTCACTACTGAACATGCTATGAAAATGTTACACAAATAGTATATCCTACTCTGTGCCTATTGTGTTCAGTGCTGAGATTCAATGTTACTGGAAGCATTATAAATGGGACAAGCACTTCCATGGCCACACGTGGCTTCTGTTGCACTGCAAAACTCCACAACATCACAGAATTTTCCATCAGATCAGATAAGGCAATAATTGGGTCTGTGCTGTCTAAAGCCATTCCTGTTCAGCTCCCTGATTTGGGATTTCTCGAAGGCTGTTATCTTTCACAGAAGTGAGTTCCTCAGTGGCAGCTCTACAGAGCTTCTCACTACTTGCCCACAGTCTTGCTGTTGGTGCAAATATCTGTGTGAGAGGTCCTGACGGCAGGATGATGCCTGAGAAAACTAAAATCAGATTTGTGGATGATCCATCTCATCACCACAGAAAATCTCACATAGGCAATCATAGGAAGAGTAAATACAGAAAGTAAAGCAAGAATCTGAGGCACTCAAACTAATTAATGCTTGGCTGGACACATGTACCAAGGAACTTTTGGATTTTTGTTCCAATCACAGAATAACCTCTGATAATTATGTCAATAAATGCAGAGGTGACAGATCAGCTAGAACACAATTTTATGCTTAAAAGGAAGACTAAATTTTCTGTTTGCAGCATTTCAATTCTTAGGAAGGAGCTCTTAAGTGTTCTTTCTTTTTATTGGTATGGAACTGTCTTCTAAAACTGTTTCTAAATAGTTGTCTCTGCTTCTAAAGAACTGTATTAAAAGTAGATATCAAAAAAGTTAAACTCACTGAGTGGTTAAGGCAGAAAGTGCGGTTTTTGCATGTACAATCTGAACTTCTGTCAATTTTGCAAATTATTCCATTTTACACATATTTGTATTAATTTCTGCAATTCAGCACCCCACACAACATACATTTAATGCAGATTTTGTATTTTAGCAAATTTGAGTTTCATTTTTAATTTCTGGATAATTTTTTTCTTTTACTTCGTATTTCATTAAATGCAAACTCCTATAACTTAAAACTCTTAGGCTTATTCTTCAAGTTATATTTAATGTTTTAATGCTGCTTTAAACAAGGACAGCAGTGGCATCTGTCAGAGAGATGCTGCCAATAAAACTCAGTGCATTTTTTTCAGCAGAGACTATAAAGAACATCTTTGACTATAATGTCATTCAAAAACATGGTTGTAAAAGAGGCTCATATTTTCCTGTTTACTCTCACCTTGAGATTTATCATGATGGAAGTTAGTGTCATAAGAAAATTCAAGGTTGTCTTCTTCCAAGCACCTCCTGTAAATTGCATTAAGTAGCAGGAGAGAATTGTTTTTAATAGTGTAAGAAACAGGCTAATTTTGGAAGCATTTCAAATATTCTACCATTGAATATTGTGCCTTTCTGTCAAGCATATGGTAGATACTCTTGACTGAAACAGAAGGGCACAATCAGGTTCAGATTATTTTTAATGCAGCGGTTGGTGCTTAAACCAATTGTGTTAATAAAATAACAGGACAATTATGAAAAAAGTGTCCTTGTATTTGGCCTACAGCTTCTTGCTGATGTAAGTCTTCCACAGAAGAGGCACTGTTTAACCTCAAGCAGTGGAAGGCAAAAAGAGAAAGTTGTCCTTTTGTAGTCACCTTTGCTCTAGACGTGGCATCCACTGAAACACTTGGAGGGGGACTGGTGCCAGCTGATATGTGTGTCACTTGCTGAGCCCTTGCAAAGGCATACACATAGCAGTTTCCTCCTTTCACCATGTTCTGCCTTACATTTCTGAATTCATCCTTTGTTGTAACAGACATGTCATGGGTTGGTCTTAGTTTGGGTGTTTGCAAGTAAAAGTCTGTATGTGAACTTGGTGCCCAAATCACTGCTATAGTCAGTCCCCTCAGGGAAGCTTAGACAGATCCAGCTGCCAAGCTGGTCAGTCTAAGAGTAATATCCCTCAGTCTAGGAGTCAATTTGTAAATATAGGTGCCCTGTGCCATTTCAGATGACGTAGGACATCCACACGTCTGGCAGATACAGCCATGACCTGCAGGAGACCCATCCACTTCTAGAATTGCAGCTGAAGACCAAATGAGCATCTCAACAAATTCACAAGGGCATCTTGAAAAGCATTAGGCACCTATGTTTAGGCACCTGAATCAAGATCTTACATTTAGACATCTTAATTTAGATGTCTCAGTCTTGAGATAAATGCCTGACTGCAAAGGATTTTTGAATCTGAGTTACCTTTAATCACTTAGAGAGGTCTGTAAGAATCAAATGTTCCTCAGAGGGAGGCAGGGAGTCCTCCTGTAGTACCACATTGTGGGGAGGACCTTTATGGATACTAAATCTTTCCATGTGGAAAGCACTGTTGTTAAGAGGCTAAAGAAATCCAATCACAGAACTGGAGAATTAGAGTGGCAATATACAGTTTCATCTGCTCATGCAAAGAGAGGATACTGACTGCTTCTGTTAAACTGGGGATTAGATAAAGTATCAATGTCACAGTTATTTTAAACAGTCAATACATTTTTTCAAATTAGATGAATCAGTAAGTGGGAAAACAGATTTTCAGACCACCTTTAGCAGAATACTGTTAGCATAATAATTAATAGCTTGCAATCCACATATTCTTAGTGAATAAAGGTTTACTGGAGCAACATGAACAAAAATAGAAAATGTCTATTCAAATTCCAAACAAACACAAGCTTCTTTTTTTCCATAGGAACTGAGAGATAACTAGCATCTCTGAAAATTGTTCACTGATTTTGATGACTACATACGATTCAGATACTTCAGCCTAAATTATTCTATCCTTACTGGTTTCTATAGAATACTACCATGGAAATAGAAAAAAAGACATGTCTTGGATTCCTAAAAGTGGCAAGATGGACAATTACTCTGATTAATAAACATTTTGGTGGTACAGTTCAGTACTTGACCTTTACCGGTTCATGGCTCAGATGGAAAAGGAAGTGCTCTGGACCTGTTGAATTGTCAAACCATGCTTATTGCTTTAAGTATCTTCCCATTTTCACCCTGATTTCTTCTCCTGAGCTCTGTTTTAAATCTTGCTAAGTCCCTAAAGACAGCAGAACCCAAGTTTCAGCCTGGTTGTGGTTATAGACTTCACCTAGGATCTTTTCTCTGCCTGAAAGCTGAGAAGTTGCAGTCCACCAAAAAAAAGCCCCCAAAAAACAAACAAAACCAAAAAAAAAACCCACAAAAACAACAACAACAAAAAAACCCACCAGCAACTACTTCCTTTACTTAACTCTCTGCTTCATTTTCTTCCCAATAGTAACCACGGCCGGAGTGAGGAGGTCAAGGTGACCAGTTCTCCCCCACCAAGAGCATGTAGAACAGCTGAAGGAAAGGTGCCTTTTCTTCCCAGGAGGTTTTGGGGTAGGAGCACTGAAAACAATACCACAGCAGTCATCTGTCTCTGTGTGTGAATGAAGTCCCAGAATGAGTGACCTCTCTTCCGAGAGTCTCCCACACAAGTATGTTTCACCTTAATGTATGGTGAGCCAGTGTTTATGCAATTTGTGCTGAAAGCACTCTGGGTTTGGTAAGAAGAAAATCTCCAGTAGGAGTCATGGTTGCTCCACGAAATAGGAAAAGCAAGGTCACACAAAGCTCATTGCCTTCTCTCACATCTCAAGAAGGTGGAAAGTAGCCAAACAGATGAGAAACATGCTGTGTGGGAGCGTGCAGCACATTTTCAGGCGATCTTCACAGGTCTCTCGGCCACGGCATGACTGACGTGAGCTTCATGCACCCACACTGTGGAGCTCTTTTGTTGTGTGAGGAGCACTGTCCACCTTCCATTGTACCTATTGATGGGGACCTGGTGAACCTGTTTCGTGGTCCTGCTTAGATCTGATCCTTTCAATAGCAAGGATTTGAAACTTCAGATATTTTCAGAGGCCCAAGGAACAGACAGGCTTGGTGCGGTTTTGATATCAGACCTTAGGAGGAGAGTTACTTCTGGTACATGAGGGGGTGGTGAGACATTTTAAGTAAGCAGTCAGATGTATTCCTGTCTTCTTGAACCTGCACAATGACATTAGAAGAAAGAGTGTAAGGAGTGTGCTTGAAAAGGGAAGACAAGTTTTTAAAAACTTTCATAGAAAACAGTCCATACGGAATTCTGAAAGTTAAAAAGAGTTGAGGGAAACTGTAGGAAGGACTTGTGACCTGAAGAGAGAAAACCAAAGAGGGTGAACTTACTTTGCTTTTGAAAGCCAAAGGATATTGCAGAGTGGTTAAAAGTGTTTATAAGAGAAGGATATCAGATAACAGAATGATTTTTAAAGAAATAGCAGGTCATTCCTTAACAACAATATCAAATGGCTGGAGGCTGAAGTTTTAAAGCCAAGTTTGAAAATAAATTGAAGAATTAATTAAACTGCCAGGTAAAATAATTGAAAATAGAACAATTCCATTTGTTTTCCAGATAAATGACTTTGCAACCAAAAGTTTTCTTTGTGGAAATGTGGATGTTTTCTATCTATTTTTAGTACAAATACGCTGTTCGATGCCTTTGTGTTCAACTTTTACTAGTATGTTGCCCTGTTGGCATGAAGATTACATTTCTCATTATGGTCTGTTGCAAAAAGGTCTCATGATGTATATGGTTTCTCAACAAAAAAGGGAGAAACAAGTACAATGAAGTATGGAAATTAATCAGATTTGATTATGGTGAGTTTGAGCAAATCACACCTCCTGTGTTTGGAGTTGTTTTCAGAAGCATTCTGAGAATCAATTACACTGATTTCAGGATTCAAAATAATTAAAGGGGAGGAAAACATTTTCTAAACAGTTCCAGTTAGTACATGCTAGCTGATTAAGCACATGATTAAGTATTTGTTGCTCAGACCTCTCTTAATCAAGACTTGTTATCTCTTTAAAATATATATTCACTTAGGAAAAAAACCTTGCATTTCTTTCATATACATGAAATTCTGGTTGAATATAAATCCATACTCTTAAAAACTAGGTAAGTAGTCTATCTGATTTTCCTTGAATTAATCTGTCAGTAATGGAAAACTGTAGGGTCTCAGAAGTAGAAAACTATTGAAAAACTTACTGGATTTTTTTAACGTCTACTTATCGATGCCAACTTTTCTGTCAAATATGCTTCAGTAAATATAATAAAAGAAGTATTTATGTCTCATGATATTTCAAAACTTCACACAAAAAGAGAATGAGGACAGGTCTGCTGAAATTTATGCAGCATAGGTCAATTTGCAAGATGAAAAAGAAAAAAGAGAAAGGAAGATAGTAAAGAAAAGAAAAAAAGTTCCACAGAGAGAAGGGACCAGCAACATGGAAACCTGATTAGGTCTTATTTTGCTGAAGTTCCTTCCTTTGCACTATTCAGTTGCCTTCTTCGACTTGGTTCCTAGTAATGCTCTAGGTAAAAGTTACACAGATGGCAGAAATTTCCTAAAAGAAGAATTTACTGTCATTCCTCCCATTAATAGATGGGAATGTAATATTCATTAAAAAGATTCCAGACTTCAGTCATCCCTCATCCCCTAATGATCATGCAAATTCTCTCATCGAATGCATAATAGAACAAAAGAGATCTGTGCATTAGGAATTATTTCTACCACTTTCTATGGCATTCATTAAAATGTCATATTTCAAACAACATTTTGCAGAAGTTACTTATCATATTTGCTTATGGGACACATCAGAAAGAGGAGGAAATGGCAGATGTTTCCCCGCAGTTCTGCTTTGTTCTTCTTGCCTTGGCTGGACTTTGATGTGCCACAGGTAAAATCCAGCATAAAATATTTATGCTTGGTGTTGAACTTTATTTCTGTGATATAAACAAAATATCAGGATTTCCTTTAGGATGTGGGAATATTTCATGAAAATCCTTGCAGATCCAACAGGTAGAAACTAGCAATAAGAGAATCTGTGCTACTTGTGCCCACACTCTCTGGAGCAATGACAAGAAGTTATCTTTAGCTCAGGTGCTGGTTTGTAGTGATTTTTCTGTCTTACATTGTTTCACATAATGTTTTTTACCCAGAGTAGTACAGATCTCTCTCAAAAATTTTTTTTTACATCATATGCCCTGTCATCTGCCCATAGTTATGAACAGTGGTGACAAAAAGCTGCAGTGAGTTACACTTAAGAGGTAAATATTGACAGTAAGAATCTCAAGTCAAAGTCTCAGAAACTGGGTTGCCAGTAGGAGGGAAGGATAAGAAGGATGGACATCCTAGATTTAGTCCAATTTAGGCTCGTGCTCTGAATTACTCTCAGGATGCACTTTCCCTTGATTACCTGGAGAGCCCACAGACTAAACCTGTAACTTAGGTAAGGTGTCTTAAAACTCCTTCCATTGACCAACACCTCTTCTTTCAAGTGCATTTCAGCTATTACATGCCTGGAATAGCTGTGAGGAAATCATATATGATTGCTGCTTTCCTTCTGCTGGAAAAACATGAAATTTAATTCACCATGAAATAGGACCGTGAGCTTAAATGATAGCTAAAATGGCTGTAAAGCTGCTCAAGCTTTGTGAGAACTGAAAAATCCATGAAATGCCTGAAGGAGGATAGTAAAACAGTAGTCCCCTGATGGTGTGTCCTTCTGGTCAGTGTACCATGCTCAGGGGTTAGGAAAGCATCACTCGGGTCACATCACACTGGGAACAACCACCCACTTAGACAGTGCTGACCTGATTGCTTTAAGAAGGTGTCTAGAGCAGTTCAGTGAACAGCAATAATATTTTTTAAGTGAGAAATGCAATGTAAACCCCTTGACCTTGCTGCGCTTATCCACCTCTGAGGATTGGAATTTCATTTTCTCTTTGTAACAGCATGAGGGAAAATAACAAGGCAAGGCTCTGGATTCATCTCAGGTGAGGTTCATTTATCAGGTACCAAGTTGCTCTAAAAACAACTCAACTTCTACATAACAGAGAGTCAGCATTAGATTTTTTGATAACTTTCTGTTAATGTTTGTGAGCACAAGAACATTTCAGTATCAGAGTTTTTCTTTACCTAATGATGACACTATTTAAAAGGGAGCAGGGTTGAGGCGAGGAATACAAAGTCATGCTTGAATAACTTTAATCATTAAGAACTTTCTCATTCATAATTGGCTAAAAATCCTCCCATGTTTCAGTTGTTAGTTCAATGAATTAACAGCACAAGGACACTGACCTGCCGTGTCTTTTCAGGAGGAACTTGCTGAGTGGAGATCCAGGAATATTGAGCTCATTATGCATCCTAGGCAGGGGAGGATCAATCCTACTTCAGAGAGGGAAGATGGAGAGCAGAAAATGTGGGAGAATTAATGGAAAGGCACTTTTTTTTCCCCTATATTTTCTCTAAAGAAAAAAAAAAAAAGGAATCTGTGTTAGGTCTGAGAGTACGACTACGTGTGAAACCAGCTTGTGCCATTTTAGGGGAAAACATCACTCTAAGAATTACTTTGGCTTGTCAAAAATTTTTGGCAGAAAAGAGGACACACCCAAACAAGCAATGGATTTAAACCATATCAGATTTGGGAAGAAATTATCACTGCAAGAGCTCTTCAAGAAAGGAAATGCTTTGTGAGTAAAATGATTTACATCCACTCCTGGCTACAAGTAATAAAAGAAATCTGATTTTCATCATTTTCTTGCTGCAGTTTAGAAAAGTGAAAAATTAGGACAAAGTTTTTGCTGTGGGACACCAATAGCACTCCTGTGGATCACCACACTCCTGTTCTCTGGACCAAGAGCTAAAGCTGAGGAAATAGATGGCTCTTATCTGGCATTACCATTACAGGGCTCAAAGAAGTCAAGCTGGTTACTGGCTTCCATCAGCTAGGGCCTTGTTCCAGAGATTACTGACCTTACAAGTATTAAAATAAACAAGAGAAAGAGTTTGACCAAAGCTCTGCAACTCTAATCTAGTTAGATTGCTGTCAAATTTTAGTATAACCATTTGCAGGATCAGAATCTTTAGGCTAGAGCCAGCTGATGAAACAGTTCTTCAACTGGTAAATGCAGTTGTATTAAATTTTTAGAGGACAATTTGATTTCATTTTTCAGAGGGAAGAAGTCCAGCTGGCTTGTTCTGACAGTATTAAAATGCTTTTTGTATTTATGTTTAAAATTTATTCAATAAATTAGATATTGTGCATTGTAAGGAATTTTTTTCCTAATACATGGCATTATCACAATGAAAAGTTTTTGTTGTTTTTAACTTAAACTATCTGAAATTTTACTGAATGGGAAGTTTCACCATGCTGGCTCTAAGTTTTCATCTAGATTGAGAATAATGACAGGGAAGTCACTATTTCCTAGACAGCAACAATAAACCCATGGATTTTCATCCAGGTCTACCACTAACAATGATTGGAGAGAAACTGGGGAGAAAATTGAAAAGGTTTGGAAAAAGTAAGCAACACTCTCAAAGCAATAATATTTTTGACATGCTCTTATTAGCAGGATATCTCATTTTGCTCTGTCAGATGCCAAGTTGATAATCTAGTGGAAAGTTGCTGCCTACTAAGAATAAATTTTCTTATCTAATATATACAGATGTTTTCATCCCTCTTGCCTATTTTAGGGTTTATAGCTTGTCTTCAAATCTGAGTAATGCAAACATAAGTGCCTCAAAGCAAATTCCATCCTGGAATTCAGTTTCAGTACTTTACCCATTCAATGTTCCTGGTGTAGAGTATGGTGATGCTCTGCTCTGATGTTGGCATCCAAAAGTTACATGGTCATATGTAACTCAGACAAAGTGTCATTGTCACAGGAGACAACTGGGCTCAAAGGATCTATCAAAGGCAGACATTTACCACTGACTTCCATTTAATCAGGAAGATTAAGGTAAGTAAAAACAAATCAGTGATAAAAACAACCTTTGAAATGTACTGTGTTTTTTGAGGAAAGTACAAACAGCTTTCAAGCAAATCCAGAACTGTTTTCAGGGCAAGAAAAACAATGTCATTGGGTGTCACCCTGAAGATTGGTTTTACCTGGGTACACAGCAAAGTTCCTGCTCTAAGGGAGGAAACTATGTAGATTTACAAAAGACTGGGATTTTGTACGACAGAACAATGCCATCATTTACAGGCTTTTATTATAAAGAACTGTGGATTTATTATTTGAGAGACAAAAGTGCTATCTACTGGACTTGGTTTCCTTAAGTCTATTAACTAGATTCACAGGCTTCAAAGCTCTAGTTTATCACTTTTGCCTTTTTCACTAGATAAACATGATGACAGAGCTCTGGCCTTCTACTGAGTCAGAGAATTTCCTGAGAGATTTACAGGAGGACAGACTACTCGCACATATCCACCACAGATGGATTTCTTCTGCTTTCTATATCACTGTTACTCATAGGTACTTTACACATCACTTGTTTTAGTTTTGATGCAAAGACAGATTTGGATTTCTTCACGTACAAACTACAGTTTAATGACAACTCACAACTTTCAGTACTCAAAGGGGACATAAGAAAGATGAGTACAAACTTTTTAACAGAGACTGTTAGGCTAGAAGAAGAGATAACGGTTTTAACCTAAAAGAGGGACAGTTCAGACTATATATAAGGAAGACATTTTTTACAATGATGATGATAAAACACTGGCACAGATTGCTCAGAGAGGCTGTAGAAGTCCCATCCTGAAACTATTCTAGGTCAGGCTGGACTGGGATCTGAGTAACTTGATCTAGCTGAAGATGTCCCTGCTCATTGCAGGAGGGTTGGAACTACTCAATCTCTGAAGGTCCCTCCTGGTTCAAACCATTCTATGATTCTGTGAATTTATCTGAATCATGCTTTTTACCCATTTATATCATTGCAGCTCCAAACACTTAGCTAAGAATGTAATAGCTTTTGAGGCAACAGAAACATAGAGAAACCACCTATGTTTACATGACATGGTCACCACCACCCAGCAGGAACTGGCAGAGTCTGACTGCAGGC
This sequence comes from Hylia prasina, assembly GCA_013397195.1. Lineage (NCBI taxonomy): Eukaryota > Metazoa > Chordata > Aves > Passeriformes > Sylviidae > Hylia > Hylia prasina. The sequence goes on along the minus strand of VYXD01004356.1, from coordinate 1,086,434 downwards.
AGGACTGTGTGCAATTTTCCAACCAATGCTGCATCCAGTGTTTATCTGACTGCTACCTGTGGCTTTTCAGAAAAATCATGAAAATAAGAACAAATACCAGAGGGTGGAGCATGATATGAAGGCTGTGAGACTGCCAGAGGTGCTCAGAATTGACCGGAATTGTTCCTGTGGGACAGCAGCTAAAAGGGGCTGAGTGTCGGGTGATGAACTTTCTCTCAAATATATTTGCCATGTGGGCATATAACATGGCCTTGCCCTCAGTGCATATCTTGCAGCTCTATTTCTAGCTATGATTTACAGCCAGTCCATTTTTCGCTCATGTAAGAGCTGCAGAATGATTAATATTTCCAAGTGTTTGTCACATCAAGAAGAAACAAATGTGTATTTATATTTGTCTTGCTTTGTATTTATGGATAAAACTCCTAGGGCCCCTCTTCACTAACATACAGCTGCAGATATGCACAAGAACCTGGCACAAAAAAAGATTTCCTAATTAAGGTGTGTTGTAGCATGCTGTGGCAATGCGTGTGTCCCAACAATATGTATTGACAGAGATGTTTGGGAAAATGAGGGACAACAACCAAACAGCATATAAGGACTTTGAGAAATGTTTGCACTGAGAAGATGCCACTAATCAGGAGATACTCCCCAGGAATACAGGAGTCCATAGACAACAGGTCATATTTCACATAAGAAATTATTTTCAGCCTTTCTCCAGCCTTGTCAAAGCAAGAAGGAAATAGAGAGGATGGAATTACCTGTGACCCCAATAATGTTTGATCTTGGCTGGGAGAGCCACGGTAAGCAGTAATGAGGGCTGATGTCAGAAGGCCCCCTGTGAGCTGCAGGGACTGGATTTTCACGGGGCAGAGCAGCAGCTCACCGCATTGCAGAGGCTCCAGGCAGCTCCCACCAGCCTGCTCCAAGAGCTCTCCAGCTCTGTTTGGATGATTTCCTTGTGCTGTTTAATTGCAAGATCTTTCTAGCTCCTTCCACACTCCCACACTGTGGGTTCATTATCTCAGCCCTCTCTTTACCCAAACTCTCTGCTCTGAGTGGTCCCACGCAAAACACACAGTAAACATTCACAATTGCACCAGAGCTCTTTTTATACTCAAGCCAACAAGCACCCTGTAAAAAATGCCACACAAAATCTGGTTATAAGTGGGAAGTTGTGAAATAGGTGTAGCATGAAGAAAAAGGAAAGGAACTGACTTTTTAAATATATTAGCAGGGAGAAACACCAAACACGGAACCCTCTACAGCAATGAAATTTGGAGTCTAAATCAAGAAGATATCCACAAAGAGGCAACAGAGATCTTTCTGTTCCTGTGATTGCTGAGGCTGCTATTAGGCCTCCTGCCACCCAGCAAAGCAACTGCTGTTGTCTTTGGGAGCACCAATTCAGGATCTGCTTCAGTGGCTGTAATTGAATAGTAAAGGCAGCAGAGGTTGAAAATGGGAAGTTGGCAGGCGTGCCTGGGAGAAGAGGGTTTTTTGTGTGCGAATCACTAAACCTCCAAATGCCTTCTGCAACTCTGCTTCCCTCAGTCTTTTTTCTTTTTTTTTTTTTTTTTTTTCCAGGAAATGTACAGCCTCAGCATGTCAAAAATGAGAAGCATGGATAACCAGTCAGTGTTAAAATTACAGAGGTTTATACTGAGCTGCAAAGTCAATTTGAGAAAACTTAGAGAGCCCAAGGAAGCAGACCCCTTCTTTCTGCCCTCTGCAAGGGTGCTCCTCTTGAACCAGGCTCTGGACTGCAGGCTGTGCAGCTTTGTTACAGATTTAGGCAGCAAACTTCAGGCTCCAGGGCAGTTCGGGGAAACTCATGGCCTTGTATCCAGGGCTCACAGAGATGTTGTGGCTCAGGTGAGCCACAGCTTGTTTGCATTCCCTGGAGCCAGCACAGCTCAGCTCCACCAGCAAAGTGTTGGGCTGCACAGAGCTGGACCAAAGGCTGGAGCACCTGTGACTTAACCAGACTGGGCACTGTCCATGCCAACAACAACCAAGAGAGCCACACTGGCTCCAAAGGAGTCAGCACTGCTCTGGATGCTTTATAATTCACTACTAAACATCACATGGACAGCAGGATCAATCTCTTCTTCACCATCTCCTAACTCACATATGAATTGGTATTGTTTTATTGGGCATTTTTCCTTGGTGACCAAGCTTTGGGAATAATTTTCATTTGCCTGTGGACTCTTTGCACCACCCACAGACATGTGGCAGCTTGGCTGGTCTCTAAGCCCACAGCAAAGGCCAGTGTAGTGCACTTTTCCTGGTCCTAGGGAATGTCACCCTCTTCCCTCTTCCAGTTCTTATTTAAATAAAAGTTCTGGCAAGTAATGAAAGCACTAGTGCTGCTGAGCCTTCCCAGGTCTCTTCTGTCAGGCTGACAGTCATGATGGAATTGATACATTTTCAAAAAGACAGTGTATCCTGTTGAAGTTATCTGGTGTTTAATATATTAGGATGATGTGTCTTGCTCGGTTAAGAACTAAGATGAAGCCTCAGCACTTAAGTCTGATGCCCATGGCAGTTTTAAGCACTGAGCTGAATGCAGGACAGGTCATGGTGGTGAGTTTCCCCATGAAGACGGAAGGTGAAATTCTCCACTCCTATGAACAACCACGTGAACACATAAATAGAGTGGCTGCTGCTGAATTTTGCTGTGATAGAGGGAAATCCTTACAATAAAGACAGAGAAAGTGAGAGGCTTAAGTGCCCATGTCCATGTAAGCCTCAAGTCCACCCTGGAATACCTACTGGTGGGGGCAGAACTGGGGCCTGGCTAGTCTGCAGCTGTGCTGGCCAGGGCCTTGAGCAGAGAGCCTAGCTGAAGAACAGGGACAAGATTTCCAGCCAAAACTTTTTCATTTCCTGTAAACAACCTGCATTAAAAAAAAAACTTTTTTAAAGAACCCACATTTTCCAAAGAACCTGATTTTCACTGAAAAAAATATCCAAAATTGGGTCTGTGACGGATGCTACTATATATACAAAACTATACAAATACATTCCCCCCTTTTCCCAGTTCTCTTCCTCTGGGACCCATGGAGGCAAGGCAGGGTTCTGCAGATGGAACCTGCTGTTCAGTTTATCGAACCTCTAAAATAAAATAAAAGTACATTCTGGAAGGGCTCTTTAACACAAGGGCGCCTATGGCTGATGCTGAATCATACTCTGCTGAGCTTTAGGGAAAAGAAAAGAAAACACAAGTGACTTTGAGCACCACTGCAACTGTAACCGATATTCTATTTGAATTAAACATTTCATTTACTCTGCCACAGTGACTGTGACCTTTTCAACTGCAGTTTGGCTCTAAATGACTGATGTTCTTCACGTCACACACGAGGCTTAACACACTTGTTCTGTCAAAGAATGAAAATAGCTCTGTGGGTATTTTCTCTCCCTGTTTCACAGAGAGATAACAGTGAATGCAATAAAAAGTAATGGTGTGGAAGAGATCATGCTGCTGCTTTCCAAGGGTCATGTATATATGGCTGATGAGGAACCTTGGCACTTCAACTGTCTACTGAATTAAAAAACAGTGATGGGCAGCAGCAGCCACTGTGCAACCTGAAAACGTGCTGCACAGATCCCGTGTCTCCAGAGTCAACGTGACCTCGGCAGAAAATTCAGGTTATACTCCCAGGGATGAACTTTCAGAATAAAAGTTCTCCGAGTTTGGTGAACTCTTGAAACCCTTGGTTTTCTTCACTGCCTAGGGTCTACAGGTGGATTGAAATGATTTTATGAGGAGAATGGCCCACCTGTCTCCCTGCTCTCAGTGGCATGCAGCCCCTTCTCAGAAGGGTGCAGTGCCAGAGTTTAAAGGGAGTTTCAAGTAGTTTGCCCACACTGTGTAGCTGGTGATTTTATTTGTCTACTCTCAGAAAACTGAGGTATCTTCCTCCAGAAAAGAGAAATAGCAAAATATTTTAAAATACCTCTGCATTAGTGAGCCCCATGGATTATTTGGTTGGAACAGCATCAAAACCCATTTTCATACTGTACTTTTCTTATTTTTCAGATTAAGTCTCTTTCTAAACACCTTTAGGAGAGAAGTGAGGTACTTCTCTGGATGTCAAAAGTTACCATGCTACAGGGAGAGGTGACACCAAGTGCCTCAGCAAGACACACATAGCCTGGAGCACCTGAAAAACAGAGCTGGAAGCTGGAGGAAAGGGCATAAAAATTGTATAAAAACTGGCTGTAATTTTCTTTGGGATGCCATAGAGTCACCTCTGGTTACCTGTGTCACTCTCTTCATCACAGACAGCAAAAGGCACAGCTGAATGCAGCTGGATGGCTTGGGGCTGGACTTAAACACAGGGAAGGAGATAATCACAGAATCACAGATTCACCTAGGTTGGAAAAGACCTTTGAGATCATCAAGCCCAATTTATGACTGAACACCACCTTGCCAACTAGACCACAGCACTAGGTGGCACATCTGGTCTTTCGTTAAACATCTCCAGGGACAGTGACTCTATCACCTCCTGAACAACCCATTCCAATGCCAAATCACCCTTTCTGTGAAGAAATTCCTTCTAATGCCCAATCTAAACCTTTCCTGGCACAGCTTAAGACTGTGTCCTCTTGTTCCTATTGCTGGTTGCCTGGGAGAAGAGACTGACCCTCAGCTGTCTCCACCCTCCTTTCAGGGACTTGTAGAGAACAGTAAGGTCTCCCCTGAGCCTTCTCCAGCTAAACAGCCCCAGCTTCCTCAGCCATTCCTCACAGGATTTGTATTTCAGACCCTTCACCAGCCTTGTTGCCCTTCTCTGGACACTCTCCAGCACCTCAACATCCCTCCTAAATTAAGGGGTGCAGAAATGAATGCAGGCCTCAAGGTGTGGCCACTCGAGTGCTAAGGGGAAGAATCACTTCCCTAGTCCTGCTGGCCAAACGATTCCTGATACAGGCTGGGAAAATGTGGAGGCAGAAATGGCTGAGTAGGGATGAGAAGGGACAATACAATCTCTTTTAGCAGCTCTGCTGGCTTTCAGTGCTTGCTGAACTATAGCCTGATTTTAACACACAGAGATACACCAGAGACCAGGCGCTGTTCAGGAACGAACAGCCCAGGAGTGTGCACAGGCCAGTATCAATTGTACATGGAGTCATGTAATCAGCAACAGAGAATACTGCCAGGTCCTGGGCAACATTTGAAATCCCAGCTCGACACAGGAGACTTCTGACAAGGGTCCACTCATTTTTGCAGTCAGGGGCTGATGCAATGTTTGCAAAATGAACCAATTTGAGAATACTACAGGAAAAAGAAGAGTCAGGAACCAGAAGTTATTGGATCTGATATACACAGCCAGTTCAGTCTTCGATGATGCAGATGCATCATCCCATGGATGTTCACTGAGAATCAAAAGGCTTGGCTATAATAGTCATAACACTCTGTGCTTGTGTGGATAAGCTGGAAAGATGAGAAACTGGTGGGAATAGTACACTGAGACCCCTCAGAGGAACACAACTAGGACTCCAAAGCAGCCAAGAGTCTGGGAATGTGGGAGGCAGCCTTTTCCTGCAGCAGTGAGGGGAGAGCCAGGAACCTTTCAGAAACCTTGTTTCATGTCCATTTCATGACCATGTCCTGGCTGGACAGAGGTCAAAGTCCAGCCCATTAGAGACCCACCCAGGAGACCAGAGGAGCCACCAGAGGAAGTACACTAACCTGCATTATAATATAAGCCATAGTATTAACTTCATACTCTAAAAATAAGGGAAAAGGAAACTGAGGAAAGGGAAAAGGAAACTGAGGAAACTCAGGTCTGGAGAACTCACAGTCAGATAGCAGATTGGTATTAATGAGTACAAACACTATCTAATCAATCTTAATGGACCCCACCCAGTACTTTGACAGTTTAGTCCTTTTTAGTGGGTTTCATGGACTAGTCCTTTGAAGTAAGCACACAAATTCCTCATCACACATGGGGGGAAGGAGTTTCACAGGTTTCCAAAGGGAGGTCCAATCTGCCTAATATATGTACCTAAAATCATAACCCATTTGGCTAATTGCTCATAGCTGACACAAAAACTCACAGGTACCATGGCTGTTGGCTCCAGAACTAAGGCTTGTACCAACTCTGACAGTGCTCTGGGGATGGAAACCAGCAACACATAATACCACAAAAGTGATGTCTGATGGTCAAGGCAAGCCCTATCAGTGGTCAGCTTTGCTTTCTCACATTTTCTTGTATTAGTAGAGTGCAGGGAGGATGCCCACACACAGTTAATTCACTTCTATACTTCGACTGCAAAAACTATCTATGCTGCAGGTGAATAATGCTTTATATTACAGCACAGAGTGTGAGTCGAGAGCCAGGCTTACCTCCCACACACATATCTTGTAATATCAATATATGTGACTCACCCTTCAGCTGCTCCTATAAGAAACCAAGAAATATTTCATAAAAACCTATCCAGAAACTTTGTCTTCAGAAAAAAAATTATAAGCCATGTGTCCTTCCTTTTTTTTCTTTTTTTTTTTTTTTAATTCAAGCTTTATCTCAGAGTAATGCATTCTGCCCAAAGCTTTCTGCAGCCTCCTAAATACCATAGGTATGGGAATTCATTGAACAATTATTCTTGGTGCTGGCCTATCCAATTCCTTTCTTTTTTTGCAGAAGCAGTTTTCTGCTAGGAAATACAAGTACAGTTAACCATATCCATAACCCTTCTTCACTGCTTTCCAAGACCTTCCATCCTTATTCTTGTCTCTTTACAATTTATTTACCTGCATCAAGAAGCACAGAACATTCTGCATCCTAATTGTAGCTCTTACTGATCTCCTGCTCTTTTCCAGTATTGTGGGCATTGTTTTCTTTCCCCAAAAAGAAAAAAAAAGTTGGGGTTTTTGTTTGTTTGGGTTTTTTTTTTTTTTAACTTTATCACTATTATTGTAAAAACTGACAGGAACTCCTTTACAGACTGTAAAATCAACATGCTTGTAGATGTGCAGTCAGAACTTGCAAAGGTTAGTTATAAGGTGATTATCCATAACAACTGTCAGATTGTTTCAGAGCCCGGTTATTAGGCAAACAGACTGTTTATTTTACCCATATTTGCAGCATTTTGTTAGGTTTTGCCAGTTGATAATTGCTGCTTCTTAGTACTCTCTTATCTTCTCTAAGGAAAGATCATACGTGGGCCACTTGCCACAGATACACTGATTGCCATAAAAAAATCTCAGCATGAGTATCAGTTACTTAACACTGTTTTCCCATATTTAGAGGATATGATACAGTTTTTGACAAATGAGGGCTCTCTTACAGCTAAAAGGTAATTCAGTATTTCTCCAGTTCTATTTAAGTTATTTAGTCCTGTTGTATATGTCAATTATGCTCTCAAAATTTAGACTGTCATCACAATTAGCATTTTGCCTGGCACTTTGCAGAACTGCAGAGGAACAAGGTTCTTGCTCTAAAGAAGCTTACAGTCCAGGGGCTACAATGGGAGCAACCAAATGGTGTGACACTGGTAAGCAGAGCAGAGAGATGCCTGTGAAAGGCTGTGTGATGCTCTGAACAGAGAGAGAGCAGGGTGAGTGCTTCCAATGCCAGCACCAGTTTGCACCACCTGTCTGGGCTGTGGACCTGCACTGGTGCTGTTAGCCTGATGGGGAGGTGTCCAGCCTGGCTGAGTGAGTGCACTGGGTGAGGTGATATTTGGGAGTGGGGCTGAGCCAGCTGTTGCTGTAGCAGCACATGTGTCATGGAAACACGAGCCAGCTGGCATGCTTGGTGGCTGTGTGAAATGCACAGCCTCCCTCCTTAAATCAAAAGAAGCTTAATGGCATAAACCACTGGGGAAGGTTTTCAAGTCAGTCCCAAGCACAAATACAGATTGAGAGTAGCCCTGAAGAGAAGGATTTTGGGTGTTGGTTGATAAGAAGCTTGACATGACCCAGCAATCCAGAAAGCCAAACGTGTTCTGGGCTGCATCAAAAGCAGTGTGGTCAGAAGGTCAAGGGCAGGGATTGTCTCCTCTGCTCCGCTCTCATGAGACCCCAGCTGGAGGGCTGCATCCAGTTCTGGGGTCCTAAGAAGACATGAACCTGTTGGAGCGAGTACAGATGAGGGCCATGAGGATGATCAGAGGGATGGAGCACCTCTCTTGTGAAATCATCTTGAGAGACCTGGGGTTGTTCAGCCTGGAGAAGAGAAGGTTCCAGGCTGAGCTTATAGCAGCCTTCTAGTGCTTAAAGTGGCCTACAAAAAAAGCCAGAAAGGAACTTTTAACAAGGGTGTGTTGTGATAGGACAAGGAGTGACAAGCTTCATAGCAATAGAAAGTAGGTTTAGATTAGATATAAGGAAGTAATTTCTACAAGAGTGGTAAAGTAGTTGAACAGGTTGTCTAGAGAAGTTGTTGATGCTACATCCCTGGAAGAGTTCAAGGCCAGCTGGGATGGGGCTTTGAGCAATTTGGTCTGGTGTAAGGCATTCTTGCCCATGGCAGGGGGTGGAGCAAAATAATCCTTAAGGTCCCTTCCCACCAAACCGTTCTGTGACTTTATGAAGTCAGAGAGTTTTGGCACCTGAGGCATTGCTCAGGTTACTGAAAATGCTCAGAGAAGCAAAACACCCCTCACAAGACTGCCAGTGCTCTCCCTGCACAGCTCAGGTTTGGCTGAAGAACACCCTTTCCCCTTCCATCACCCTTTCGCTCCGCTCCACCGTGTCCTCGCTGTCTTAGCAGGACTGTCTTCCCGTGACTGGGAAGCGGAGCCCGTCCATGCACAGCCAGCTCTGGAGCGGGAAGCGAGCAAGGGAGGAATGGAGTGCGAGAAGCTGGGGTGGCTCTCCCGCGGACGCCGGGCCGTCCCGGCTCCCGTCCCCGGCTCCCGTCCCCGGTTCCCGGCTCCCGTCCCCGGCCCCGTCCCCGGCTCCCGTCCTCGGCTCCCGTCCCGGCTCCCGTCGGCGACACGAGGTGGCAGCAGCCGCTCGCGTTTGGCAGCGCCGCGCTCTCTCCCTGCCGCGGGCCCAGCGCCTTCATTTGTTTTGTAAAGGTGTTCTCCACCTCATTTTCCAGCCATTTTGTGAAAATCAATGTTCCCACAAAGAGGGGAGAAACTGGCCTATTTCCCTCGGTCTGCGCTTAACTTGTCTGTGCACCGGGAACAGAACCGGGTCACATTCCGAGCTCGCTTAGAGCTCTGCTCAAGCCAGACGTGTCATTTCAGTGTGACGTACTTAGAGAGCAAATTAAAATCCCACTCGGGAAAGCTGTTCAGCTTCAAACCCAAGCTCTCAGGAGCTTGCTGCTTGTCAATGCCACGTGCAAGGTAAATGTGACTGAAAGTCAGCGATGTGTTCCTGCTGTGGGCGCACCGGGAGCATCGGTGCTCCCAGGGAAGGCAGGAGGAAGCTGCGCTGGCGAGGCTGATCTTAACACCAGTGTCACCTTGCCTGTGCCTGCTGGGGAGGTACGGCTGGTTTAATCTTTGGGTTTAAATTCTGCTTTTCTAATACTTCTCATTTACTTGGTGTGTCAGAGAAGACCCACATCCATTGACTGCAGTGGAATTCAGACCGTGTTTTTATACCACTGTTCAATTGAGTATTGCATTTCATTGAGGAACTCTTTTGTAATTTGAAGGATATATGAAAATACATTGTATTATACAGCTACTTCCAGCACAAACCGCTTAGCTTGTCTTGTAGAATTTGAATAAATCTTTAGATCAAGTTCACCTCCTGAATGACCCATAGATCAGTGCTGAGCTGTGCTGTGGTATTCAATTACTTATTCATTATGTTTTCCTCATTCTCATGACAAAAAGAAAGATTTAAAGAGTCATTATGGTGTTTATGGAAGTGTTAACCAATTAAAAGCTCAAGGTTGCATGCTATTTCTTCTGAACAAAGTTAAAAAAATCAGGAGAATGATTGATACAGTTAATATATTTATTGGCATTAGTACATTCTCTTTTATTGCTGGGATCAGAGTGACATCATTCATCATAAAGACAGCATAATTGTCTCTGAATGTTATAAAAGGTGAAATTCATTCTCCTGGAAATTAAAGAGAACACTGCAAAGCTTCAGTTAAAAAAAAAAAAAAAGACTGAATGATACAGAAATGATACAGATGAAAAAATGTACTGGCTTTAAATTTCTGTTCATAAACCTGGAATAGAGCTACTGAGAATTAGTCCAAAGTGAAGATTGTAATGCAATAACCTGAAATTAGTTTAGGCGTTCCTCTAATCTCATTTTTCATGGGGTAGGACTATTCATCATAAAATCTGTTTTCTATCACTGGCAGTATTTCAGCTGTCTACTCACTGAATGAAAACAGTAAAGGAGTGAAGACACCAAATGAAATATATGTTATTTGTTCTGGCAGAATTATCTCACTCTCAGCAAAGCAAAGTAGACACGGCATCATCTTCTACCTGGTCTTTGCTCCCCACACTCAGAACTACTCACATCCCTTACTCCCCTTTTTCATCTGCAGGTTTGGCTTTAGGAGCAGGCCTTGACCTGATTAAGTGCCTCTCTCATAGGATTTTAACTTTGCTTAGATTTTGCTTTTATCTCTTTGTAATTTCTTATCTACAAAGAGACTCTGAAGACCTCTGTGCTACTCCTTTGAAGATCAACTCTGCCACTCTTGCCTGTATCAAATAATTCTCATCCTGTGAGTCTGGATGGGGTCCTCTTCCAGTTTGATGCTGCCTAAGAAATGAGATGCAAAAAGAGAGAGGACAGGGGGAAAAAAAAGGCTGAAGGTTCTTACTCAGGACTCTACAGGCTCCACTAAAGCTGCATTCTCCTCCTCACCTGAGCAAACCTTTCCAGATCTGCCTCATGCTTACACTGTGTTTGCTGTGGGAGTGTCATCCATACAAGCTCCCCATGGGAAGGGAAGCTCCTTTTGCAAGATGGCCAGCATGGTTTTTCATGTTGTAAATCAAGGTGGATGTCCCTAGTGACTTACAACTAGCCTTGTGAATTATGCAATAGCTGTACATGCCTGGTTTAATCCAAGTATGTTTAAAATTAGCCTTTAATCTTTTGCAAGCCCTGATGTTCCAAAAAATGAAACTGTCAGTGCAAACCAGACCAACTAAGCAGTATTAATTAACACCAGGAGAAATTCACAAAGGATTCTCTTTGATCATTACTTGAAGACATTTTGTGCTTACCTTTAATTTCCTCTCCTGATTTGAAATAGCAAGTTCAGGTTATAGCTCTTTGTTAGAATAATAATTAAAACAATCTAGTCTCTGCATATACATTGTTTAGCTAAAGGACACTAATTATGTGCATAAGGTTAAGAGACTAATTGAGGTTAAACCTGCAAGGGAGCGGACCTTAGATTCTTCAGGATGCAAACATTTCTATTAAACATGGCAGTGTCAACCCAAATCTGGACTCTTAATTGTTTTCTCTTTCTTCTAAAGAATCCTCAAGTCTCCTTCTGAATTCTCCTCTCAAAAGGTAAAGCTTTTTAAATGATTCTGGAAGGGTTTCTCTGCCCTGTAGATGTTCAGGAAGTCACTAAAAGAGTTCAGACTAAAGGGGCTTTCAGTTGATGCTCACTGCAGGGTGCCCTGATGGAACCAACCAGACAGAGGAGACAGGGACATGGCCCCATGATCTGTCCAGCCCCTGAACAAGAAATGGCAATCAGGAATGGGATGCTACTGGCATTCCCCTCAGTAAATTCCCTTCACTGAGAATTGTACCTCCACTCTTGGGACTTGAAGCAGGGCCACGCAGGCCAGCTGTATTGCACAGTCCCCCAGCACTGAGAAGATAGGGTGTCTCAGCTGACCTCCGAGCCTGCTCCTGGGTGTATCTTTACATGAAAGTGAGAAGTGTAAGAGAAGAATCATGCATGGAGAAGGCCACAATGTTTTACCCTTTTATGTCAAAAGTAAACAAAGGAGACAGCCTGCCAAGAAAGCCAGAGGCAACCAATCTAGAGTGAGCAAAAGGGAACTCTCACTGTGTCTACCCTATACTATGGGCAAAATTTTGAGATATGGAGAAAAAGCATAGTGCAGTCTCAAAAAAATTGGCTATTCTGGGGTCAAGGCTTTCCCCTTCAGAGAAATCTGAAGTAATTCCATTATCCAAGTGCAGCTATTCCAGGTTTTAGCACATACAGTCCCTGACTAAACATGGACTCTGCAGCTGTCCTTGGCAGGATAATGATTACAAGAGATAATCTTCATGTTTCAAGAAGCATTGCTGACAGAATTCAGAAAGAAATGCCTTCTCTCTCTCACTGTAGCAGGAGTATTTCATAGCTATCCAGATGCATTATAAGAACTTTATGTCTTTCTCTGAAACAAATGGTGGAAAGCATTGTCAGAGAAGGCACAGATGGATTGTGTTTCTCCCTGCCATGCATCACTATGGTTAGACGAAGATTAAATTTCTCTTTTGTATTTAGGTAATCTTGCCTTTATTTTCTTACTAATAGCAGCTGGAGGAAAAACGCTATAAATCTGTTTATTATGCATTCACCACATGACTACTCAGTACTTCTTGTATGCAGCTCTAGTTCTGCTGTTGTTTAAATCAAAAATTGAACTCAGTGTTAGTTAACAATGTTGGGATCTGTTTGATGGTCCTTCCCCTGCTCCATTGGTGACCACATCACAGGAGCACAGGGCAGGAGGAGACAAGGTTACAAATACTGGCACTGTTTCATATTGACTATTTTACTGCCTCTGTGTCTGTGCTCAGATCTTTGCTAACTCCTAAAGATTTACATCCCAATCCATCCAAGTCACTGTGCAGGGCTAGGTTAACCTTGACAAAGCTGTATCCTTCAGTGCTGAATTTAAAGCTAGAAAAATGGAGTTTCATCTTAGAGAGCTTTGCGATTTCTTTTCCAAATCTGCCACATTCAAGAGCAACACACAGCAAAGTTTCCTCCTCTAGACATTACCAAGAGGAATGTGGACAAATAAAGTGAACTCAGCCATTAAAAGTGCTGTGGCTTCTCTCAGAGAAGAAGGATGTTTAAGTCATACAGAACAGAGGAACTCAGGTACAGGTGCACTGCATCTGACACTGAAATGATCATGTTTCTGCTGAAAGTCAAAAACAACGTAGTTGGTAAGCTCTCTGTGTTTGCTGCTAGGCAGAAAATATATACCCTTAGTTGTTTTCATTATAAATAATTTATTATCCACCATTTCAAGCCACATACCAGCTGCTGTTTATTCAAGTTTTGTAATTGTTTCAGTTCCTTGACATGAAGGAACCAGCCATTAATAGCAAATAACAGTCAGCACTTAATAACCATTTATTACCAAGGAAGTAAATTAATGACAATTTCAGGAAACTTTCTCTTCAGAGAAGTCCTAAGAAGTGCTATGCCATCAGATGCAAGTGTTTAAAAATTTAGGTGCTTGTGACAATGGCTGTTAACTTCTATTTGTGAGTGTGTCTGCAGTGCTCAGCAGTGTGACATCTCTGTCAAGAGCCTCTAGGTGCTGCCACAGTACCAAAAAAAGGATGGAGTGCTGCATTTGTTTCATTGTTAGAAAGAGATGGTAATCAACTAAACTGCTATTCTAGCAGGCTTTTAAATAAATACTAAGTAGTATTTTTCCTTTGCAGTTCTTTGGTCAACAGTTTAATTGCAGTATTTTCTAAGAAAAAAAATCCATGCATCAACATCCCTTCTGAAAGGAGAAATCTCTTAAATACATCACATATAGAAATGCCAGTGTATTTTTAAAAAATATGAAAAGATTAAAAAATAAGGTTAACAGTCAACTTCAATATGAAGCTATTGTGCTTTATTTCCTCACCTACCAAATCTCACTGGCACACTGAGACATGGTTTTCTTTAATGCTTGCAGAGAAGTCTCCCTCTCTCCCCCGCAATTTCAAACAATGACCAGCTACAAGGACTGAAAGCAAATGGAAATCATTTCAGCCTAGAAATGTAGGCAAGTTTAATGCAGCTGCTTGTTTAAAAACATTTTCCAGTGTTGTTTTTTATTTGCAGACCAAAGACTTTAAAAAAATCTTGTCCACCAGCAGCTCCCAAGGATTTTGCTTCAGTGCCCCATCCCTCAGATGGGATAAAGCAGCACAACTTCAAAGGAATCCTGAATCCCACTGAGGACTGGGTCTGAAAATACTGCTGAGGGGACATGGTGCCACTCAGCATTTGTATGCAGCTGTCCCCCAGACCCAGGGGCTCAGTACCCATCTCTGTGATCTATAGTAAGACATTTGTCCCCATTATCTCAGAGACTAGTATACAGGAAATCTGTAGAAATTTGTTTTGTATTAAAAAACCCAACCTCATTTACATACATCACTCACAACAATAACTGCTGCAACAGATCTTCAGAGATGCTGAAACTGGGTGACTTACATCATGCCAGCATCAGAGTTTCCAGCCTGAACACAGTGTCACCTCACCTGTGCTCTGAGCCAGCTCTGTCACTTCCAGAGAGATGCCCCAGAAGGAGCCAGAAGTCTCATGTGGGAAAGGGCGGTTGCCACAACAGCTCCTAACCAACACTGTTATTATTTATGGTTTGGCAAGGGGTAGAAGGGGCATCTTGTTTTTAATTTGAGCTAGTCTGTTTCCTGGTAAAGCCCCTCTCTCTGAGATTTAAGAGTCTTTTGGAGCCTGATGAGAGGATGGATGTATATTTGGCCTCAAACAGGAAGAAACTTCAGTAGGTACTGGTGTGCCTGCCTGGATAGCAACCTAAATTCTTCCTCTCTGCACCAGAGTGCCTGTGTCTGAAGACATGAGGAGTTTGGTCAGCAGCTAAGGCCAGGATTCATCAGGGAAAAGCTTGGAAGGACAGAAAACTTATTTAATTATATTTATTTATGAGAAAAATACTACATTCTTTTATATCTGCTTATAATATGTCTTCCTTGTATATCATTGTAAGTTGAAATTATATTTATAAAAATACCCCAAACTTCTCCAACCTTTCTTTCCAGATGTAAAATAACTTGTTGTAACTCCTCACCTATTTTAATCAGCCTAACCATAGTGCAGAAGATAAATGCTGCTATTATTTAAAATTCCTAGCACCAGCTTCCAGAAATGCTGACAAGTCACTAATCCCAAGAAAATGTATGGTAGTTAATTAAAAATAAAATGTGCAGAAGTTATCCAGTAGATTGCAATCAACAAGATTCATTGAATGAACATTTTGTTCCTCACCACTGAGACAGGTTGTTTCCAGCCCTTCCTCCTCTTCCCAGCAGGACATTGGGATAATGATGAGCACAAAATGAAACAAATGAACAAATGTGGCCTTAGCCCCCAAAGAAAATAAATTGTCTTTCAGAGCCAAGCACTTGGAGATACATATTTTCACCCTTTTCAGAGCTGTCCTGCTGGCCAGGGAGGGAGTTTGTTCATTTTACTTAACCTTGAGTTGAAACCTGACAAACCGAAAAGACTCCCAATAAGCAAAGGGAAGTGCTGATGCACCCTGAGGCAGAATGGGGTGCCCCACAACATGTAGTATGCAACTGGGAACACCCCACTCAGCCTGCCAGAGACCCTCTGTTGAGCCATGGAGAAAAAGAAGCCTCTCAAAGGGATCTGTTTTCCCAGCACCAAGCAGGAATGCCTGAGTGTAGTAAGACATCTCTAGATCAGAGATGGTGTTGAAATGGTCTCTGTATGGTTGCTGAGGTGATGCCAGTGCAGTTCTGCTGCTGGTGCAAGTGGTAAGCAGCTCTTGCAGATACAGGGAAACATTCCCTGCACTTTACTAGCCACTGGCTGGTGCCAGTGGGAGCAGCTCACACAGAGGGACTAGGGGAAGCAGGAAAACTGGTCAGAAATTGAGCTACCATCTTGGCTTGGGAAGACAGGTATCTGCCAGGGAAAGCTGGAGTTTCCCTTGGAATGGAGAATGTAAACCCCTCTCCCTACAAGTTATGAATTTTGCAATTAAAGTCTTTCAGGCAAAGATTTGGGAATAGGAATAACAGTTCTTTACTCGGAATATTAAAAATACAAATGTAGTACTACAAAAAGACAAGCAAACAAACAAACAAAAAAATCCTAGAAACCCTGACAGAGTCAGGAATACAACCTGACACCCTCAGGTCAGAGTCAGGGTGTTGGAAGCAGTCCTCCTGGAGAAACAGATGTGATTCTGTTGGAGCAAATGATCTCATAGAAAAAGGGTCCAGTGGTGGTGAAATGGGTCCAATCTTTCCTCTAGAATCCAGTGGAAAACAGGCTGTCCTGGTGTTCCTGAGTCTCAGTTTTTATCTAGGTAGGAACAGTTGGCTCCCCCCACTGGGTGGTGCATCTCACAGTGGGATGATGTAGTGTTTTCAGTCATGTGGTGAGCCCTAATGGCCCATTACCAGAAGATATCCCCCTGGAGGGAGGATGGGTTGTGGGAGAGATAAGGAAACTTTGCCCCACCTGGTTTTAATAGCTGGCTCATTAACAGAAGGCACCCTCCCCCCTCCCCCCTGGAGTTACAAGAGAGAAAGAAAAATGATCTTCCCAACTGCTTTCAACAGATGGAATAGAATACACATTTTTGGTTCCATAACCCAAGACAGTTTCTTATCCCCAGGAATGCTCCTGGAGAAGTGCAAACTTTAGAGGCTAAAGTCAGCCTAGAGGACAGTCAAAGTTCTCACCAACAAGTCAGACTTTTATGGACTTTGGTAAAACTCCCCTTTCTTAAAAGTGATGTCTGGAGTCAACAGGTGGATATCTCTGTGTCTGTATGTACAGAGTTAGTAGGCACAAAGGGTTTGCCCATGGTGAAAGAGGAGATCACCAATATGATCTCAGAGATTCAAGATGCAGCAAAGTCAACAGCTCAGATATGGGACCCGGTGAATGAAACAAATGGACCAAGCTTTTTGTCATGACAACAGGGTGACCTTTACCTTTTTGAGCTATTTGCTGCCTCAAAAGCAAAGCTTAGTGGGAACACACAACCACTGTTAGAATCTGAAATTCATAAAATCCCAGGATGATTTGAGTTGGAAGGGACTGTAAAGATTGGCTAGTGCCAACCCCCTACCACCCGTGCCACAAGCAGGCACACTTTCCACTAGACCAAGTTGCTCAAAGCCCCATCCAGACCTGGTCTTGAAGACTTCCAGGGATGAGGCATCCACAATTTCTCCAGGCAACCTGTTCCAATGCCTCATCACCCTCATAGTAAAGAATTTCTTCCTTGTACCTAATCTAAACTGACTCTCTTTCAGTTTAAAGCCATTGCCCCTTGTCTTATCACTGCATGCCCCTATTAAAAGTCAAAAGTCCTTCTCCGGCTTTTTTTGCAGGCCCCTTTAGGCACTGCAAGGTCAGGTCAGAGCCTTCTTCTCTCCAGGCTGAACAACCCCAACTTGGCCTGTGTTCACAGGAAAGGTGCTCCAGCTCTGTGATCATCTTCATGACCCTCCTCTGGACCTGTTCCAACAGGTCCATGTCCTTATTAATTAAGGTCCACAGAGCTGGATGCACCATTCCAGGTGGGGCCTCATGAGAGCAAAGTAGCAGAGACTCACCTGCCTTGACCTGCTGGTCATGTTCCTTTTGATGCAGCCCAGGACACATTTGACTTTCTGCAAGCACAGATTGTTGGCTCATGTTGAGCTTCTTGTCAACCAACAACTTTCCCAAGTCTTTCTCCCCAGGGTTGCTTTCAATCCATTCTCTTCCCAGCCTGTATTTGTGCTTGGGATTGCTCTGATCCAGGTGCAGGACCTTGCACTTGGCCTCGCTGAACATCATGAGGATTGCAAGGGCCTACCTTTCCACCCTGACCTGGCCCCTCTGGATGGCCCCTTCCCTTCATAGTGTCAACAGCACCACTCAGCTTGGTGTCTATGGCAAACTTCCTGAGGGTGCACTGGATCCCACTGTCCATGTCACTGACAAAGATGTCAAACAGTGCCAGTCCCAGTACCAACCCCTCAGGAATGACATTTGTCACTGGTGTCCAATTAGGACACCTTCTAGATGTAGCAAAGAAAAAAATGAGCAGTGGATGGGCAAACAGTGCACCCATAACATCTTCATTCTTGAATTTCCCTTACAGGAGTCCTATCTCCTCTGACAGCCACATGTTTGATCTGGGGTTTTGAAAGGGAGGGAGGTTTTAAGACCTATTAGCCAGGACCATAGGGGTGTGTCTCATCAAAGTGACAGCTTATCATGGTTTTATGTCAGTTCCAACCAATGGAGGCAAGAGCACTACCAAATTGTGCAGACTAGCCCTGCACCTTGCCTGTCTCCTTTTAGCACTGAGATCTTTTTCATGGAACAACAGACCTAGCATGGAAAACGTAAGTTTTCTGAGACCCATTTTATTCCTTTAAACAAGGTCATTAGAAACAGCAGATGCCATTCGTCACACCTGAGGTGCTTTGGGGAAGTAAATTTCAGTGCACTGTTTGAAGAAAGTGAGGGTAGCATTTATTAACTCAGCTGAACCTCTTCACCCAGCACAAGCTGAATTACCCAAGATGCCATAAATTTCAGGGAATGGGGAGATAAAGCACTGAAGTTATTGTGTTCCCACTGGATACGGCAACTGAAATTGTGCTTCATTTTCCTCTCAGCCATACTCAACAACTTCCCCAGCAAACAGAATCACAGAATATGCTGAGTTGGAAGGGACCCACAAGGACTCCCACCAGGAGTCCAACTCCTAACCCTGCACAGGACCATCTCCAAGAGTCACACCATGTGCTGAGAGCATTGTCCAAACACTTCTTGAGTTCAATCAGGCTGGTGCTGTAACCACTTCCCTGGGGAGCTGTTCCAGTGCCCAACCATCCTCTGAGTGAAGAACCTTTCTCTATTGTCCAACCTAAACCACCCCTGACACAACTTCAGGCCATTCCCTTGGGTCCTGTCACTGGGCACCACAGAGATCAGCGCCTGCCCCTCTTCTTCCCCTTGTGTGGAAGTAGTAACTGCAATGAGGTCTCTCCTCAATCTCCTCTTTTCCAGACAGAACAAACCAAGTGACGTCAGCCTCCTCATATGGCTTCCCCTCAAGGCCCTTCACCATTCTTGTTGTTCTCCTTTGCATGCTCTCTAATAGCAATATAAGCTTATTACCTTATATTGTGTCACCCAGAGCTGTACACAATATTTAGTGAGACCACCCCAGTGCAGAGCAGAACAATCCGCTCCCTTGCCCAGCTGGTGATGCTGTGCCTGATGCACTCCAGGACAGGGTTGGCCCTCCTGGCTGCCAGGGCACTGCTAGCTCATGTTCATCTTTCCATCAACAAGGACCCCCAGGTCCCTTTGCACAGTGCAGCTTTCCAGAAACTCATTCCCCAGTCTATACACACATCCAGAGTTGCCGCATCCCAGGTGCAGCACTTGCCATTGTTAATCTTCACACTGTTGGAGACTGCACAGTCCTCTGATTTGTCAAGGTGTCTCTGCAGGGCTTCCCTGCCCCTGAGGAAGTCGACAGCTCTTCCCAGTTTTATATCATCTGCAAACTTGTTCAGTGGCCCTTGCAGTCCTGTGTTCAAGTCATCTATGAAGATGCTGAACAGCACAGAGCCCAGGATGAAGCCCTGCAGAGCCCTGTGAGTGACAGGTTGCCAGTCTGATGTCACCTCATTCACTATAACCCTTGGTGCCTGACCCATCAGCCAGTTGCTCACCCATCCCATGCTGTGTTTATCCAGCTGTGTGCTGTCCAGAAGGATCCTCTGAGAGACAGTATCAAAAGATTTACTGGAATCCAAAAAGATTACATCAATTGGCTTCCCTTGATCAACTAGGTGGGTTACCTTGACATGAAAGGAAATCAGGTTTGATATCAGGACTTTCACGAAGCCATGCTGGATGTGACCTACAACTGCATTGTCTTTCAGGGGTTTTTCAATACCTCTCAGAATAATATTTTCCTTAACTTTGCCAGGCACTGAAGTGAGACTGACAGACCTGTAATTTCTGGACTCCTCCTTGCCCTTATTGAAAATTGGGACAATGTTTGCCAGCTTCCAATCAGCTGGGATCCCTCTGAATTCCAGACTGCTCAAAAATCATCAAGAGAGATTCATCAAGAGTGATGTCTTGTATTTCTAATTATAAGGGGAAGAAGGCAGAGTTTCCATCATATTTATGTTTAGCATCTTTACTTGTAGAAAAAAAATATTTCCAGGTACATTCACAATTTTGATTTAAACATTTTTCATTAGGAATTTTAACATATATTGCTATAGAACTATATAACTGTAAAATTTTACATTCTGAATTAGTTTATGAGTACTCTGTAAAGAAAAATATTCTGATTTCAGTATTTAACTTCAAATCAATTTTCCTGGTTTTACCTGAAAGAAATAACTAGTATGTATTGAAGGAAAAGCATTCATTGGGTAGAAAAAGGCTTTTTCAGGTACCACAATTTCATCTCCCCATTTTTTGTATTATTAATCTATTATTTAGGATTTATCTTCCATCAGTAACACTCTCTGTCTGTGTCACAACAGCACTTTCTTCCCTAAGTGGCCTATGTCCCAAAGAAGATAAAACACACTTGTTTTGGGGGAGAAACATTTGTTCTATTTAGATACAAACATATATCTGAGCTTAGACATAAAAACATCTCCTCTGACATTTAAAATGGGGTGTTTTTTGGTGTTATGGAAGACTAACTGAGGCACAAACAACTTTGTGACCGGGAGTTCTAAGGTCTTTGTCCATCAAAATGGACAAAAAGCAGTTACAGCAGCTGGGAACTGAAGAGCAAGACCAGAATATCTTTACTTACAAAGAATATCTGTAGAATAGGAGGCATCCACAGAGAAGAACTGTGTTGCACTGGTGAAAGGGAAAAAAGTTGAATATAACAGAGTATTCAGAGGAAATTAATACTCATGGAGATGAGTTTAGACTGACAGCTGAGAAAGACAGTTTTGGCAGACACAGATAAATTAGAGTAGGATGATGCAAGTGTATATGGGATTTTTTTAACTTTCACTCTTCACTTCCACTATTTTTCAGTTAAGCATCATTTTTCCTTACACAATATTTACATTCTCCACTCCATCTGAACAAGGCTTCCACCAGGCTTACACAAATAGTTTTTGGAAGGCTGAAGGATGTAACCTCATATATGGGAATATCAGAAATCTGTCCTTCCTTCTAGGCTGAGTACTGGACTTTTCATCTAACACAGATAATACATACTTATCATGGCAAAATGACAGAATTTTCCTGGTCTCAGTGAGGAGGCAAGATCTTGCTCTTACCCTGAGGTCATATCTAGAATAAATCCTAAAAATGTCTTCATTTCTGAGTAGGAGTTCTGAAATTTAGGAAGCAGAGATGTGTTCACCATGACATGTGTTTGCTGCACTTGTCACCCTCCTCATGTCCTCAGACAGCCACAGGTCTCATAACCAGTGGGAACACAATTGAGCAGCAAACACTGCTGCTCAATTCCTGCATGTACTTTTTCTTAAACCTGATGGCCCAGAAAACCTTCCTGTACAGCTCTTGAGAAAGACAAGGCTACAGGAGCTGGAAATCATTACAATTCTGATTTCTAGAGATTAAAGTCAAAACCTTCCCTGAAATGTAATAACATGTTTTACTTGGACTGAGAACAGAAACAGAAATAGAGCCATATGCCAATTTGTGTATCATTAGGCCCATTTAATTGAATTAATTTAGAGATAGATATATGACAGGATGCTGCACATCCAGCTGTCGAGGATAGAGCCACTGGGTGCCAAGCTGCAGCAGCACAGCTCTCCTCCTGCCCACCTGACACTGGCCAGCTCTGCTGGCAGCTCCATGCTTGCTGGACTCACCATCCTCATTCCTTGCCTGGCCTGAAATTGTCTCCCACTGAATTTACAGATATGTCCTGCTGTCCACACCAGTGTCACCAGGAATTGAGCCTCCAGCTCTCCTGTGCCGCCTTTTGCATCCCAGATGGGCTCTTGCCACTCTTCCTGAGCCCTGGTTCCCAGTGCTTACTTTTGAGATGCCTGAAATTAAGGCTCTGACTTTGTGTTTTCCCGAAGTCATTCATGTAAGTTGCTGCATGTTTTTACAGCCCAGCAAGGTTGGGAAGATGGTGGTATCCTTTGTGAGACTGCTCACTGCTTCACACTAGGAGGGACACACCAGACCCTGTGCATTCCTTCCCAGGTACAGGCTATTCCAGCTTCCCCTGCTGAGCTGTTCCAGCTCCACTCACAATTTCTTTCATGTCCCTGGGCACACCCAGCTCACAAAGATGCAGCACTATGAAAATTAAATCAAATTTAATAGCTAACTAAATATCACCATGGGCATTTTCTGATTGCATTGCATTGGGAGGGGGACAGCTGCTGCCATGTGCCCTGTAATCTCCTGTGCTGGAATGCAGCAACAACTCTTTGGACAGACATCAGTGACAGATCTAAAACCTGGCTTTACACAGCCTAGATGTCATAGACTTCTTTCTCTTTAGATTGATGTAAGAGTGGATAAAGTCCTCTATCTTCATCTTGCTGATCCTCTCTTTGAATCTGGCAAAGGAGTGGGTAGATTTTTTTTTAAAGTACTATAAGCTTTTGGAAGTATTGAATACCTAGGTGGGTTCTCCTTTTAGATATGTCTGCGATATCTTCAATTTTTTTCTCACCTGCTATCCAGAATTTTGGGGCTTTTTTTTACATATGACATCCCTTTTGCTGTTATAATGTCCACACAGTCTCTTGTTTTTTCACTGTCTAATGAACATAGTCACAGCCTGCAAATAAACCAATATCTGCAAGAGCTCTATACATTAGGCACAGGAGCCCTAGGAGGAAACAGAGAAAGCACTTTAAATAATGAGAAAGTTGTAAAAATTCATGCTTTTCATTTGATCATTTGAGCAGATTATCTGGAAAATTCCATTCTGTATCAGTAATGAGATGAGATGTGAAGAACTGTCTTTTGTTAACAGATGGACTTGATGATCTGAAAAGTTTTTTCCAACCTAAATTATACTTCGACTCTGTAAACTCTCACATGTAAGAGAGGATCATAAAACTAAAGAGCAACTGACCTGTAACAGATCGGTTGCACAGGATGATAGAGTTTTAAATGTTCAGAGACAAGGATCCCAGTCCAATACATTTCCTATAATGCTGCACAGCAGAAATAAAAAATGAAGATTATAAAGAGCCTCAGACATTATATAATACAGCACTGGCTGATCTCTTATTTGTGAACACAGAGCGCATAGGGATTTCAGTGTTCTCTGACTAAACACCAGCTGCAAATGTGGACCCTTCCCATGGAGAACTGACTGTTGCCTTATGCAGGAGGTAGGAGAATTAGGGCATCTGTCTCTTGGTCTCATCACTGCTGCCTCAAAATAACCCATCACTTCCACTCCATGACTCAAAGCTCTCCTTCCTGCACTTCTTCATGTTTAATCTCACTCTTCAGCAAAAGGCATTAAGTGAAGAATGTAAGCCAAAAAGTTCAGAGTGTATCTGAACCTCTGCAAAAATAGAAATGGGTGAGGTCAAGAATCACAGAATCATTAAGGCTGGAAAAGACCTCCAAGATCATTGAGTCCAACCTTTGATGAAACACCATGATGTCAATTAAACCATAGCACTAAATGTCACACCCAGTTGTTTCTTGAACACTTCCAGTGATGCTGACTCCACCACCTCCTGTGTAGCTTGTTCCAATGCCTGACAGCTTTCCAGTGAAGAAATTCTTCTTGATGTAGAGGAAAAGAACAAAAAGGATGGCACTGGGTTATGTGAGGGGCTACCAGGATGATCTTTGACTAGAAAATCCAAACAATTCCAAACTGGTTTTTCCAGTAAATAAGATACAGGATCAGCCTGAAAAATCCTCATATGCATCCTTACCAGTGCATCCTCACCTGAGAATTTTCCCCTGAGAGTCCCCTTTCGTGGTATCTCTAGTTCCAGCTTCTCACGGGCATGTCAGCTCTTCTCACACCCTGTCCAACTTCCCTTTATTTTGTTTAGATTAAACAGCATATGTTGTGTCATTTTTCCAGATTCTTGGCCTTTAAGAGAAAGTTTTTGCACACAGCTTGTTCATCCTTTCTTTTCTGTTAGGATTTTTCCATGGCCTTAATGTTATCTCACACAGGCAATCTTAGAAGCCCTGCTGTTTTCCTGTACTGCGTCTTGCCCACTGTTATACAGTGCTTGCACTTGAAATATTGATAATCCAGGCTAAGACTCTCCATTTTTTTTGTGTCAATCTTTCCAACCTAGATCTGGAGACAGTGACCTCTTAAGGAACTGATTCCATGTTCCTGAGACTCCACATTTAGCTCACTGGATTTTTTTCAGTCAAGGACATTGAGAGGTTCCCAGATAATTCTGGTTTAAAAAAAAAAAATTAAAAAAAAAATCTGTCTGTAGACTAGATGTCATAGAAAAACTCTACTCATGTTTTTATTCCAATTTTGTGGGCAACTCTATTAGTGGGCACACCATGAATGCTTTGTTATTATATTAATAGTGTAATACAGATAATGTACTCTTGAGTATAAATCTAGCTTATGGTATTTACAGATACAAAACCTTCGTAAACTCACCAGAACTCAATTTTAACAGACACAGATTTTCCCAATTGTCACACTGGACATTCAGGGCCTGTGTATGGACTTGTGGTGTCTTTTTGCACAACTAGCTCAAATATTCCGTTTGCCAAATAGTACCCTGATGTGCAAAGAGAAACTTAATGGCTACACTGCAGTGGAACAGCACAAGTTCATGCATTGTAGCTGCTTTTTACTTAGGAAATGGCACAACATAATGAAGTGTTCGGATACTGGCCATGACTCCAGTCTCCTGTGTGGTTCTGTCCTCAAAACTTGGTATCAGATCTCAGAAACACATTCTTTTTCTACCTTTTACAAAGACTGTTAGGCAGCAGTGCTTTCAGGAACAAATTTTCTTATGTTTGTGGGTGCACAGGGCACAGAGAATTGCACAAGCACCACCTACGCATTTCATTAAATTGCTTATTTATTTACCCATAACTGAAAAGATACACTTTACCTTTCTCATTTCTCTTTCACACTTCTCACTCTATGATACATTTTGCATATGTATGTCCTTTCAGTGTGGACATTTTGCATTATTCCTTGCTGAAGTGTCACAAAATGAAAAGCATCTGTCCCCACATGGCAGACAGGTTCCTGCTCTTACAGGGTGCTCAGCTACAGGGACAGCTGTCAGGCAATGCTCATCACTTTTCTGGCTTTCTGTACAGGAGACCTCTTGTCTGAAAGTCAGTCTCTTCTCTTGCCCTCTCCAAGCCTGCAGGGACTGATGCTGAAACCTCCCTTCCCAGACATTGTATGATGAGAGTTGTGCACTTGAGTCTACAACACAAAAAAA